>BSBN01002144.1:0-186508 GCA_027924645.1 Cunninghamia lanceolata | reverse complement strand
TTGTAACTGGCAGATTATGCTATCCTGAAGAGATATAAGACGCTATTTAAGAAGCTTCCAATCATATAGTTGCAGTTGACATACATTTTAACAGCTGTAAAAATGTTATATTTTGAGCTGTAAGCACAAGGATCAGTCATTGTGAACAGGATACGAGGTGGTGGTCGATAATGTGGGGGATGGAGGAATATATGCATGGTGTTGAATGGTCTAGGGTTAGCAGTTTATATTTCCATCCAATCATGATGAGAGTTCTCACAAAGAGCAGTTTATCTTTCCATCCAAGCAATTTGGACACCTTGTGCTGTCCACTTGCTCAACCCCATGCTACAAAAGTTGGGTAGGAAAATAGATTGGATCAAACAAGCCCATGTTGAGGCCAAAAAGATCCAAATCTTCATCACAAACCACCACATGTCACAAGCTATTTTTAGATTATTTTAGCAACTGAAGCTGCTGAAGGTAATTGAAATAATACAATTTTTTAATTTTATGTTTCACTTTAGTAATTTATTTTTTAAAATTTAAGTAAGCCGCCTTCTTTGTTTTTAATTTTTATTTTTTATTTTTCAAATAGGTTGTTGAGACCATTGTAGCAAAAATATTTTGGAGAAAAAGTTGGCAAACCAAAAGTATAAGATTTTTTTCTATGTTCCCCGGGGACGCATCCCCTGCCTTTTTTAAGGCATACCCATACCGGGGACGGCCAGGAAACATCCCCTGACCGTCCCCGTTTCCCCAGGGATGTCCCCTTTTTTTGACGAAATGTAGCCGTCCCCGGTATGGCCAGGACATCCCCCGACCGTACCGGGGACAGCTAGCCGTCCCCTACGGCCCAGCAGTGACCAAACATTAAAAACAAAAAAAAAACTCACTCAAATAAAATAAAAAAAGGGATGTTGATCCAGAGGATGTTATGCAGATTGATGAGGAGGAGGCACAGGAGGGATTGGTTGGGGTTCCACTGGATGAGGATCTACTAGACCCTCATGGTGGCAGTGATTCGGACTCAGATTCCGCTTTTGATGCAGTATTAGGAGAGGCTGATTAGGGACAGCCATATACTCTTTGTTTTTGTCATTTTGTTGTTGAAACTTGAAACTTACAGCCTTTGAACATTTTGATATAATATATATGCAGATTGTCGTTGAAAACAATTAAATTTGGTTTATTTGTTTGCCAATTCTCATGTGACAAGTTGAAAACTAAGTTCAAGTGTAATGTTATGGTTATGTATGCATGTTTTAATGTTCTATAATGTCTATAATGAATGCCTTATCAATGTTATCATCTAAATATTTGAAATTTCCTTATATTTTTAAAAAAAACCTTTTTTTAGTAGTTGTCCCTTGCTGTCCCCTAAAAAATGGCCAAAAAAAATTGCCGTCCCCGAAACTCGTCCCCCCGTCCCCGTCCCCGGTACTTGGGGGAACATAGATTTTTTTTAAAAACAGGATTTAAATGGGAAAATAGCAGATTTTAAAAAAAAAAGAAAAAGGGAGAAAACCCTACTATTTTTTAAATTTAAAGGCATTCAATAGCATAGAGATATAGAGAGCAAATAAAATTTAGAGTTTAGCCCACCAATTATGGAATATAGATTTTTGTCATTTATGGTCATATCGTTGATTACATTGCATTGCATAATCCATACTACATAGTGCATAAGTAATAACTAGATGCTACTAGTTTTGAAATTTTCAATTACAATATGGTTTGTACAAAGTCAACTTACAAACTAAGTACAAAGTTCCAAAAAAACAAATGTAGCCAATGACTCTTCCTACTACGAAGAGAGCTACACTAGAAAGTTGCATGTCCTAATGATGAAGCTTCTGGGTCAAAGCCTCTCCTCAGTTGTTCAACCAAATCACTATCAAGGTTGGCCTCTGTTAAACTATCAAAATCCTCAAGATCTAGAAGGACATCATCATTTACAATCCATTGTTGATGACAAGGCCATTGATTCTTAGGCATTAAGATTATTCATCATAACGCAGATGTGGCTTGTGGAGGATTAAAGCATCTCTTAAGCACTGGTAACTCTACAACATTTCTAATATTCAAGGGCAAATATATTGTGGAATCAATGAATCAGTAGTATTTTAAAGATAATAGTCTTTTTGATCAGAGAGGTGTCCAAGACTACATTACATGATTAGAAAATCTGAACGACAATGTAAGAGAAGAATTTGTTGTGTGTTTGATCAAGACAAAGAACAAAGATTCTAGGCCACTCTTGCAACCTTTCAATCTTTATGATATTGCAAACCCATTGTTGAAAACCAAAGTTCAAAAACCTAAGTACTTTGCAAGAAAAACAAATCAGAAATTTTCAGACCAGCAAAGGAAAAATTTCAGTTAGATAAGACAGGGTTCTTATATGTAAACTGGACAGTTTACCTCCAGTATTTATAGCATTTCATATCTCAACCCGTTTGGCATGAACAAGCTTGCAAGCAATCGACCATTTTGGTCCGATCAAGCTTTAGACATTCTGCTAGTGGCCTGCATTACACACGTCCGCTGAATAAGCGTTGATAAGGTCGGCTCTATCGCCTCGTGTGTTCATTTTGTTGCATCTCGCACTCCACTAAATAAGTGTAGTTGTGGTCGGCTTAGCCACCTAGTGCGACCATCGTGTGTTGCATTGACCACTCCGCTGAACAAGCGCAAATTGTGGATGGCGTGGCCCCGCCTAGTGGCTGCATGAGCATTGTATTGCATACTCTCTGTAGTTGCATTAGATAGTTTGTGTGAATCCAACACACTGTATGCTCTCACCTTGCCCATCTCAAGATTTGGGTGATCAGAAGGTGTTGAGGAGATTGCATGTTACCATCTTGTTTACAGTTGAAAATTTCAAAAAAAAAAAAAACTAGGGTGGTTATTACATCCTAGTGCTTGGAAAACATGACAACGATTCTGAAGCCAAAAGGTACCTTTGAGGTGGTCCAAAACATCTCGAAGAAGTCAATATTTAGAGGAATGTGGATTAAAAATGAGTAGAATTCAGTTGGTGGCAAAACCACCAATTTTCATCAGGCAATGGTTTCATCACTGCCAAATATCAACAAGCTGCAGCTTCTTAACCAACATAGTGAGTGCATATCCACCCCAATGATTACATAATCGCCGCCTATTATTTTGAGCTAATTTTGTATAGTTTGGGACAGAACATGGAAGTTTAAGGGTTTGTCTTTTCATTTTTGAATTCCCAATATTTGGGACTTCATTTTGGCACCAAGGGAGGACATAGGAAAGTAATAAGAACACATGAACAGCATTGCCAAAGGGTTGGCTCTCAATTCTAACTTCCATATGTTCAAAAATTGACAGATGCAAGAAGAGAACAGGGATTTTTGTAGTGCTGTGACCATCTGCAGGTGTTAGGAGCTCATTGAATTGTTGATAGAGTTCCAATATGTCCATTTGGCTTGTAAACACTTGTACTTGAAGCAATATTATGGCATGAGGTGCATAAGCTCACTCTTCTGGAGTTTTCTTCCCTTATGAGGGTTTCTCCAGGTGTATCCTGCATTTTCAGTCTCTTTGATGGTGTGTTCTACAGTTCTATGGATGTGTTTTACTTGTTTTTCATATTCACTTGCATACTTGAACATTATCATAAGCAATTTCAAGCAAGAATTCAGTGTTTAGGAGGTTTGTGTAAGGTTGACATTGAGAAATCTGTAATTGGTGATTGTTTGGAGACTATCTCCAACATTTTACAGATCAGCACAGGCAATGAGACAGTCAATAAGCTGTAGCCTTCACGATGCTAAAAAACCAGAATACTCATGTTGTAACCTAATAATGAATACAATGAGCTGATTCATCAAGGTTTTGAGGTGTCAAATTCTTTATACAAATTTGCACTGTCCATAATTGAAATTATCTGCCAATGCCCACTACCATTTCGAACCCTTGGCTTCTATTTAATCTAGTAAAATGTCACTTGGGAATGAAATACCAAATATCATTGTGGTTAAGAGTTGTCATGTTCATCAAACATCAAATTTCAAAACCATCCATTTATAGTTGCAATGCATTGAAATGATTACAATATATTTGCAATATTTGCAGCAGAAATGGGTGCTGGATGTATGCCATTACAGACTTTCGAGAAACTTTTGAGAAAAAGCGTGCACTCTAGTCCACAAATATTCAGTTTCATGGTGTGAAGTTGGAAGTCCACTATATTTGTAATCTTTGAGCTAATACTTCACTTGCGGGTTTGAGTTACTGTATGTTTGTCATTCTTCATATTCCTTTTATTGGTTAGAAAAAGATCCTGCATTATATATTGATGTAAAATCATGTGAACATTGAACAACGAAAAAAAAAGAGGAGGTATACCACAACCCTAGTTATAGACAATCGCATAAGCAGTTCATTAAAAACTTTGGAAAAACATACAGGTTTTGTCTCTCTAAAGATTTGCCTTTACCAGTGCCACAATATTGTGCAACATACTCTAAAAATTTTGGAACTAAGAAGATAAAGGACAAAACTGAAAATGTAAATGATTGGTTGATACAATACTCTACTATCTCACAGGCTGATCTAGTAGGAACAAATCATAAGACAAATGCTTAATGTAAATACTGAATTTTTACCGTAACAGTTTGCCCCTTGAGGTCATCCTTCTCAAGGTGAGTTCTATTCGTAGAAACAGCTTCAACCAAGTGTGATTTTTTATTAGCAGTTTCCAACTTTAGATCATGTAAAGGGGCAGAACTCCATCCTACATCTGCATTGTAAGATTGTTCCATCATTATATTATTTCCCATGTTTACAGTTATATTGCCTCAATCACATTTAAACTCTTATAATCCAAAGTTGAACAAGATCAAGGAACCTTTTAGTTCACAAATGTCTGATCTTAAGTACTTCGCATACAGAATAACACCAAAAAACTGTCAATAAATGGACAAGACTACAATATCAGAAAACGTAATTGTCAATTGCTCTGGATGTAAAGAATACAACTCTCATTCATAAAACAGAACAGCAAATACAGAATGAAAAAATAGTGTACTCTAAGAATTTTCCAACAACATATAGATTAATGATCTGCATATCCAGGACATTCTTTGATAAAAGCAGATATCATATTTAAAGCATAAAAAGACATCTAAAATTACATCTTAATACATTCAAGACACTTGGATGGTCAGGGTTCATGAAAAAGAGACTTGGAAACTATAAGACTTGTAGCAATCTACATTCCAGGGAGACATAGAAGTAAAATTTTCAATTAAGAGAGTCATCTACTCTTAAATTGGAAGACTTTGAGTCATTTAGTGTAATATCCCAAACGGATATTGCCCTAAAATTCTGATTTCAAAACTTGGAATTCTGCCCTAAATTTCTGTATTTTCATTTTCTGCTCAAACCCCTAATTTCTGATCTTATTTTCTGATCATAAACATGAAATCACAGCGAACAAATATGTGTCTAAAAATAGCAAATAATGATGGCAAATGATGTTAGACAATAACATTCACATCTCCCATGAATTACACCATGAAATACACATTTGAGGGCACTCAAATCCAACAACTAAGTCTGATAAAACTCTGCTGTTACAACTTAAAGTTCTGATCTGATTTTTCTTTGGATCCTAGGGCATAAACAAAACCAAACAATGCCCTGATTTCTGCATTACAAATCAGACTTATAACTTATGATTGTACATACCATATACATGCAAAATAGGAAGCAAATGATAAACCCTAGCTGGGCGAATCACTTCAGCTGGGCAAAGATGTCAAAACACAGAAGAATGATGATGAATGATGCTCCAAGACCTCTCCAAGGGTGGTGCTTGCTTCTAAGAGTTAGGGTTTTAGAAACCCTAGAAAATGAAGAGAATTGCCTCCATGAGTGCCAAATCGCCTTCTACTAAAGGTGCACCAAGATTTAGGGCAAGAAACCCTAGTGAAATGTGACTTAAACCCTCAAGGGCTTCTGCTTCAAAGTGGTGCTCAGACCTGCAATTGTGAATTAGGATTCAAGAACCCTAACCATTGAAGGATCCGCCTAAAATTGTCACGAATATGATCCTCCAAGGTGGCACACAAGGTCTGCTCCAAAATGATGGCCAAATGCTGGTCACGGTGATGATCTAATGCTGCCCAAATCTGCTCAAGAAGATCTGAAGTTCTGCTCCAAGATGCTGCTCCAAGGGATGTCAAAATTATGCTTAAAGATGATGTTCTGCAGCTGTTTCAATATGGCGAACAGGTCTGTTTTGAGTGCTGAAGACTTCCAATTCTAAACTCCTCAAATTTGCCCAAAGTCTCCCTCAAATACAATTTGAATCGCCCTTCCTTGAATATGGCGCTCAAGGGTTTAGGGATTAAACCCTAACAAAGGCTGCTCAAATTTTGATTAGAATTCTGCTCCAATGAAAATAAAATTCTGCCCTAACTGATTTGCGAATTCTGCTCCAAACTTGTAATTCTTCAATGAAGTGCAATTGTGAATTCCGTATGAATCCACCTCAAAGATGAGATTAGGTTTTCATCCAATCTACCTTATTCTCACAAGGATTTTCGTCCTTGGAAAATAATTGCAAACAAAGTTGCAAATCCACAAACGAAAGTAAAAATGATATAATGTTGAATGATGCTGAAATGATCTCACAATACCTTGTATTTATACATATTTTTCTTTGCCCTCCTCAAGCTGGCCAACCTAGACCAAATAAACATTTTTATTTTATTTATTTTCTCTTTTGAGGGCCGACCTAGGAAAAAGCTCCTTAACTCCAAATTTGGCCAACCTAGCCAAGGCAAGTTGAGTGCTCCATAAACAAATTAAAGATTTGTTTTTTAACCTTTTCACATGATGGAACATGAATTAACCTCAAGCCATGTCGTCCTTTACTTTGCCATTTTCCACACTTTAATCATCCCTAGATGGTTCGCTCCACAAGAGGACAAATTATTTTGTTCAAGGAAAATACATCATAATTAGTAGAAAAATATGACGATCATTTCCTATATTCAATTTGTCCACAAAATCCCGAAGTGTGGAAATTATCCTCTTAGGTCTTTTTCTATGGTCACTCCAAAAATAGGGACATTACAAATCCTCCCACCCCAAGATTGCTTGCCCTCAAGCAATCATGTGACCAATCTGCATTAGAATCAAACAGACCAACCAATTCCCGGATCCCAAATCATTCTAGGACCTTTGTATGGCCTTCCCTTTGAGAGGCTATGCTGCAATACATAGGTAGAATGAACTCTTTGGAACCTTCTTCTTAGAAGAACAATAATTTGTTGCATGTATTCAATTAGTTTCCCAAAATCCTATAATGTTTCATCATGCTTTCGCTGATCCATGTTGACAAAAACTGAAAAAGCCACATAGATACTATCCCTTGCATGCCTAGAATCCATGAATCGTAGCTATGTATTTGTGAAAACATGTTGTCCCAAAGTAAACCATTGGAATCATTAGAGAATGAACTGTTGTTCAAAGATATATAATCATGTCTTCTTCCTTGCACTATTTTTCCATCCAAACCTTGCAATGCTAAAAGTCCATGATCAATTTCATCAAAGTGACTTGGGCTGCCACATAATACATTTTCTAATTTTCCTTCATTTGTAGGCATAACACTAGTGGCTGGTCCACCAAGTGTGTGATCAAATATTCCATCCACTTCTATGATGTGAGCCTTCAATGGGTTCTCTAAAAGAGGAAACTCATGAACCACATGATGCAAACTAGGTACTCAAACAAAATTTTCTGAATCATACCTCTTCTCTTGTTCACACAAATCTGCATGTTCCTCTTGCTTGCTCACCTCAAAAGGCTTATCCCTTGCATGCTCAACCTCTACACATTCTTCCCTTGGAAGAAATAGTGACCTGAGGTGTGACTCCCTTTGTTGCCTTGCATGATCTAGCTGATTGCAACGTTCCTTCACCTCCTGTAGGTGTTGTCTTGCTTGGGCAGCCAGCAACTTTGCCTTCCTAGCTCTTTGTAGCCATCCATCACACATATCTTGTGTCTTCTTAACATCCTCCATGGTATGATGTACAAAATCAGAATCTTTGTGGCTTGTATCCTTAATGCATTTCTCATGTTTAACACCCAAAACTTGAGTGCCATAATTAGGAGACTCCACACCATCATCCTCATGTGAAGTAGCTGCTGTCTCATGGTTATGCAAGGATATATGACTGCTGTTATAAAACAGAAAATCAAAACTTTCATCATACCTTTTTGTAGGGCATTCATATGTATGAACAATGTCTCTTTTCAAAGCAGCCAACTCATTAGGTGATTCCTTGCAATCATTATGCAAAGATGGTGAAACAATGCTATGTTCAACCCTTGTGGTCCTTCTTTTCCTTCGTTGCCTTATGAATTCGTTGAAGGACAAGTCCTCTCTAATACATGGTGAAAGAAACTTGTATTCATCATGAAGTGAGACATTTTCTTCTTGTTGTGCAATTAATTCAATGGCTGTCCTGAATTGGTTGAAAGTTAGATCTTCTTTGACGAGTGTTGGAAGTGCTCTATATTCTTCATATATGGTAATCAGCTCATCTGCCAATGGTGGCTCTTCCATATGTCAATCATTTCTTTGTGGACTCATACTATTTCTTCTATCACCCATTGTGCTAGCTGTTCCAAAAACCTGTTTGTCTTACAACCTGATTTCCAAACTGAATTCTACCCTCCAGGCTGACAAGATACATTGCTCTGATACCACTGTAATATCCCAAACGGATATTGCCCTAAAATTCTGATTTCAAAACTTGGAATTCTGAACTAAATTTCCGTATTTTCATTTTCTGCTCAAAACCCTAATTTCTGATTTTATTTTTTGATCATGAATATGAAATCACAGCAAACAAATATGTGTCTAAACATAGCAAATAATGATGGCAAATGATGTTAGACAATAACATTCACATCTCCCATGAATTACACCATGAAATACACATTTGAGGGCACTCAAATCCAACAACTAAGTCTGATGAAACTCTGCTGTTACAACTTAAAGTTCTGATCTGATTTTTCTTTGGATCCTAGGGCATAAACAAAACCAAACAATGCCCTGATTTCTGCATTACAAATCAGACTTATAACTTGTGATTGTACATACCTGTTGATGATTGTTTTTAGACGGGTCAACAATAGAGTAAAGCACTAGAGTATCCCACTCTCTCTTGAATAAAACTCTCCACAAGCTGAATTATGTGATCCAGTGAAGTAACTCCAAGGTTCCTTATTTATAGCTTATGGTGGATAAACTCAGTGATTACATGTGATCTTGCTGATAATCACAAAGGGACTTACATTAGACTTCTTCTTCATTCATTCAACTTATTTCTCCTTTCAGTGTGGATGAAGTATACCCGGTGCATTAATGATAAAAAAGGGGAAAAAGATAAGGTTTAGGGAGCTAATCTAAGGTCAATGAGGCAATGATGATGTATGAATAGACAAACTCCTTGATTTAACCTAACTCCACTTCGCCAAGGATGCCTACAACTACATGAAGTTGGTGCAATCTCCTAAGCTAAACGAATGGTTTTCAAATCATGAAGGCTCATATAAGCACCCATCGAATGGCACAGCTCAAACAAGCATTCACAATCGAACTTAAGCAAATAATGAGGCTAAGACTAGCTTTACACAACACTTCACCGACGATGAATGTTAAAAGCATGAGCTAGGAGTTGATCAAATATTCAGTACAACATACATAACATCAATGAGCTTCTAATCTACTTGAAACATCTCTCCACTTCATCAAGATACCAGAAACCATGTTATTTCGCAAGACAACACGTAAACACCAAACAAGCTCCAATGTTTTTGCATTAATCTTGAAAAATATTTACAACAACTTCAAGTCCTCTCAGAGAATTTCGAGAGTCTCTTCTACTCTACTCTAATTTCTCCTATACTAACTACTACTTTACAAATGAGGCAACAAGGCCTTTATATAGAAGTCCAAATTTACAATGAAGGGCTAGGATCAATCCACCTAGCCAAAGGCTCAGATCATGCCACCTCAGCAGTTAGTTACAACTTGCTATTTTTAGTACAGAAGAGAGGCAATGAAGGCATGTTTTCCAAGAAGATAAGGATGAAATAGAATCTTTGGAGTATCTTCCACATGGATGTCCTCTTGTCTTCTTGCTTGTCGAATGATGTGGCGGACTGTGATTGGCTTGATGATGAGTGTCTGCCACGTAGGTGCCATCTCAACAACTCTTATGGATTCCAATTGTTTATTCAATTTGTTTTGTGGGCATATTCCCAAATTGTATCATCTGTATGATGTCTTCGAGGTGATTGTTTTGATCTCTAATTTGAAGGCTTCTTCATGGAAAGTAGAGAGTAGATGATGATACTTGTCGTCATGATAACATGGAATAGGAGACTCTTGGACTTGAAGATTGAAGAGTCTTTGAAGTTGAATAGATGAATGCCTTGGAATGTTTGACAAAGTGTTCCAACACAATGATCTTAACATGATGCCATTGATGATGAGTTCCAACACAATGATGATGAAAGGTTCCTTTGGCGCAACTACATGATGTTTCTTCGTAGCGACCTCCTCTATATGTAGAGTAGCTGACTTCTCAAGGAGACTTGAATGCACCGGAAGTACTTGAAGCTTTATAGATGTCTTCGGAATGCTTGATAATGATGAGAAGTTCTTTCGGAGCAGCTACACGCTGATCTTGAAGCGATGATTGATGAAGAAGCTAGTTGATACTTGAAGTGATCCAAAATGATATCAAACAGTGTCAACATGTTAAACTTGGAGTGCCCTCTTAAAACAGTTATATGACGTCTTCTTCAATATGGCAACTTGTTGACTTGACTCCTAGCATGAAAGTGATTCCAGCACTTGCTCCTCTTAGCTCCTGCAACACAGAGAAAGAAACAATATCAATCCTTTTGATAACACATAAGAATCATTTCATGCATTTCTAAGCTAAGTGCATTAGATGAAGAATTTGATGATTTCTTGAAAACCCTCATAAAATTCAAACTAAGGATTACACTAAGAGTGGTGCATTGGTTAAGCAATTCATCCTTCACTTAATTTTCTTCATTGAATCAAACCACATATCAATTGAGGCGCATTGGATGAGGTTTTTGATGTTTCGTTGAAGTATGTCAAGAAACTTGAATTTATCCTTCTTGAATGATGGCGCATTAGATCATGAAGTAGACCTCCTCTTGAAATTTGACCTTTTGCTTATCATTTGTGGTTGGCGCATAAGATCATAAGTTTGCTCTCTCATTGAATGTTCTCAAAAACATTAACTAGACCTCACACCAAGGTGGCGCATTGGTTGAGGATTCTATGCTCCGATTGAAAGATGCCAAAAATTTGAGTTAAACCACCCTTAATAGAAGCGCATTAGATCAGAATTTCATCTTCCGGTTGAATGATCACATGAAACTTGAACTAGATCTCCCCTAATAGTGGCGCACTAGATAGCAAATTGGATCCTCGCTTAAAAAGTCTTATAAACTTTGAATTGAACTTCACACCCAAGTGGCGCATTGGATCATCATTTTAATCCTCTCTTGAAAGGTTGCATAAAACTTGAATTAGATCTCCTCCACAACTGGCGCATGGGATCAAGATTTCAATCTCCGCTTAAAATTTCACTTAAAATTTTACTTTCACCTCAACTAAAATGGCGCGTTGGTTGAAGGTTTTGATGCTCGGTTTAATGATCACTTAAAACTTGAAACAAGATTCTTCATCCCTTCATCTTTGGGCGCATTGGTTGACCATTTTGTTCTCTGGTTGAAAAAGGTGTCATGAAACTTTGCAATCTAACTCCCTCATTCCAAGCGCACTAGATCAAGATTTGAATGCCTTCGTGAAAATTGAACAAGAACCTCATCTCTTGGCGCATTGGTTGACAAATTTGATTTCCCTTTGATATTCATCAAAGTGGTGCATTAGATCCACGTTTTGAATCTTCTTGGTTTGGCGCAGTGGATGAGTATTCTAATTTCCTCTTGATGGAATGCTTATAAAACTTGACTTCATCGTCATTCAATTGTGGTGCAATGGTTGAGACTTTTGATCTCTCTTAAAAACTTCACAAGATTTAATTCAATCTCCTTCATGAGTGGCGCATTAGTTAAGGATTTGGTTCTCCACTTGAAAGATTTCACAATGCTTGCAATTCATCCCTCTTTGAGTAGCACATTAGATCAGACTTTTGAATCCTCTTGCTCCTGTATTGGGGCAGCAGATCACCTTTTTAACCTCCTCATAGAAGATCTCCTTGTGGTCGCATTGGTTTAGGCGCAAGAGTTAAGCATTTTGAATCCTCTGGAAATATGCCTTGGCGCATTGCTTAAGGCACATTGGTTCATGTTTTTAGTCTCCGGTTGAATGTTCTCATAAGGGCGCATTGCTTCAAGATTTTGAATCCTCTGGAAATATGCCTTGGCGCATTGCTTAAGGCGCATTGGTTCATGTTTTTAGTCTCCCGTTGAATGTTCTCATAAGGGCGCGTTGGTTAAGGCGCAAGAGTTGTGAATCTTGAATCCTCTTCAAACGACATCCAAGACTTAACTTTCCCTTAAAATGGCGCAATGGTTGGATGTTTTGATCGCTTCTTGATCTTGGCGCATTGGTTAGGGCACGGTGGTTGAGGATTTTGTGCTCCCTTCATGTCTTGGCGCACTGGATCAAGATTTTGCGCTCTGGAGTACTTAGCCATTTTTTCAACTTTCTCAGGGCAAGGTCTATAGAAAAATATATTTAAGTATAAGTTGGAAGATTCTTTAAATATTTTTCAATATACCTTTTAGGATGTTTGAGATAGGTCTCGAATCCACCGGATTTAACATGTAGAATCTAGAATTTGGAGGATCCACCAAATTTCAGACTTAGTCAATTTTTTAGGATTTGTAATGTGCCGTACCTGTTTGTATATTTTATGAATCTTTTATGTGTGATATTTTATTATTATTTTGTGTGGTCTTTTAGATAGATAGAAGATGCAGAAGGGGTTTTATGTTTTCCTGCAGATGTGTGATGCCAGAGCATACAATACAGAGCATATAACCCAAACGCAGAAAATATATAACAGATATAAAGAAACTATCGACTACCCAGATAGTAAAATGACCGATAATGAATTACTGAGACATACCCATGTTCAGATTTGCAACTTCATATTTCAGCTATTGCCGAACCAGCAAATGGGCATAGCCAGAAATCATTTGTAAGATACCCAACTAATTCTACCAAAATTTTTCCTTACTTAAACAATTTTACTTGCTATCAATTCATCAACTACTGCAACAATACAAAGATATACATCAAAGACAACTACTTGAATGAGAGTTGGGTACTTGTCTAGTTACTTGATTCAATCAACTTGCAATGTCTTATTACATGGATAATGCTTTCAGTAGCATGAAGTACAACTTATTCAAATGGAAATACAAAGGAAAGGCCTTGAAGCCTTGATGATTACAATGGTGCCTATACTTGATCAACTCAATTGAACCCAATGATGTCAACTAAATGTCAACATCTCACAATATCACAAGGGAGCATCACCTTGCTTGTTGAGGGAACATCACCCCAACACTTGAAACTCGCAGGCCTCAAGATTACAAGCTCAAGAGCTTTGTAGAGAGAATTTTGTCAAATGAACAGATACCAAGTGAATGAGAGAGCTCCTCCTTTTATAGGTCTTCCAAAGGCAATGAAGGCACGTTTTTCAATGCTCAAAGAGGAACCAAGGCACGTTTCCCAAGAAGCATATCCAAGGGAATATTCCATCTAATGACTCATTCTGAGTTGGCAATCTTATCCAGAGGCCTCGACACGAATCCCAAATGCTATCCTTCTGACCAATGGGCATTCAGGTAGTTGTAACAACCTTACCTTCTTCTAGAAACACTTAGGCGCAAATTCAGGGTTCTTCTGACTTGGGCGCCAAGTGGAGGTGGTCTCTTCATGAAGTTGCGCCTTGCCAATTAAAGGTAATGAATGCCAAGAAATGCGCCTAACAGGATGAAGTCAAAGATAGAGACTTAAGTGCAAATTTACAAGATCCCTTGTTAGGCGCCAGAGCTAGGCTATTCAAGCTGATGGGTGCGCCTAAACTCAATTGTTGTTTCTTACCATTTCAACACCTAGAAGATGTTCCAATATGTTCCCCTTTACAAGCGCCTTACCTCACAAGTGCCTTAATGTGTTCTTCTTTGAAGGCGCCAAAGCTGAGCTCCAGTGCCATGGGATTGCACCTAACATCTTTGAAGAGTTTCTAGACCTTTTCCAAGATGATATCCCAAACTCATTCTTCTAAGCACACAGGAGCTTTCCATAGGAGGGCGCAATTGGGAGGTTGGAAATGATCCCCAATTGATTTCTTGACTAGGGCGCATTTCTAAGGTAGGAAAGAGTGCAAATTGGCGCCTAGGGAAGGATGTAGACATTCCTTGCTAAAACCTTCATCTCTAGCCAAGCGCCAACTTCTGCCAAGCGCCTTGCATTTTGAGTGGATTGAAAGATCTTTCCATACTTAGGCGCACTTTTTGGAACAAGTTTCTTAGGCGCATCTTGATGTCTACAGCAAGGTGAATTGGCGCCCTCCCTTGAATGGCTCATTTCCATGCAAGTGTTCACTTCCGGAGGTATTGAGGTAAGTCTAGAACATCATGCCTTTTAGCGCCTAAATGACTTGGAGGGTTTGAAGTCCATTTTATCCATGAGGCGCATTTTTGAGATGAAATGATGTAGGTTTGGCGCCCAGTCTTGAATTGCCCAATTCTTCCTTGAGAGCGCTCATACTTGAAGTCTTTGTAATGCAATAAACCACTTGTCTTAGCAAGCGCCCTGGCTCCTTGAGGAGCTTGAGTATCATTCACCCACTAGAGTCTTGTTTAGGCGCCTTGAAATACCTAGGCGCTCAGTCAATGTTGTTTGATCACAACTTGGCGCCTAAGATGACTTTACTCCCTTAAGTCAAAATCTCATCTCATCTTTCATAAATACCTCTAATCCAAGTGGATTGGAAGCAACTCCTAGGTTAGGCGCACCTTTAGGCTTGCACAAGGAGGGATTTGCGCCTAAACTTGAAATAATCATCTCCCCTGCGAATGTTTACATTTGAAGTCATCAGGGTGAGTTAGAACACTATTCCTAGTGAGCGCCTTGATTGAATGAAAGATTTAAAGACCACTTCTCCATTTAGGCGCATATCAGAGTAGCTACCACTAGGCGCACATTTGGGAGGATTTGGCATGGAAAATGCGCCTAGCTAGACTTAGCCAATTTCCTGTGAATTTTGAAGTGTATGATGTTTCAAAAGTTGCTAACATCATCTCCACAGATAGCGCCACTCCTTGCCTCATGCCCTGACAACTTGAACATATGAAATGGCTCTCAGACTTAGCCAAACTTTAAGTTTCTGACTTGGATCCTGCAAAACAAAAGAATTGAGTTAGTCAAAAACAACTTCATTCCCTTATCATTCTGAATTAGCCTCCGAGAATGAGCAATAGGCTAATCCATTCTTCACTTGATGATCAAGCCGGAAACGGGGACATGACATCATTCCAAACTCCAAAGAATACAAAGATAAACATACAAATGATAACAGCAACAAATAAGGCTCTAGACGCCTTATACAATGCAAAATAGAAGCTGCCCGCAAAGAGAAATGAAGCTCAAAACTCCCAACTTCATGCCTGGATGTGTACAACCATGGCTGGAAGTGTATCAGCAGCAAGAATGACCAATAGCCTCTGAAATAATTCTGTTAGGAACAGATTGCAGTCTACAAGGCTAGGCGACAAAGTATGAAGAAGTTTGCTGCTCCCAAATGCTCCAAAAATCACTCAACTGTGGTATGGCCTTATGCAAATATGTACGGCCAACAAGAAGGTTTTACATAGCAGCAATAACTCGCCTCAACCACAACAAAATCTGCCTTTAAAACGGTCCTTCCAATCTGCACACATAAATCTCTATTAAACTGCAAAGGATGTATCAAGAATTGCATCAAACCTTCAATCCATCGACTCCATTGAAGCACATTTGTGAACACTGAATATATCCACCATAGAAGGCACCGTTGGGTGATCTTTCACACCTGTGGGATACCGCTACTCAGGGAGGTTTCCGTCTTCAAGAGCCTCTAGTTTGAATCCTCAAACCTTAGCGCCAAAGCTCCAAAACCCTAGCAAGGGAAATCTCAAAAAGAAAAGAAAATAATAATCCCAGCATATCCAAATGAGAGCACTTTTCCTCCTTTTATATTTTTCCAACTAGGTGTCTCTAAAATCCTCTTGCATATGGGATAAAACATGAGGGAAAATACATTATAATTCTCTTTAATTCTTTTCTCAACATCACCTTTAAAGTCCCCTCTTTTAAAACAACATTAAGTTGTTGAGCCTAGACACCAAGGTCCAATATTAAATAATAACGTTTAATTTACGAACTTTAAAACGGAGGCCAAGATGATGTCGGAAACCAATGAACTATAGCTCGTTGGAAAGGTCTTGACAAGACGAATCCAACCCCACTCTCAAAATCCCATTCCGGTGCCAATCCCGAACTTACTAAAAATAGTAACGGTCATAAGCAAACTGAGCCAACTCAGAGGGTGCCAACTAGATCCACAAACCATCTGATAACTCCGAGCTCAGTGCAATGTCTATGAGAGCCAACAAGCGATTGCCAAGTTGTCCAAACAACGCCAAACTGCCACTTACTAAAAATAGCAATGACCACCAGGGACCAAAGAGAACAAACCCAGAAAAACCCAGAAAGATTAATGACATGCAAGCACTTACTATAAAAAGTAAGTACGGACAAGTTGTCTGAAATCCCTCTAGAAAGTGTCAACCATCTCCATTGGATCACCCAAACACCCTGGTGACATCGAAATATTCCTCTGATTATGCTGTCACCAACCCAGAAAGTCAGCTCTGACTGAACTGCAAGAGAACCCAAAAATGGGGACATTACAGGATTTTCAGGATATCAGAATATCAGACTTAGTCATTTTCAGGATCTCAAACATACATCAGGATTGATCTCAGTGTTCATTATTTGGATGGAATTTGATCAAGACTCTTCATTACTGCAAGTTCATGTTCCAAATGAGACCTCCAGTTATAAAGCAAAACCTTCTAGGAGACAGACTTATTGTTGCATTGGCGGAGGAAACGAACCTAAGACATCATCCAAAACTAAATGCAAAGCATCAGAGCTCAAAAAAAGGGTGTCCCCATTTGCAATGGGGCGATGTGTGATTCGGTCACAACAATACCATTGTCATGCAAAATAGGAAGCAAATGATAAACCCTAGCTAGGCGAATCGCTTCAGTTGGGCAAAGATGTCAAAACACATAAGAATGATGATGAAAAATGCTCCAAGACCTCTCCAAGGGCGGCGCTTGCTGCTGCTAGGAGTTAGGGTTATAGAATGCTTGATGTTCTGCTGCTGTTTCAATATGGCAAACAGGTCTGTTTTGAATGCTGAAGACTTCCAATACTAAACTCCTCAAATTCACCCAAAGTCTCCCTCAAATACAATTCGCCCTTCCTTGAATATGGCGCTCAAGGGTTTAGGGATTAAACCCTAACAAAGGCTGCTCAAAAGTTGATTAGAATTCTGCTCCAATGATTATAAAATTCTGCCCTAACTGATTTGCGAATTCTGCTCCAAACTTGTAATTCTTCAATAAAGAGAAATTGTGAATGCCATATGAATCCACCTCCAAGATGAGATTGGGTTTTTGTCCAATCCCCCTTATTCTCACAAAGGTTTTCGTCCTTGGAAAATAATTGCAAACAAAGATGCAAATCCACAAACGAAAGTAAAAATGATATAATGTTGAATGATGCTGAAATGAGCTCACAATACCTTGTATTTATACATATTTTTCCTTGCCCTCCTCAAGCTGGCCGACCTAGGCCAAATAAACATTTTTATTTTATTTATTTTCTCTTTTAAGAGGGCCGACCTAGGCAAAAGCTCCTTAACTCCAAATTTGGCCGACCTAAACAAGGCAAGTTGAGCGCTCCATAAACAAATTAAAGATTTGTTTTTTAAAATTTTCACATGATGGAACATGAATTAACCTCAAGCCATGTCCTCCTTTACTTTGCCATTTTCCACACTTTAACCATCCCTAGATGGTTCGCTCCACTAGAGGACAAATTATTTTGTTCAAGGAAAATACATCATAATTAGTAGAACAAATCATTTTCTATATTCAATTTGTCCACCAAAAATCCCAAAGTGTGGAAATTATCATCTTAGGTCTTTTTCTATGGTCACTCCGAAAAAGGGGACATTACATCTAGATTGGATTTAGAAGCCTACTAAGGTATAGAATAGATGTCTTCAGAAAAGAAGTTCACTATTCTAAAAACCAACCGGAAATGCTAGCTCTCCCAGCAATTTTTTGGAGAGATTCACTAGCTAGATGATTTCTTGTAACAACTTTGATTATATATAACTACAAGCATCATATAAGATGCAATATACCAAACTGTCAAAAAAAAAGGAAAGAAGCAAAAATAGAAACCTGATCCAACTGAATTTTATTTACATTATTTAATTTATGGTAAGACATAGTTCTTAGCACGTATTGTTGTAAAATGAGCTAAGCTTTAAAATGATAATTATGCTTGCAAAAGATGTTTAACATATCCAAGGAAACAATCTTAGCCATCAATTATCCTACACAAGAAATGATTTTTTCTAATTGTTGAAATTATACATAAACTAAATAGCACATCTACTTTGTCACAAAAGACAAACTCTTATTCCATCATTTAAACTTGCTCACTATATTTTTATCTACTAAGGCAAAATTGCAATATGATTAGTGTCAGCATTTTAATTCGCATCTTTCATTATGACACAAAACGGAATAGATGTGTGGTAGAACCACTCTTCAAATTAGAAGGGGAAGCTCCCTGCAAATAGAAACTAACCGAATCTAGACAATATGTACTTGCTATTTAGAATATGTACAATTATTTTTGGGGCGGTTCACACTCATACTGAATAAAATTAAAAGTGTGTTTTTTTGGATTCACCTAGGGAAAAAAATTGACATGCTCTTCAACTCAAGGCAAAAGGCTGACACACACTTCAACTCAAGGCAAAAGATTTTTATGTTTTTTGACTAAAAATAAATCCTACAACTACATGCTTGCATTGTTCAGCTAAAAGCAGAGATTGAACAATGCAAGTATACAAAAATTGAATAGGTTTAAACATGAAGACATGAATGCTTTGGTAAATTAATTGAAGGGATCAGTACAAAGCCACAATCTCCAACTTTAAATAGACCTGAAACACAAAACTTATAGATTTGGTAAAAGCATTTTTATCTACCTCAACACACATAATAAAATGTATAACATTTCAATAGTAATTTAGGAACAAGATAAACATTACTAAATTCTATTGGATGAATAATAAATTATGGATTAACAATAATGGATACTCAATGACAGCAATTTCAGCAACAAGTAGGCATGAAAATTACCATTAAGAAAACTAAATGCAAATGGCATTTATTTATAATGTTTACAAAGCTATGCATGAGAAAATAGTAAAAAAGCTAACTACAACTTCTACTCTAAAACAGACTTGATTGTATGCAATTCAATCATTATTACAAAATCCTATCTACTAATTATAAATCTAAAAGTTAAAACCATGCGACTACTAGTTAGACTAACAATAGGAATTATTACAAACTATCACTCAAGCTCACATCTCTCGCATGACATGAGATCTAAAGGTATATGATCAAACAATAGTTGACTCCTCAAAAAGCTCATCGCACTAAAATTAGAGACTGCTACAAATAGCATGGCTATAAATAGCTCTAACTAAAAATAGCAAATCTCAGAATATGCTCCTCCTTGAAAAAGGTGACCACTAAAAATAGCACAGGCTATATAGACGGCTCTAGATGATTTTGATGAAGCTTTTGCTCTAATCATAGTAGAATCCTCTAAAACTCTGAATCTCTTACAATCCACTTGATGATTTGAACACACTTAGTTGATTTGCCTCTAATCATCTTGAATGTTCTTCAAACCCTAAAGTATTTGTAAACACACTTCTTTGAATCCTTGGAAAACGCTCAAACGGCCTCTTTTGATTGATCTTAATCTAATTTTGCAGGTAGCTGATAGAAGAAAGGAAGAATTTGACAGAGATATAATGTTTTTATGTCTGGTATGACTGTTATCCTTCAAAGAAAGCTGAAGACTGATAGAAAAAGGAGGATTTTTTAAGATAACAGACTGTTGCAATGACTGATATCTCTTTGTTTATGACCCTCTGCTGTAAAAGACTGTTTAAAATCTCAAAAAGAATCAGCTTGCTGCTCAGCACACCCTTCTGTGCGCCCTGCTGTTAATGAAATTTTGAAGAAAAGAGCTTTATTTTAAGAATTTTCTATCTCAAACTAGGCATCATCTTTGTTTATACAAGACTTGTTTGAAAAAGACGTGATTATTTGGAATAGGCACCTTGCTCTTATTAATACCTGCACTTTCTTGTCAAAACAGCTGGTTGGCTGCTTGCATTTAGGTGCCTATTAATAAGAGATTTTCTATCTTTGGCTGCTCCTTTGATAGGTGCACCCCTCTATATTAGACATCCACCTCAAAATGTTAGCCAATCATCACTCATCACAGGTGCATGTCCCACTAAAGCATTCTTCATTTTGAGCTTATCTTTGAACCCCCCATACAGAGGTGCGCACCTCTCTTTAGCATTCAGATCTGGATTTGAAATTGTCTTCTCCCATAATGAGGCACGCACTTACACACCATGTGCTCACCTTATACAGCCAACACGTCCTTTGCATTTGAAAACACAATTTGTTGACTAGGTGTGTGGTTGGGTATAATTTTTTTAATGCTGAGTCTCTGTTCCCAAGTGCGCACCTCAAAACATGATTGCAAACTTGATCTTTGCACTTTGAAATGGCTTACAGAAGCATGCACTTTTTAAATGATTAAACTTTGATTTTGCCTTCAGTCAAGCGTGTACCTCTGAACCACTCACACACCTGATAATAGATCTTTCAACTTTGAATTTGAAAGTTGAATCCCTCTTTAATGAGGCATGCACCTGATCTCTAGGCATGCCCCTGTGTACTGTCCTTGCCTTCCTTTTATGACGTGTGTCCTGTAATAAAATTGCTTGTGCTTGACTAGGCAAACTCAGACCCTATAGTCAAATGCATACTTACTGATCCTATGTGCACCTATGCACCGGAACATTGAAGTTGATTTGAAAATGAATTCCATCCTTTGTGAGGCGCATGCTTCATGCCCAAGTGTGCACCTATGTACATAACCTTTAAAATGATTCAAGTGCATTTTGAAAACCCTTCATAGGCATACACCACACACACACATGACAAAAGTAGAAATATTCTTTGAAAATTTGAGTCCTGGCTGCTTTACCACAGGTATGCCCCTCTATATGTTTCATGATCTTGAATATCGAACACCATTTCATTCCATCTAGTGTTGCCTTTCAATGACAAATTCTTGAGAAAATTTTATTTTAAATCTTTCTGTCAGGTGTGTTCCTGACAGAAATGCCTTAGCCATTTTCTTCACTCTTCATTATTTGTCTTTCTAAAAGCATCTGAAAGTTCTTTCCACTTTCCCTGGATTAAGACATGGAAAAAGATGACAAAAACAACATAGGGCAAGACATTGAAATATGACCATTTGAATGGATAGAAAGACAAAATTTTAGCTTTGAAACTTGACACAATATGAAAACTTCGTATGGATACAACAATTAGCTAACTTGTATTCTACAAACCAGCATCCTTATAGCTTAATTATCTAGATACCAGTAGTTCTGAGAAAGCTCTCACCATGGCCAGAATATTGATACTTGTAATGTTCTTATGTAAAAGGAAAACATAAAGGACAAATTTTCACCCAATGATTTATTTTTACCATATTTTCAGAAGTTAAATTTGCCAAATGGAATTTTTTGACATAGAGATTCAGCTAGTCAATTTTGTATAGAAAACATATCCATAATCTAAAACCGGTGTGGTAGGTCACTATAATTTTAGTTCAGTGGCTAAGAGTTCGCACATTTCTTTGTATAATGTGCTTGTTTCATTGTACTAACAATTCTGCATTTCCTGTACAGATTTTTGTGTTCATTCTTCTGGCGGTTTCACTATTGATTGAATCTCTTGAACCTCATAATGCCACTTGAACAGTATGTGCATTCCATGAGGTACAGGTTGTGCCTGAGATAGAATCAGATACTTTTTTATACCCAAAGGGTTGGCAAAAGGACTCAAATAAACGGTTGAAGCACTTGGACATCTGTGATGATCTACTATTGCTAGGCTTGAACAATTTAAAGTCATCGATTCAAAGTAAAATGACTAACCTCTAGAACAACAAAAATAATCAAAGAGAACAGAAAAAATTGGCATTATAAATATATATAGTCATCCCCAAACATACCTCACCCACAAACTAACTCACAGGAAATACATAATCTCAAAAAGAAATGGTGATTGTAAAGACACAAACTAACTCACAGGAAATACATAATGAGACTGATAGATGGACCCTCCCAAAGACACCTTGGGAAAAATGAATAAATAAGGTGTGTAACTTGAATGAATTAGAAGACGGAAAACATTTTCTTCTAGCATGCTCACTACATAACAATACTAGGATGAATTACAAAAATATTTGCAAACATTAACCTAGTTCATCAAATCTTATGAAACCAAAACAATTAAACAAGACTTAAACTTATTCTAAAAATAAAGAGTCATCAAAACAATCTTCTAGACAAACACACTTTTTATAGGTCCTACAGACTGCCACTGTGGTCTAAAGGGTGTTAAAAATGACATAGTGTTGCATATGCACCCCAATAACCTGTGCACCCAGCTTTCGGGAATTGACACCAGGTTATCCATAACCATTCTTTGTGTACTCCCACACCACAGCACCCAAGTAACCTTGTTTCATTCAGTCTTACCCTTCAAGACTCAGAACTCCATAGTGGTCATCTATGATGATGCCATTATTGCGTGCAGACGGGTTTCAAATCTTCTTAATCTGAAGCTATTAGAAGGAAGATTTGGATAACATTTTCCAAAATGTCACCACAATACTTGATAGCCAACATGCCTCTTGGGCAGATGCAAGATGCATCATAATGTCTAGTACATGAACTTAAAGAAAAACCAGAAAAAAGTAAAGAGAGAGTGAGTGTGTGTTGTATGCAGAAAAAGTTAAGAGGTTCCCAATGTGGTGATGAGTCATGAAGTGTGACCCAAAACATCGATCAGAAAAAATGTCGCATGGCTCTATCCAGAAGTTTTATTAATAAAATTAGAGTTCACTTATGTAGTGATAGATCATGAAGTGTGACCCAAAACATCAATCAGAAAAGATGTCACACGGTTTTATCCAGAAGCTTTATTGTGTTTAACTAATAAGGACTGTAAAATATTGAACTCTCCAATTGTAGAGTTCAATTTAAACAAATGATCCACACTATGCATAATAGACCGGCAAAAGTAGGCACAAACATGGCAATCCTAAAAGGGGCAGGAGTTGAAAAGCAAGTAGACCAGCAAACAAGCACCCACAACATGAAGATGAAAGAAAGTATTTTTATTGGTAACCAGTCACACAAGGCCAAGTCATGGACTCAAGCATTGAATGGGCCAGCAGATAAGGCAGTAGAAGTGGGCGCAAAACACCCTGAATCACAAGAAAGGGAAAGCAAAGCAAGGCTAGGCTTGGTAGACTAAAAAATATAATTATTAGAGGGGTGAGAGATTACGATGAAATTGAAAGCACTTATAATCTTACCAGGGACTTTCTTAATGACAAGCTACAATGGAAAGGACAAATTTGGCAAGCAAGAAGAGTGGGGAAGGTGAAGGCAGACAGAGACAGGCCTATCAAAGTTGTCATGATGACAATAGAAGACAAGAAATGAATTTTAAGAAAAAGAGTTCTTTTGAAAGGTTCATGTCTTTTTCTAAATGAAGACTTCACACCATTGCAAGAAGAGATAAGAAGGGAAGAATTGGCTAAAGTTAGGAGAGCAAGGAATGAAGGCAAATGGGCGTAGCTACAAAACAATAAAGCTTTCATTACCAATTTTTTATCTCGAAGCACCTCATCACAGCAAGAAGGAAGCAAAGGGAGAGAAGAGAAAATGTAATGTCCCCTTTCGGGACTGCCCTAAATCTTGCCCTAGAATTACAAATACGAGATGATGAAGTGCCGATAGGCCCCTTCATCAAGTACGCCACCCCGAGTTAAGTGCTCGTGGGCCGGGAGGCTTATGAGTGCTCCCAAGCTTGTTGAATAGCGAACTTCATGCATCTTATCAAGCACGCCACCCCGAGGTGTGCCACTCGTGGGCTGGGAGGCTATTAAGTGCTCCTAGGCTTGATCAAGGTAACTTATCAAGCACGCCACCCCGAGGTGGGCACTCGTGGGCAGGGAGGCTACTAAATGCTCCCGGGCTTGATCAAGGAGGATGGCTAGCCTCCAAGGTGAACCAAGAGATGTTAGGTGGGCTGACCCCTTTCATGCTCTTGCCAATATTGTTACTTTAAGACATGATATTTCCATAGTCCATGACAGATGAATTGAAGAGCTTCTGGTTAAACTGTGTATAGCTTTTTATGATCGACGTTTTGGATCACACTCCGTGATCCATCATCAGGAAGAGCAATTGAGAATGAAAAATGAATTGCAGATTAGGTTCTTTAAAAAGAGAGAGAAACAAGGTTAACCCTAATCCCCCTGTCGTATTCCTCTTCTCTCTTTTAGCTCTAGCTCTTTTGTCCCCCTTTCTCCTTGTTTCTCGGTTTCCCCTCCTCTGACCTCTTTTCCTTCCTCTAACCTCTCCCCTCACCATCCCGTTTTTGCTCTTTCTCTGGTCCCTTTCTCCCCCTCCCCCCACCTCGTTCTCCCCTTTCTAGGACATCCTCTCCCACCTTACTTCCCCTACTCCTAATCCCACCTCAAATTACCCCCTACCCATCTTCCTGCTCCTTTTCTCTATCCTTATAGCTCTCCTTGCATCCTTAGGCCCCCTCCTTTGATTCCTTTTATTTCCTTTCTCTCTTGTCACTTTTTATTTTTACTGTGCTCTCTTTACTTTCTTTCTTTCTCCTTTTAATTTTCCTTTTCTTGTTGTTTTATTTATTATTATTATTATTATTATTATTATTATTTTATCCAATTATTTCGTGACCTTTCTTGTTTTTATTTAGCGACTTATCCTTGGTCTTTTTTTCTCTTGTTTCTCATTTTCCTTACTCTTACTTTTGACTGTTTCTTATTTTTATTTCTCTTTTATTTCTTATTTTACTTGTCTTTATTTTCTCTTTCCTTTACTTCTTTCTTTTTCCATAGAATTGATTACTTTATTTCACCGTTTTCCAATTTTTATTTTTATTTTTTATTTAGTTTTCCATTTGTCCGTTACCTTTCTTGATCCTTCTCTTTAATTTGAGTTCTTTTAATTATTTCTTTTGCTTATTTTTATTCTATTTTTTATCTATTTATCTTCCATCATCCTGGAGACCTTTCACTTTATTTCTTTCTCTCTCTCTAATTTGAAGTTTTTACTTTTTGAATTCTTATTTTTCCACTTTGGTTCCTTTGTCCTTTCTAGTAACCCGTGTCAACCTTGTTTCTCTCTTTTTAAAGAACCTAATCTGCAATTCATTTTTCATTCTCAATTGCTCTTCCTGATGATGGATCACGGAGTGTGATCCGAAACGTCGATCATAAAAAGCTATACACAGTTTAACCAGAAGCTCTTCAATTCAATATTGTTACTTACTAACACTTCAGGAAGATTCAATATGTGATTGGCTTGGGGAATTGTGTTATGGATTGAACTAAATATGGATTATGCTATGATGATTTGATCTCATTATTTATGTTATGAAGTATTGATCTCATTATTAATTAGGCTATGATAGATGAATTTAATATAAATAATAGATGAATTTAATATGAATAATGTTATGAACTGAATATTATCTAATTTATTGATCTCTAATATTTCTAATGTCCTTTTCTAATGATTATTATTGTATACAGGTAAAGAAATCCGGAATATCCTAAAAGGGGACATGGATTATTGATTATTGAATATAACAGCAAATATTCGAATTCTATCTGCAGAGATATTTATATTTATTTAGTCATATAAATTATTGAGAACAGCAAAAGGATACATTGCAAATCCTAAAACTGAACTAGAAATTCAATAAGAATCATTATTGAATATACGTGCAAAAATAAAATAAGGAACATCAGGTCAGATCATTATTGACTATCAATTATCTTTACTTATTGCATATCACTGTCATATATAAAAATACATAAATTATTGCAATAAACTGTCAACATGGACAAGAAGGAAATATGCACTATGGGAGAGAACAACTAAAGGCACCCTCTACATTGACAGGTAGGGAGAGAACAACTAGTAGGGCACCCTACTGTCCTGTGAAAGGGAGAGAATGGCTAAGGGCACCCAAGGGCAGAATTCTCCTCCTAATCTCCATGTTGAGGGTTTATTGACAAATTTAGGTTCACCAGTCAAAGAAGAATGGCGAGGGGACTGCTTGGAGGGAGAATTGAAGGCACCCTGCCATACCTCCATGTACCCCTTCTTCTATGACTGAATTTCACAAACAAACTGAATTAGCTGCATAATGATGAATATATGATTCCCTTGCAATAATAATAGATTTATTCCATGAACTATGTTTGCAACGTTATCTAACTGATTGCAAGCTTCCAGAACAGAATTAGTTCATCTTATTCCTAAGTAAAGAGTTGTATCCCTAACTACCTTATATGCTTGTTCCATTTGGTTTTGTGAATTTGGACAAAATTGAGATTGATCCAGTAAGGGGACTTTACATGAATATTATAATAATCCTATCTATAACATCATTGGATTATGTGTCTATTTATTTGTTGATAACTAACATGTTTACAGGACCTAAATCAGGCTTATCTTGCTTCAAGCATTCAATTGGTAAGTTATAACTCTAACTATGTTAAATTTGTAATTATAGGGCAAGATTTAGGGCAGTCCCGAAAGGGGACATTACAGAAAAGTTTGGAAACAAGGAACATAACTAAGCAAACATGGGTAAAAGGAAATGAGGATCTTGCCTTATGTCATCAACTCCAAAATAAATAGCAATTACAGCCCCTCCAAGAGCACTTAGACATAGTATGTTGGAATTGTAGAGGATACCCTTGGAGGAGGGGACCTGGGTTAGGGCTCGTCACAGAAGGAAAAGACATAATCTATCTCATGGAAACCCATGAGCACAATGGCTGCAAGACTCCTACTTTTGAAGGGTATATGAAAATGGTAGTTTGGAACAAAGAGGCGGGAAATGGCAAAGGCTATGGAGGAATAATGACGTTGGTAATAGAAATTTGGAGTAGAATCATCCAGTTGGAAAAAAGAGGACACAAATAAACAATACATTTGGTTTAGACTAACAGAAAATGGAAATCATATCAGAATTGCAGCTTGCTATTTTTCCCTACAGGCCTCAAAAACGTACAAAAACAATGGAATGGACGACAAGGATCCTTATGCTGCCTTAAAAAAGGATATATCGGCATACTCTCAGCATGGTGAAGTCATCATCATGGGAGATTTCAATGCTAGGACTGCAAATGAGCAAATCAAATTTTGGGGCAGCAAGGAGGATAACAATCCTTTGTGGCTTGTTGAAGAGGAAAATCATCAATGGGCTAGATGTTTAGAGGATAACAAAGGCGTCAATCAGTTTGGCGAAGAATTACTAACCTTATGTAACACTTATGGTTTGGTTATCTGCAATGGTATGAGCAGGTGGAAGAAATCTGGAAATTACACATGTAAAACATATAATGGTGCGAGTGTTGTCGATTACGTAATTTGCTCGCAAAGTTTGATAGGGAGAATAACAAAGATAATGATAGAAGATCAGCCTATAGAACTAAAATCAGACCATAGCCCAGTTTGTGCAAGGTTGTCTTAGCCGAAAAGTAATCAACATACAGTAAAAGAGCAGCCCAAACAATCGCCCTTAACAAAAGGAAAAATTCTTGTAACTCAAAAAAATTGCTCTATCCTCTTGGAAGCTCTAGAGCAAAAATTGCAAAAGAAGGAAAAGAGAATACAAGGTTTCAAAAGTTATGAGTTAACAAGCATAATACAAGAGGCTCTTGAAAGATGTAAAAAGGCCAAAAATAATAAGAAGAAGAAAACAAGTTGTTTCCCAGCAAATGCTTGGTTTGATGAGGAATACAAGGTGGCACGAAAAGCTCTCAAAGAGCCAGGCAAAGAAGAGGTGAACAAAAAGTCATACAAGCAAATTGTAAAGCAAAAAAAAAAGAGTACATGAACATAAGGAGAGAAGAATTAATTTATTTAGGAAAGAATAACACAACTTTTCTAGAAGGAGCTTCATCAAAGAAAACAGCACAGAGAATAACATCACAGCTACTCAATGGCTTACATATGCAAAGCAACTTTACAAGCATGAACCACAAGCAGAGGCACCCCCCATAGTCGGCACGACATAAAAATTATTTACTTTACAAGAGGTCAAGGAAGGTATTAAGAAGTTGAGCTCAGGGAAGGCTTGCGACATGGTTGAGTTACATGCAAAGTACTTAAAATGGGGAATAAACATCCTTGCTCCTCATATCAAGAAAATTTTCAATAGCATCATTCAACATGGGCTCCCAAGTGATTGGACAACTAGTCTAGCAATACTCTTTTTAAAAGCGGTGACATAAACAATCCATCTAATTATTGTACTATCATGATCAATCTGTTGTTTGCAAATCTGTTTGTAAGCATGGTAGAGCACAGGATCAGAGAGTAGGTAGAAGAAAAAGATAAAAGAGCAAAAGGGCAAGCAGGTTTTAGACCAAAGCACTCAACTATCAATCATGGCATCACTTTGAGGCATATCATTGAAAAAGTGTGGAATGGTAAAGGGGAAGCATATTGCTTCTTTGTTGACTTCAAGAAAGCTTTTGACATGATTCCCAAGAGTAAACTATGGCATAGAATGAAGGATCTCGATATTCCAGAGCATTTTAGAAGAACAATTCATAGGTTGTATGAGGAAGTTCGAGTAAAAATTAGAACTCAAGCGGGTCTTTCAGAAAGTTTCTGAAGTGACATAGGGGTCAAACAAGGACGTCCTCTCTCTCCTACCCTTTTTGTCTTATATATTGACAAACTAGAAGAATGGTTAAATTTGCTAGGAGGGGAAGGTGTTCTTTTGGGGAAGTATGTTGTGAGGCTTCTCTTGTACACCGACGATCTCATCTTGATCGCTAGATCTGCTCAATGGCTGCAAGAACACTTAAATGCCTTAGACCATTTTTGTAAGGATGTAGGTATGCAAGTCAACACTAGCAAGACTAAGATCATGATCTTCTCCAATAAGAAGAAGAAAAAGCAAATCAATTTATTCTTTGAAGGGAATATTCTATAGGAAGTGTATTGTCCCCTTCCTAGGCGACACACAGATGTGCAGTGGTTGGCCTATTATTTGGGTTCCCGTAGGTTAGCAGAGTGGTTAGGGGACCTATCCAGGGGCAGTGGAGCTTGGCAGGAAGCTTTACAGGCCATTCTAGACAGTTTGCGACAGTTTCCTATTTTTTAGGAAGGGTCCCTATTTTTTAGGGTTTGACTGGGAGTTGACTAGGAGGCATCAGGGGACCTCCAGGAGCATTTTGGGAGATTTGGTCACAGTTCCTATTTTTTAGGAGGGGACTGTCAGTTAGCCTGCCACTTGACGACCTCACCTTCTTGGCATATGCATCATCAGTTTTCAATTCCAGATGGCCAGGTGATGGAAATGGAATAGAGGTTGAATATTAAAGTGTTGACTTTAATATTTAATAAGAATAAAAGAAAGTGATTAACAATGTCACTTTATATTAATAAAATATTAAAAGGACCCCCACCTTGATGACATAATGTTGTGTTAAAAAGGTGGCCTTTTTAATGATGAAGTTGGACCCTCAACTTGGGCGCCCAACTTGGGAGGCTTTATAAAATAAAAGAATCTTTCAAAGATTCTCATTTTTGATGCCCTTGTAACCCTAAAGTGGACGCCACTCTTGGGGAGGCTCATAAAGTGAGTTTTGATTCACTTTTTGGGGCATCTTTTGGCATTTGTTATTCATTCTTTTGGCAGATCTGAACTCTGAGGAAGAGTTGCAGTAGCTTTCAGTCCTTTGGGAACGGAAACTCTCAAGGATTATGGTGGATTGGACGACAACCCAGTTCATCTTTGTGAGGGCCTACTCTGGGTCTTCGTTTGGGCATTATTGGACAAGTTTTAGGTGACTATATTGCAGATCTGAGCTTGCAGCAGTACTATATCAGCAATATCCTTCAGATCCACCACACTCAGTTGCATGTAGAGCTTCTCCCAGGCCAATACCATCATTTGTATGCAATTTGCTTTGCAGCTCCAGTTCTACAATGAATATAATATGCAGATCTGATGGGTATGTGACTAAATTTCTTAGTTGGTGTTTTGCTGTTTATTAATTGCTTTCAGTTCCCCTTTGTATTGGATCTTAGTTGCATGTACATCTTTTGCCATCTTTGGCAAAACTACACATTTCAAGAAAACTAAAACCCCTTCTGCATCTTCTGTCTAGTCTATAAGATCACAAAAAATAATTAAAAAAATCATAAAACAAACAAAAAAATTCCTATTTCAGCAGTGGTCAGAGTTAGAACCAGTAGGGTTCTTACAGGAAGTAACAGAGTACAAGTATCTTGGGATTGACTTCAACAACAAGCTCAGTTGGTAAACTTGCATAAGGAAAAGAACTTTGGGAGGATGGAGAACACTTTATGCATTGCAAAACAAAAGTAGGAAGGTGGAGTTATGGGACTAGAAAATGATGCGGATTCTTTTTAGGCTATTAATCATCCCGGTGGTGCTTTACAGGTGTGAGCTATGGGCTAGCAGCACTTTAGAGGTAAAATGGAAGCAAATAGAGAAGATTCAAAAACACATGATCACAAGCAAATTCAAACTCAAGGGTTCGGTGCCATATGAGATTCTTCTAGGTAAAACAGGCCCTTTCCTATCGAGGCCATTGCCATGGTGCATCTCTTAAGTTATCTTAAAAAAATGAGCAAATGGAAGCACACAGATGGCCTAAGGCTGTCATCAAAGAAGTCTTGAGCAAGAGAAAGAAATCCTGGATGAAGCAAAACTCAAGTGGATGAACAAATGGGGCATTCACCTAAATGTGTGTCCCAATAATAACAAGGAAATAAAAGTTTTTGTTATGGATAAGTTTTGCAAGGCTATGTGGGAAAAACCATTAGGGAGAAAGAGGAAATACTACCTTGATGAGTATAACCCCACCTATGATCATCAGCAAAAAGCATACATAGGGGCGAATATCTTGTGGAAAGCGAAGATTCCTATAGCACGATTGAGAACAGGCTCACATCATCTTTGATGCAAAATAGGTAGATGGAAGAGGCCTAAAGAAGAATGGGAAGAAAGAGTTTGTATCTTTTGCACCATTAGGGCAGTCAAATCTGAAAAGCACTTTACTCTGGACTGTGAAGCTCGCAGGGACATCCAGGTTAAGTATGCACACTTTAGTGGCGGCTTCCTTTCAGGATTTATTCGAGGAGGAGAAGGTAGGAAAAATGGAGGAGCTCATCAACAAGTTTAGTAGCAGAAGAGCTGCAATTCAGAAAGATAACTTGGCAGGGACTGATGTCCCATAGGCTATCTTTGGCCTCTAGACGTTAACACTCTTCTATTATATTCTCTACTCTCATCCTATGAGAAATGTTGTAGATGAATTTGTGTTGTTTTACTACACAAACGCTAATCCCATGTGTAACTTTGCAAATGCATTTGTGTTGTATTTGGCACACAAGGCTCATGCGGAAACTTGGCCACAACTGTAGTCAATGCTTAGTCTACAGACCGAAGCCCTGTTTCCCCATCAAAAAGCTGAGTTGTCCCTAAATTTTTTTCAGGGAAATTTCTATTCTACCTTAATATCATGGATAAAGCCACTTTTCATTAAACCCGATTATTTAGTGAATAAAATTCAATCCTTCAGAACGAGATGTATCTCTTTCTTGAAATAGCTCGAAATACCAACCAAAACTGTTTGCATCCCAATAAAGTATTTACATCTCAATTCTTAAGCAAAGTACAACACTGACATAATACTTCACAATAAACTGGGCACTACGACAATGCGAAAGTTCCATACAATTCGCTAGTAAAATTTACTTTTTCTACAATCGAGATACTGTGTACCTGGTGTCAATGTCCGAATATAACCCATTTGGACACTGTGAAGGCCATGCAGAATAACCATGGCTAAATATGTATTTTGATTCACTTAATTTTGAGAAAGTCAAAAACAGGAGGTGCCATGAAATTTTTCTTTCTTGTCTTTTTAGCTTACTTGAAATACACAAGCTGTAGGGTTTTTGTGGACACTGAAGACCATTCCGCTTGGGACAATAATTGTGGAACAACCCTTTCATTCGTATATTTTTTCTTATTTTTGATTAAATTTTAGGAGGCGAACATAACATTTAAGGTGCCCAGATTTTGATAATTAGTGGTTACAAACATGAACAAGTGTCATGTCTTTGTAGTATTGTAATAGCAATTGTCTAGTTATGAATGAATGAGCTATCATAAACTGATTCTTGAGTGGCCTTGACAACACTTGGAGATCAAAGACATAAGGTGGCTTAACACAAAATTGTTAAAAAGTTGAATGTATAGCAATTTTACTAGGCCGGAGAAGATTTTAATTGTTAGGGTGAAGCTTGACCTCCAAGTTGAAGCTTGGTGGCATTGTTGAGGTAGAGTTAATTGTTAGTCAATATGGTATAATTAGCTACTAGAACATAAAGATGGCAAATTTAGGTAACAAGCGTATGTGGTGACTTTAATGAATGTCACTAAAGCATACAAATATGTTTGAGTAATTTTATAGTGATGAAAAAATTTATAATGTAAATCAAATAAAAATAAAAGCCAACTTATGAATTAAGCTTAACATCAATATGTTAAAAAGATTAGTCTTGCTTGAAAGTAAAAGGAAGAACTGATATAAGAAATGTTATACATGGACAAGTGATCTTAGTTATTTCTTTCCACTCCCTCATGGGTTTATGCCATGAGATGAGGCATAAAAATAATGTAAATCAAATAAAAATAAAAGCCAACTAATGAATCAAGCTTAACATCAATATGTGAAAAAGATTAGTCTTGCTTGAAAGTAAAAGGAGGAACTAATATAAGAAATGTTATACATGGACAAGTGATCTTGGTTATTTCTTTCCACTCCCTCATGGATTTATGCCATGAGATGAGGCATAAAAAACATAGCAAAAATAAATGAAATTCTAAAAGGAAATTACTGCCACGTAGAGTACCTCCTTGTAATGTTGTAATTATAGTATGTGTTTTAGTTGTAATTATAGTTGTGTTTTAGTTTTAATTTTTTAATTTATTAGGTAAACATCAAATTTACTTTTTTCAAACCAACAAAATCGTTATTATTTATAGTTATAATATTAATAATAATATTAATTATATTATTAATATTTATTATAACACTTGATATATTATCTTAATTGATATTATAGTATTATAATATAGTATAATATTAATTGATATAATATTTGACTTAATTTTCTTCTTAGAATAAATGTTTGTTGTATAGATAAATTGGATTCGAATAATGTTAAACAAATTTTTTTTTTAATGCTTATATATATATATATATAACTCTAGCCGTGCACACCCTGAACAGCCATTGGAAATTCGAGCGGAGAGAATCGACTTCAGGATGCCCAAAGCCCTTAGCCAACTATGCCACCCGTGTAGGCTATTAAATTTTAAAAAACTAATAATTTTTCACTCTCAGAATTATACCCGTCCATTTAGGAATGACTTAACTCATGGGAGGTAAGATTAGTATTCATAATTTGTTTACTTGTCACATCCTATAGTATAATATTAATTGATATAATATTTGACTTAATTTTCTTCTTAGAATAAATGTTTGTTGTATAGACAAATTGGATTTCAATAATGTTAAACAAATATTTTTTTAAGTTTTATTATATTGTTATATTATATTATGTTTATGTTTATGCTTATTATTATACAATATTATTATAATATTATAATATTATAATATCAATTAAGATAATATATGAAGAAGTGTTAATAATGGATATTAATAATATTATTAATAGAATTTTGAAGTTTAGGTAATGAAGTAAAAATTAAATTATAAAAAACTAATGATTTTTCACTCTCAGAATTATCCCCATCTATTTAGACATGACTTAACTAGTGGGAGGTAAGATTAGTGTTCATAATTTGTTTACTCCTATAGTATAATATTAATTGATATAATATTTGACTTAATTTTCTTCTTAGAATAAATGTTTGTTGTATAGACAAATTGGATTCTTAAACAAATATTGTTTTTAAAGCTAATATAAATATTATAACAAAATTGTAATATTTATTATAATTTATATTTTTTTAGTTATTAATGAAATAGTATAATTAATTATTTATTGATAATAAACAATGTTTATATTATAAATATGATAATAATATATTTATATTATTACATTATTCTAAGAAATAAAAATTAAATTTAAAAAACTGATGATTTTTCACTCTCAGACTTAACTCGTGGGAGGTAAGATTAGTGTTCATAATTTGTTGCACTCTCCACAATCCGCAAAAAAGAGGTCATTTTTTTGAGCCAATCACAATAGAGATAAATCATTTTTCAATGATTTTTTGTTAAAATTTTATCATCTTGACATAAGAAAAGTTTAAATTTATATCAAATTTGCCTGAGAAAAAAACAATTCTGTCTTGATTGGTTTACTGTTAATAATAGATATTAATAATATTATTAATAGTATTATTCATATTATAACTATAAATAATAATGATTTTGTACCTAAAGTAATTTTGAAGTTTAGGTAATGAAGTAAAAAATTAAATTCTAAAAAACTGATGATTTTTCACTCTCAGAATTATCTGTCATCCATTTGGACATAACTTGTGGGAGGTAAGATTAGTGTTCATAATTTGTTTACTTGCCACATCCTCCCCTCAAACCACATTTCTCTCCACATTTATAAGTGTTTGTTGCACTCTAGACAATCAGCAGAGAAGAGGTCATTTTTTTTAGCCAATCACAATAGAAATAAATCATTTTTCAATAATTTTTTCTTAAAATTTTATCATCTTCAAATTTATATCGAATTTGTCCGACAAGAAAAATAATCCTTGTTAAAATTTTATCATCTTGACATAGGAAAAGTTCAAATTTATGTAGAATTTGTCCCACAAGAAAAATAATCAGGTGTAAATCATTTTTCAGAAAAAGTTCAAACTTATATCAAATTTGTCCCACAAGAAAAATAATCATGTGTCTTGATTGGTTTACGAATTTATCGGACAAGAAAATAATCCTGTGTAAATCTTTTTTCAGAAAAAGTTCAAATTTATATAGAATTTGTCCCACAAGAAAAATAATCATGTGTCTTGATTGGTTTACCCTTACCCTTAATAGATTAATAACTAGATAAGCCTTAGCGGATGCAATAGTACTACCGAAGGCAGGTACTAATAAAATTTAGTGCAATGATACTTCTATTTTTTCTAAGGATAAAAAATTGTTTATCATTTCAAATTTGTAACCATTATATTTTGAAAACTAAAGTTATAAGGAACATTTTATGTGAACAATTGTCACCCTATTTAGGTGTGGAGAGTTTTGAAATGTCTTCACTAAATAAAGTTGAAATCTCAAAAATAATCTAATTTGGTAAAATAAAATAGCACTAAATTATTTCCTTAACTAAAAAACTAAACTTTACAAAGCCTATTAAATAACACTAAAATATTTCATTAACTATAAAACTACATTTTACAAAGCCTACATATTTGTATTTATGTGTAGAACCCTATCCCTAGTTGGGTGTATAGAGATTTGAAATGTCTGCCTAAGATATTAAAATGTACATCACGACACTCATCTAAATATTTTCCATGATATTGTAGATTTTTAATTCTTGAGTAAATAAAATTGAAATCCTACAACATGAAATCTGAACCATGGCAAACAATGATGATCTTAACCTAAAATTAGTGAAGCCAAAGGAACCCTAAAAGATTTTTATTAAAAGCTATGGACCTCTTTTAAGTTTTTGATTAGATAAGTGGCAAAACAAGGGTGCCGAACCCTATTACAAAACCAAGCCCAGGGGGTAGGAAAACAAAGCACAAACAGTACTCAGACAGCATAGAAAAAAGACCAGCAGCACAGGCACAGCGGCCCTTCTATAAAACAAAAACCAACCAGAGGATCTACACAATAGATTCTGAGCTAATAAGCCTCACTCCCCAAACCCAAGGATGCAAAGCTACAACAGAATTGGGGAGTCCTTTCTTTTTTCTCTGGACCACAGTCCAAGAGTCATCCAAATCCAAATCCTCTGAATGGAGTGAGAGGGGAACCTCACCTGACACCTCAACCAAGGAGGTCTCACAAAAAGAGGGAACAACAGCACCCCCAGCCGTAGACGGCCCACCAACAACAATAGTAGTCCCTGCCTCAGATGAAACACTAGCTGCAAATGGCACACCAGCAACAACAGCAACCCCTGCCTCAGATGGCACACCAACAGTAGCAACAACGCCAGGCACAGGAGACATATCAGTAGCAGAAGAAGTAAAAGCAACATGAGCAACAAAAAGCTCCAACTCCACAGAGGAACCATCCCCTTGAGATGAACAGTCCTCCGACGTAGCACTGATTGTCAGGTGATCTACGAGAGCATCCTTCCACCAAGTAGCAACCCCCTTGTGCCGTGAGAGAGGACAACCAGAGGCTAAATGACCGGTAGCAAAACACCGGAAGGAATATGAGGGACAAGGAGCCACATGGCGTGATGCTCACAAAGACCAATGAGATAAAGATGGAAGACCATGAGAGAAATATGGAGGAAGGAGTCTTTGTTTGTTGGAATGTGAGAGGGAATATGGGATTCATGAGACAAGTGTCTCATAGTCAACATTGACCATGGTGATGTGGAGAAACCAATTTCTACAAAGTAGGGATGGTTGAGAGGAAATAGGGCATGTGTTGAGAGGATAAATACCTAATTAAATATTAATAATATTTAATTTATGGAGCAACATGGTGAGGTGTCCACTGATGTGGAGGGTGACATGGATGAATGATGTGGGTTTTAGACATAGAACTTTGTCTTAGAAGAATAATTAAATAATGATGATTATTTAATTAGAGATGACTTTAGAGGAATTTTAAGATATTTAATTGTTGGAAGAATGTGATGAACGTAAACCAAATAAATAAATTAGTATGTTTATTTATTGATAGAGGAATAAGAATAAAATAAATATAAAATATTTATTTAATTCATCTCGAGCCATTTTTAGGTGTATACATCTCCAAACATATTTAATCCAATCCATAACTGAATCAAGGGATGGTTGCTTCCACAAGAATCTGATAATCAAAGAACAACTGCCAACATCTACCGAAATAGAGTTAACACACTCATCTGAAATGTGAAAGTCCAATGGTTCTGAAATGTCTCTTAACTGATTTTAATCATAAATTTCAGATCTGAAACATAAATTTGTAAGATATTTCAAAAAGACACAAATTTCATCGAAACTAATCAACTAGTCTCACATAGAACACCACACCGAATCAACTGAAACACTCCAGAAAGTTATTATTTGAATTTTTTGATGAAAATAACATAGAATCAGGTCTGAGACATTGATTAATGGCCATATCAAACACTATAAACTTATACAACCAAAAACTATGCAAAACCCACAAAACTATGCATCATGTTTACACGGAATATCATTGCAAATGTCATAAACTGACATAGTTTGATTTTCCCATAGAAAATATACAAAATTTGATTTAATAAAGTAGGAATAACATCAATGATCACCTACAACACTCAGCATCAAACTTCTGTAATATTACCCACAACACCAATTGCAAACTGCACACAAACTGGATTACACAATGTGTATTTTAACACCTAGATACTGCACATGCAACACTTCCTGAGATCAAACCATCAATAGACAACTTCTCCAATCTGATATATACCTATGAAATGGATGAAATACAATTCCTACAATAACATGCAATGGCATGCAACCACAAATACACAAAAAAGCAACTACAACTATGAAAATAAACACTGTCGGCACCGCCAATACACCATAAACACAACTCAAACTGGTAGAGTTGATCTCTAATGCCTAGGATGGATGTGCAGCAAAAACAACACAACTATCCATGTGCTACACAACAGAAACACCATACAATGCTCTAAAAAAACTGAAACAACATCTACAAACACCTACAAAACCCTAATACTGAAAACGACCAAACTCCTCTAAATCTTTTAGTACAAATGCAACCTTTGGATGAGATTGCCCTCTATAACCCAAGGCCTCCCATCCCCATAGTATCTTAAACTCATAGGCTCTCGTCGACAAGTTCCAGCTCTAATGGTCCAACCCCCACTGAGAAATCCACAAGCTAAACAACTTTGTGAAGAAAAAATGATCAAATAGCAATAATGCCCAAATAGAAAATGCCTTTTCTTTTTATCATACCATATCTCCAAAGGAGGCACCAAAATCCCAATGCCTTTCTTGTGAAATTGATTTTTCCAATCAAAATTGCCTTTCGATTCCAAATATCATATTTGTCCATTACAAGAAAGGCAATAATAGCAATATTCCCTATTATGCCAAATTTAATTTGAAAATAAAATATCACATGTCTCACTTGTGCTGGCACCACTAAAATATTTATTAATTTAATATTTATTTGTTCAAGGGATGAATATTGCATCGAAACAATATAAATATTAAATAATAATATTTTACGAAGTTGTGTTGTTACCTCTTACTTACTATTTTTAGTAAGTGAGCTATTTTTGAAAAATGGACATGACAGGTTCTTCCAACAAAACAACTCATGCATCCCCAACTATGAAAATATTATCATGAGGGTGTAACTCCTCCAAGGCAGAGAGAGGCGGATCAGGTGGCTTGGGTAGAGGAGGAATAGGATTTGACCTCCAAACCTTCTCCACACATAAATCAGTGCATTCATGAAATGAATTGGCCTTATTCTTACAAGCCATTAGGGTTTTTGAAGCCAAACAAGGGGATACCGCCCTAGACATAGGCCCATCAACTGAAGCCCTACCCAACGGGTCAAAGGCAAGAGTGGATGAAGGTTGAGCCGACATTCCTTGATCCATAGACCTACCAGATCACAACGAATATATCTGTCGACGCTCACCAACCTCAGCCACCCGGTATTTGCCATGGCATGTGCCCCTATTATGACCAACATTCCTACTTTTCCTCATTGTACCTTCAACCGCTCCAAAGGCCAAAACCCTCACTCTCGCACTGCCCGCTCCTCTGCATTTTTTCACTCCATTGCTGCCCTCGCACATTATCTGAACTCAATAAATCACTAATATATTATTAATTATATTATTTTATTGATATTTAAAATAATAATTTTATAATTAATATATATAATGAACTTATAATTAATATATACAATGAATAAAAATTAAATATTAATATGAATATTATATTAAATATATTAATATTTAGATTATTATAATATTTCAATATTTAATATTTATACACAAATATATATTAATATTTCATTTTACTATAATATAACATAAATATAAATACATAATTTAATACAAGGGTTTTTCAAAATGTCTCCCGCTCCTCTTCCCGCCCATGAGCCATTTGTTACAGGTTTGCAGGGTTCGTCTACTACTAACACGTTGTATGTTGCAAGGACTTCTTCTGGTGTTGCTGTCGTTGGTGCACCATGCATGACAGAGGGTTTCTTTTGCTGTTGGTGCGCCATCAGCGACAGAGGGTTTTTCTACTGATGGTGCACCATCCACAACTGGGGTTGCTATTGTTGGTGTGTCATCCATGAATGGGGTTGTTGTTGCTATGACATCCATGACTAGAGATTTTTTTGTTGCTAGGTTACTTGGTTCTACTGCTGTTGTGGTGCATTCTATTATTTTGGGTTCTTCTTCTGCAAATCCAGAGATTAGCTCTTTAGCTAACATTGCTCACACTTGAGTCTCATCTCCTCAAAAGAGGGTTGTCCCTACTACTATTCGTGTTGCCCCTGTGACTAGGAGTAAGGTGAAACCTTCTGCTCTACCTCCCCCTATTGTGATTTTAGGGGATGAAGTGTTAAAAAATGAGGAGTTTTTTTCTCAGAAGGGTTTGATATGCAGATTTGATAGACTTTGGCCATCGCTCTAAGATCTGAACATTTGGATTTCTAAAGCAGTGGTGCCCTCTTACGAATGGGAAAATTGAAATTTACCCATGTGCTAAAAGATTCTTTGTAGTTGCATTTGATTCAATCTTTGATCAAAATGCTATTTTTGTTGGTCGCTCTTGGTTTTGGGGATAACATGCATTGTTGCTAAAGCCTTGGGTTTCTACTATTAGCTAGTATTAGTTCCAAATACAAATATCTAAGGTACCTTCCAGTTGGGAAGTTATTACAATATAAAGAGTCTAACTAAAGATAACAACTACTATACCATACATATGGGATAAATACTTTATTCTAACTAGTGAGATGACTTACAAAGCATATGCATCAAATTAATACTAGCTAATACCAACTAATATACTAGCTAATATCAATTTCATATAGTATAATAGGGTTCATAACACATTGGATAGAGTTTTTATGGGTCATTTACAAGTTGAGTACTATTACACTGGCGAAATACTATTAGACTAAGGAATTAAGTAGATTGTATTGATGTAATAGATTACTTATGATTAATACAAGGCTCAACTTGTCTCTTTGGTGTTGGACTTTTCCAAAAAGGTTTTGTCCATGTATATCAAGTTTTATGAGTTTTCCTATTTTAATTTATTGATATATGTTTCTACATGCTTGTTTGCATTAATTTAATCTCCAATGACATGCTACTTTAATCGGTAAATTAGATTTGTTCACGATTTATTTTTAATTGTAGGATTTTGCCTTGTTTCTCAACACTTAATCCATTTTCGTGAGGATGAGTCTCTTGCTATATTGTTTCCAAAAAGCTTGAGTGGTAATGCATTTACATGGTTTTATTCATTTCCTTATTCTTCTATCACTTCTTTTTTGGATTTGGATAATGCTTTCATTAAATAATTTCACTACAATAGTAAGCCTAATACATAAATTGCTTGAATCATACATTTCAGATTAAAAAAAATGAGGAAATAAAGGATTATATGTTATTTGTTAAGCTTTGATTACTAATATAAGATTCACATTACTAGATGACGAGCTTAAAATTTTATTTATTTATGGCTCACTTCCATTCCTTAAACAATAAGCATTTTGTGAGCCTTATCATTCATTTTTTGGTTTATGTTCTATTGTATACAAACTAGGCATTCTTTATTGGAAAATCCTCTTTTATATTATAATGTTTCTAGCACTTCTCCTTATTCCCAAGGGGTGCCACCAATGCCAAATTAGAAAATGAGGGAAAGGAGGAAGAATTTTGTGTTAATCATAATGATGATCATCGTGCATACATACAACTAAAAGAATTTAGATATGATGGAAGAGTATACCAAGGATATAAATAATCTTGCATCAACCAAAAAACACTTGCTTTATGTTTGTTTAGGTTTCGTAGTTCTTAGTTCTTTTCAGTCAACTTTCTCATTGCAGTTAAATTTTCTAGACATAGTCATTAGATAATGAACTTAAACTAGTAGACAAAACTAGCTACTTGATAATGCATATACATTGGATCATCATCAAATTCTATACGTAGCATCATCAAGATGTTTAAATAATGTCCTTGTGTCATGTTTTGTATTTCATGTTATATTATAAGGATAGCCATCAAATTAGCCAAAAGAGGTTTATAAGGTGTGCACCATGTTTGTGGATTTTGTGCCAATTGTTAATATCATTGGTGGAATTATTGGTCCCAGTGTGGTTCATGTTTAATGCCACATTGAGTTTAGAAACATATATCATGTTATATATGAGAGGAAGACTATTTACACATGTTTCATGGGATTACATGCAATTCCAAGGAAAAATTTACAAAGATATTTTAATAATGGTCCCTTAATGCTTATCCTAATTGCATTGGGGATTGTACCACATTTTTGGTTGGTGTAAGCTTACTACACTAACATTCACTATAAAAAAGTGGAGAATAATTTAGAGTAGTGGGATGGAAGTGGGCAAGAGAGTCCAAAAGTTTAGAGAAGATAGAATATACAAGATTAACCCAAAGAAATTCATGTTTGAGATTCATACTCTTTTTAGTGCATGATTTGTGTTGTAATTGAAGCCCAAGGAATAGATCTAATTGTAATCCCTAGCAGTAGTAATTGTTGATGTTTTCTAGACTATGAAGTAATACAATATTATTGTTAGCTTATTATCATATTGTTGGGTGTTAATTTAATTTGGTTGTACATGTTTGAGGAGTGTTTGTGTTAAGGCTATATAGTTGTATAGTCTTTCATTAGATCATTCTTTTGTGACAACATCCTTTTGAAAGGAAGTAGATAAAACTAAATGATTTCCCACAACTTGGATGAGTAATTCAAGTTGTGTACACCCAAAATTTGAATATATGATAAGAACAAGAATTGTATACTTACTCTAAATCTAGTTTCTAAAATACTAAAGATTTTAGAAAAGTGTTAAAGTTAAGAAGGTGAAATGTTGAGTGCACACAAAAGTGTTCATGTTTTTATCACTAAAATATAAGATAGTGTCCAGTGTGCGCCCCCTAGTTTTTTGTTACATTAGGTATTTTTAAAAACTATTTGGTGGAAATGTAGCTAAGAGTGAGTACTACAAGTTATATATATTTTTATATTTTTTATTGAATATTTTTTTTTGCATTTTTTTGAAGTGGATGAATCCTGAAAATTACATCACTAAGCGTGCACGTTACATAACTTACACAAAACTAATTAAAAATATAAATTTATTTTATTGAATGTATATAGAATGAAGTGTAGAAGAATCCTATTTTTTTTTTCTGAATTTGGATAAATGAGTCAAAAGTTATTAAAAAATTCAATACATATGTACTGGAGGAATATAGATACACTCTTCAAAGAAAATAAAAATAAATACCTTAACTTACTTAAAATATTAAAAAAAATGTATGGCTAGAAAGATAAGAAGTAGCTCTTTATTTTGGTGGTGGTTTTGTAAAATTTTACTATAAAACATGTGAACCTGATGAGATTGAAGTTTGAATTTGAGTTGTTTTATGTTGAAAACAGAAATTTAAGAGCCATAATAGATGTCTAACCCTTATGATTCTAAATCCAAGCCTAAATGGGAAAGGATCATATATATTTTGAATTCAAGGCATTAAAAATACATACATGTTAAAACATGTATGATTTATGCCTTTTGTAATGCAAACATATTTTACTGAAAAATCTCAAGGCTGGCCACTAATTTGTATCCCATTTCCATGCACTTACCCTTATATGAGAGAAATGCTAATTAGGCTAGGATCTAAACAATTTCAAAAAGAATCAAACATGCAATGACATGTAACAACTAAAATCACACATGACATAGTATATACCATAGAAAAATCCCTTCAAGGAAAAACCTAGCAACAAATGAGCACTCAATGTATTATCAATAAACACCAATACCATGGTTACAATACAATCTTTGAGTATCCCCTCTTTCATCCAAACACTGACTATGTCTAGAGAAATTATTATAGCATAACCCCCTACAAATACAAGTGCTACACATCTCCATTCTAAGAATCCAATTTATAGACCAATCCCAAAAATGAAAACTACAAATGGTTTCCCAATATCATGTGCTAAAACCATGGACAAATATGGAACCCAAATCATGGCACAAAATCCAACACCCACTAATCATGGTGAGTCAATAAACCTCAAATAGAATGAAATCTCATGTCATAAATTTCCTCCACCTAAATTGGGAATACCATTTTAGACTTGTCTTCCCTTTAGAAAGATGCTCTTATGTGTCATAAATTGGTCAAAAGTCTTCCTATATTTTCTAGTCTATATTTAAATCCATCTTTTCATGCTCTTATGCATCACACAGTCTCTTACATCTTACAATCTCATTGATGATCTTACACATCTTGCATGACATTAGATATTTTTACATGATGTCATATTACAAATTACACATGGCATAAAGTGCCACCTCAAGTGGGACACCCTTTGTCCACACATGAATACAAAATAATTAACTATTAACATTAGTAATTTCAAGGTGTTTGACACCTAATCCCAACAGTATCTCACTTTTTGTATACCTTGCAAGAGAAAAAGGGAAAACCAACAAAAGTGAACCACCTTCTAAGGGTAGAAATGCCCATAACCTCACTCCACCATCTGAACTTCTCATGTTCACAAACTCCATCATGACATCTACAACGTTCACCAGAGTATCCACCTTCTGGAGCATAACCCTCCTATCCTCCACCATGTCATGAAAAAAATGGTACTACACATCAATATGATTTGTCTATGTGTGAAATATAGGGTTCTTTGTAAATCTGATGACACTTTGACTAACATAGTTAATCTAAATTACCCCTTGATTCAACCCAATATCTTATTGCAACCTCTAAAGCTAGAATACCTCCTCCTAGGGATGAGTATCTACCATATACTTTACCTCTACCATATACTCTACCTCTAAGTGGAAATAATGACTACAACCTATTTCTTATTCATCCAAGTAATTGTACCACCAAACAAACTAAACACATAGTCACTTGTAGACATCCTACTATCCACATATCCTTCCCAATCTAAGTATACAAATACATACATATATATATATATATATATATATATATATATATATATATATATATATATATATATATATATATATATATATATATATATATATGTTGTATATGTTCTCTAGTGTCTTAAAACACTATTTTGAGTATCACAAACACTAGGTGACCCAAGGTGTTTCACAAAGACTACTATAGGCATACTCTAGGTGTCTTGAAATGCCTCCCTAATAAAAAAGATAATACTTTATAATGCTCCATAAATATCTAAATACTCTATTAACTGTTCCCTATTATTTCCTACTAGGATTAACTATAAAATGGCTCAAGAATCCCATTTCTTGGGAGATGTCTAGTTTAGTGTAGACCATAGCAGACATGAATCTCTCAACTACACTAACATAGAGACATGCCTTATGTACTCCATATAATTGGGTGTGGAAGGATACTGCTCAACTAAAAGTTTTATTCCTACAAGAATATGAAGACTCATTGGTTTGCAATCCTCCATTCTAAAAATCTAAAAAATAAAGTCAACATACTTTCTCTAACTTAACCAAAGTTTTATGTTATCTCTATATCATCTATCATCCGCCTCTAAAATAACAATAAAATAATTTAGTTTGTAATCCTCCATGCTAAAATACTCCAAAACAAAGTCAACATACTTTCTCTAACTTAACCAAAGTTTTATTTTATATCTATTTCATCTAATCCCCATCCCTAAGATGACAATAAAATGATCACCATTCTGTTTGGATCTAACAAATCCCAACCTCAAAATATATGAATAAAATTTTTGGTACCACATTCTAAGAGATTATTTGAGTCCATAAAGAGATTTCTTTAGTTTCCAAACTATTTTCTCCTTACCCTTTATGATGTAATGCTCTAGCTGTCTCATATATATCTTTTCCTTTAAGTCTCCATATAAGAAAGTTATCTTTGAACATCTATTTGCTCAACCTCAAAGTTATATACAACAACAAAAGATAAAATAAATGTAATAGATGTAAACTTTGCAACTGAAGAAAAACTAAACTATATTACCTCTACATGGGAATATCCCTTAGGAAATAACATTGCTTTGTACTTCGCTACCTTTCCCTCTAGAATTAATTTCTTTTGAAAACCCATTTGCAACCAATAAGTTTCCTCCCCTTAGGCAATTAAACTAGGTCCCATGTGTTCTTCTTCTTCAATGTTGTCATCTCCTCATCTATGGTTGTTCTCTAGGATTCACTATCATTCATCTACATTATGTCCTTCATAGTTCTAGGCTCATCAACATTAGTAGACAAAGAAAATATACATTTAAAATCAAGTGGGCTATACCTCTGTGGTTACTTCCTTTATTGAGTGGAGGGTGAGTGCAGAATCATCGCAGGTCAAACAATGGCAATAGGAAAAAAAATCACATCTTTACTTAGCCAAAACCGCGAATTGGGGAAGTTTGACTTTCTTAGGCATGGATAGAATATCTGTTTATAATGGATATCCATTTGGAATGGATATCCATTTTGTGGGTCCCAAAACAGATATTCATTTTCCAAAATAGATATCCATTTTGGAGACAATAAAAACTCAAAATAGAGGTTGTGTATTGCAAACCCGTCGCTTGCAAAATGCAAACCTCCTAAAAATGGATATCAGAGTTTAGAGGAACGTATATCCGATCCAGTTAAGTATGATTCTTATTTTTTTGTTTGTTTTGTAAATTCAAGTGATTTTTTTTTGTTTTTTATCCTAAATGGGCATGTTTTATATTTTAAATGGGTAAAATGGATGATCAACATGAAAACCCAAACCCTCCCCCTCCAACAATCGAAGAGAAAATTGAAAGAAATATTGATCAAATAAGTAGGATTGTAGAAATGTATCACCACCACCCTTGATTGTCTTCAATGACATCAAATTTAGAGGAGATTATTACTCATTTTTTAACCCTCACAAGCCAACATGAATCATTTAAGAAATGGCGAGAAACCAAGAAGGTGGAATATGTTGATGGTTTATTATATGATCAAGTGAAAGAGTTAAACATTATTGTTGTCATATTTTGCCCAAACCCAAAATATCCCAAAAATCCCTCCTTCCATCAGAGAAATCCAATCTGAGAAAGACTAAATGGAAGGATGTCCTCCTTAGAGAATCCTAGAAAAAAACCCCTAAAAAATTCTAAGTGTTTTGCCCTTTCTTTTGCCTTAGTTGAAAAAAATTAAGTTTGCCGCTTCGCAGGTTCGCCGATTCGCTGGTTTCCCGACTAAGGAGTGAGCAAGAAAGAAAATGGCTAAGGAAGAAAGGAAAATAAGTGAGGGAGTGCTTTATCAACAAATCTTCAAGTTTGCAAACCTCTTGGTTCACTGATCGGCAAGTTCATCAATCGACGAATTTACTAATTGAAGAAAAACAGAAGGCAGGGGAACAACGGGAAAATCTTCAAAGGAGTGAGTAGGTAGGAAAGCAGCTAAGGTAAAGAGAAGGCAAAAGAAAGATCAAAGAGAACAGACTAAGTGCTTGTTGATGAACTTAGCAGCTTGCAAACTAAAAAGTTTGCAACCAAAGAGCTCACTGATGGGAGAATGGGTTGATAAGAGGAAAGCAATGGCTAAGGCAAGGAAAGAAAAGGCTCCATTGGAAGATTACAGGAAATTCAAACTCGCCGATCAGTTGATATTTTCCAAGGTTTGCCGATAGGGTGATTCACTGACAAAAGGGGCCCAGAAAAGAGGAGGAGGAAGCAACAAAGGCATTAGTTTGCCAAATGAGGAATTTATCGATAAGGTGAAAGGGGATAAAAGGAAAAATCAACTAAGGCAAAGAAAGTTCATGAAATGCAAATTTTGCCGAAAAGGCATGAATGCTTGGTCGGTAAGTTCACAAAAGGGCGGACTTACCGATAGGTTCAAAATTTTCAAAATTCATCGATAAGGTGAAAAGCTAAGGCAAAATGGAAGATAAAGGCAAAGAAGTTCAATTCTCAAAAGGGAGATTTTGTCAATAAGGCAAAAGTAAAGATAGCCAAGTTCGTGAAAGTCAACTTTCGCTAACAAAGGGAGAAGTCAACTTCATGATAGGGAAAGTTTGCTGATAAGGCAGAAGGTGAAAAGATAATTCAAAGATTGAATGAAAGAGCTTGTCAGGAGGTTAGGAAATTAGAAAAAGAGAACACACTAGCAAGTTCGTGATTTTTAGGATTTACCGATAAGGCAACTAGGAAGCCAAAGACAAGGAGATGAGGAAATAAAGAAGGCCTGATGGTTCGTGAGACAAAGATTTCTCTAGCCAAAGGAAATATAAGTTGGTCGGCGGTGAAAGATTGATCCGCAGAAAGGAAAATTCACCGATAAGGCTAAAAGCGATAAGAAGCAGAGTTTGGCCCGAGACAAATTCATCGACAATGAAGAATTAAGTGGTGCAAAAGGTAGAGTTCAATAGGTACAACACTTTAAAGTGTTGAAAAAGCTTGCAAATCACATTTCCCTGAAATCACGCCATTATTACAGGATGAAGAGGTACCCAACATTTAATGTCGTAGGCCAAAGTCAAATACATGTAGCTGAAATAGTAGAAATCTTCAATGCTCTTGTACAAAGGAGGAACAAAGTGGATTTGCAGGTACCAGGGGAGTATTTTTACGCCTTCTCTCATTAATGCGGCCATACCTATATATGTGGGTGATCTTCCTCTACAGTTTTGTAGACTTGACAGGACATGGCCATCATCCTAGGTTTGCAGGTCTTCTGACAGAGATAAGACTTGAATTGAATGCAGCGTGGGCACTTGGGTAGGTGGTTGACTAATTTTCAGTGCCTGGAGTTAAATGATTGAAAAGCTATATATACATGGAAAAAGATGTAAAAAAAGGGTTGATTAGTTGTTGTTCTGGGCTATTACACTGGCTGGAGAATTGTTGTAGTTACAAACCTTGTAATGCTTTATAAGAGCTGACTAGATTTGATACATTGTGCTTGAAGCTGAGCCTTTGATGTCTCTAGTCGTTGCTCACCAATGAGTGTAAACTATTATTTTGTGTCTATTTCCTCTACATTTTATTCTTCTATTTTGTAATGGCTTTCTAACCTTCATGACCAATAAAAACTGTCATTTTGCCTCTCTCTATAGCTTTGCACTATGTTTATTTGAAGATTGTATGCTAATAATGTGGATAGAATGGTCCCTTTAGTAGTTTCAGTTTTCTACCCAAACCTCTGTGATAGTTCACTTGAGTCTGTGTGAGTTTGTTGCAGTTTTGAGATCATTGTTGTGTTAATGCAGACACAGTTAAACAAATTTATAAATCTAGTGCATTACCTTTTTTCAATTCCAATACATTCTTCCCCTTTTCCCCATGAGTGTAGCATTAGATTTAGTTTTCATTCTCTAAGCCTTAAGCTCGGAAAGAGGAACCATCCTTCTCTGGATGTTTGGTCTCAACCGTAAGGTCCCACACCTTGAGACCAATCCCATGTTACTCTAAAATTGTTGGAACTGTCAAAGATTCAACAAAAGAGTGCAATTTCATGTGTTAACAGTTTCTGGCATGCCTAGTGAGACTAGTTTGATGAGCTTTATCATCTATTGAAGGATTTGGTGTGTTCTTTAGTGTATCTTGCCATTCAGGATAGTCTTCTTCAATAACATGATGACTCTAATAATTAGTTTCCTGGCTTGAGCAATCCACGCATTCAAAGATTCATCAAAGATCGAAGTTCGGTGATGCTTTTGGTCTTTTCTAGCCTTCAGGGCTCCCAAATCACTTGGTGACTCTTATTGGTATGTATGCAATTTTCTCTAGATCCAGACCTATTTTTCTATGCTTCAGACATTTTCTATGATTATCTAGCACTTTGATGCTCCAAAATGTCAAATTGTTATGGGAGTTATGGCTATTCCCCTCCTCCTAGCCAGAGTACAAGCTATTGGCCTCCTTACCAGTAGTATCAGGCCCAAAATGCCTTTGATTTTATGCCATATAGCCCTACAACAATAGAATATCAACATCCTCATGATGCTTACCTCCTTACCACCCCTACTTAGTCTTCTTAACAGCCTAATCATACATATTTTCAACCCTAAGAAAACCACTTCATCCCTAATCAATATGATTACCCTCTTAACCCACCTCAAGTGGACTATGATTTTGACAATATGAGTTCCATGGCCATACTAATGGAACTTGAAAGGAGTTTGGATAGGGTTCAGGGATGATGGAGTATGACAAACAACAAGAGGAGCTTGCTTATCAAGCTCATCTTCAACAACAATAGATGGAGGCAGAGGAAAGAGCTTATCGGGAACACATTTCTATGCAACTTGCAACCTTAGCTGATGAGTAGTTAAGGCAATTAGAGGTCCAAGTAATGCAGAGGTTGGAAGCCCAATCAGCCCCCTACATTCCTAGTTTTAGGCAACCTCTCCCTTCTACACAAGTTTAGCCTATAGCAGAAATAACCCCCAAATTCAAGATCCCAAGCTTCTGGCAGGAGAACCCCTCTAGGCCTGTAAAACCACTTTCCAGTTTCAAAGTCCCAAGTTTTAGAGGCCTTCAACCTTCACGTGAGCCTATTCTTGCACAAATTCAACCTATTATTCCTTAGGAACAACCCTCTCAAGAAGCCCTTCCAGGTCCCATTCCACGTCAGCCCTCGTGTCCTGGCACGAGCTCACTCTATAAGGACAGACTATTTTTTGGTGAGATACTAGGTTCTATGAGCCAAAAAAAGAAGTATTTGAGGCTACTATGAAGCAACCAACTATTTGTGAACCCTCACATACCATTAAAACTAAAAATTCAAACATGCTGCAAGAAGAAGTAGAGCCAGATCATCTAGACTAGCAACAGTGCGTTGAGCATAAGGTTAGTGTTGATTTAGGTGTAGGGTTCAATCCCTTGGATTTTGGCTCATTTGAAGAGTTTTCCCATGCATTGATTAAGAGGAATGAAAGAAAAATGCAAGGAAGGCATGGTGAAGAGATCCAGTTGCAAAGGCAACTCAAGAAAAATCCAGTTAGGTTATAGTCAAATGATGAGAGCAATGGAGAGGTTGCAAAGGAAATTGCTCCAAAGGAGGTTGATGGCACTTCCCCATTCCATGAGCTACCTGGTTACATTGAAGATGAAAAAGGTATGCAAATGCCAACATTAGTTGCAGTTTCGAAACAACATGAAGATGTTGAGGTCCATGATAAGTTGCTAAAATGTGTTGACAAGTGCGAGAATGAGGTTCCAGCTCATGAAAAGGAGCATGTAAGTAGCCCCATTCTAGAAAATGCAAAAATTAATGAAGCCAAGGTGGATCTTCTCATACCTGCATGTTTCAAGGAGATTAAAGACCTCTTTCAAGATGAGATAGATCTTTTCTACTCAAGATGTGACATTGAGCTAGCGTCCCCTGAGGAGGAACATCATGAGCAACATCTTATTCATAAGGTGGAGGCAATCATATTTCTAGTCAAGCCACAGAAGCCAGAGCATTCAAACCACCAGCAAGAAGAGAAAGAGATAGAGCAGAGACATGAGATCAACTCTGTTGATTTGCATGTCACCTCAAAGGGATGGCCTATAAGGCAATGGGCCAAAAGAAGACATATGAGAAAGAGTCTCTACTTTTCATGCTTACTTCAACGCATGAGGTTGAGCATCAAGAAGGGCTAGATCAACCCATTTATCCACTTCTAGGCAACTATATTTCCAATCAGTGTAGGTGGATAGGTGAGTTTTTCTTGGTCCTTGGGGAAGCATTTCACCACTTTGTTGTATGCCCATCCCTTCCCCACCTCCTGTTAATTGCCCACATGCATGAAAAGCATTGTAAATTGTTGAGAAAGGGTAGTTATTTTGAAAAACTAGTTAATGGCTTTGTTTAGGTTAGTTTTCTAGTTTTTAGTTTAGGTCTAGGTTAGTTTGGTTTATGTTTTAGGTTTCCCTTCCTCTAAGTACAGGCAACATTCTCATTAGGAGATTGTTTGCCTTGTTGTGTGTTTTTGTGTTTTCTGGAGGTAGTGTTCAGTTTGTATTAGTCTGACCCATTCTTTGTCTATGTTGTTGCAGTTCTTTTTGACCCTTTGCGCAATGGATTGTATAAGGCAGCTAGATCCCTATGTTTAGTAGGCAAACACCCCTGCATAGTTGCCAAAATGTTGTCATATTTTTCTTAAACCCAAAATATCACAAAAATCCATCCTTCCATTAGAGAAATCTGATCTAAGAAAGCCTAAATGGAAGGATGTTCCCCTTAGAGAATCCCAGAAAAAACCCCTAAAAAATTCTAAGTGTTTTGCCCTTTCTTTTTCCTTAGTTGACAAAATTTAAGTTTGGCAAACCTTTGGTTTGCCAATTCCTAGGTTCATCGATTCGCTAGTTTGCTGACTAAGGAGCGAGCAAACAGGAAAATAGCTAAAGCAGAAAGGCAAAGAAGCAAGGGAGTGATTTATGGAGAAATCTGTAAGAGTCAGTGTGACTCAGCAAGCCAGGATCCCTGCAAGCAAGACAACCTTCCACACAAAGATAACATAGAAGATGCTAAAATAATGGAGCAAAGATTCTATACAACAAAGTGTATGAAACTGTATTAAACTGTCATGAAATACAATAAGAGGTAGCCTTGCTTATAAAGGCAAGGATGACAACCAAGGATTTGTAGTCATGTGACAAGTGTCACATTCCTATCACATGTGACAACTAGAGGATAGGATGCCAACTAGAGCACATGTGTAGGATAAGACAACTCACTACAACTATCAACAACTAGTGACATCTAGAAGACTCACTAAGTCAACTTAACATATGAATTATGTGTGATGTGTAAATATTATTTAACTAGTAAATAGTTAAATACTATGAAGTACTCACACAAGGGTAAACCGGTTAGGTGATAACACTGTTCACACCAACACCCCCCCTTAAGTGCAACTTAGGGAGTAACTGACTAAAACAAAGTTGCAATGATGGATGGGTCCCGGCTACTAGGCCATGTTAGGTACCCATGTACAACAAATCTCAAGTGGAGAAAAGGAGAAAACCTCAAGGAACAAAACTCCTCTCCAAAAGTGAGAATGCAGAAAACAAATGAAATATGTGATGGAAGGAGGACTCAAGACCCCCTAAGGACTACATCCAACACATATGTACAATCAATTACCCCCCATAGGAGAGAAAGTGTGAGACTTTAGATCCCCCCCCCATAATGAAGTAGCTCCTGTGTCGATGGTGAATGTCTGAAGAAGAATGCTGAAGAGAATCCAAAGCCTACAAACAACATTCTTCCCCTTAGGAAGAAACAGGTTCAAAGGCTGATGTTGAAGAAAATCCATGTCAAGGTATGAGGGAAAAAGCCTCATGATGTATGCAGATCTCTTAATATTGCCCCAACCCAGTGGTGTTTCAAACAGTTTGTTGTAAGTCCAACAGTTTGTTTTGATCGGCGGTCATATATCACCGTTAACCACTGGTTTTTACACCAATTGTCGACTTCCTTAAACTACAACGACAGTTTGACTCTTTCAATCAACGGTCTCTAGTTTTTGCTAGGGGGGAGCCTTTAGGCTTGGGCCCCCGCAGCCGTACAGGGTGGTTTTGTCTATTTTTTGATGGTTTTGTGCCCTCATAGTTGTTTTTGCAAAACCAAAACAGTGGTTTCTTTGCCTGCACATGCATATTTCATCCAGGTGGCAGTTTTTTACCTCTTAGGTGTTTTTTTTTTGACTGAGAGTTTTTGCCATTTGATTAGTGGTTTTACACAAAATAGGCATTTTTTTCTTCACAGGTAGTTTTCTGGTGACTATAGCATATTCCGACAAATAGGGTAGAATATTCCATCAATAGGGGGCCTATTTTGCCCCTCAAAGTCCTAAAGTAGGGCTTTTTTTTCTTTTTGCACAACTTTTGCCTAAGATGTTGAAATTGGGAAAACGAGATATTGTTGGAAAGTTGACAAAGAGCACTTCACAGTGGTATCAATCATTTTCATAGATTTTTCTATTTGATAGCATTTATTGCAGGTTGAAGATAGATCTCTCTTTTTGGCTACCGAGCTCATAACTTTCTGCCACGATCTCTAATTTTCATAATTCTTGCGGCATCAGAAAGGTATTTAGAAGCTCTTCCAAGCCATCCATGAACTTTTCTTAGATTTAGCTCCAAGTTCATTTAATTCAATTTGTTAGTTTTTTGGCATTTGAGTGATAACTTTAGCATTTTGAAATTTGAGGAGGTGAAATTTGTTTTGAGAGGATTTGTTTGCTGTAATACATCGTTGTGAGTGATTGTAATCTCACTTAGATCTCTTTTTTAAGATATTTTATTGTTTTCCCAATTTTGGTCCTTTGAGGACAATTGTAAATTGCACTAAATATAAAGTGCCACAAACAAATTGTGGGGGGGGGGGGGCTCTCTTACATAGTAAAGGGGTGTTGTTGTCTTGTTGTCTTGTTGTCTCTCTTTTTCATCATGGATGTGCCTCAAATTCCACTTTTAACTCCATATAATTATTATGAATGGAAGAAAAACATGGAGTTGGTATTGTATAAACAAAAGTTACATAGAATAAATTTAGGCACAGATCCTGAACCCACAGGTGCTACTAAGAGACGAAAATGGTTAGATAGAAGAGATGAGGCTTATGGCACACTTTGTCTTGCTATTTCTCTAGATCTTAGATTTCATGTTGAGTCTTGTACTACACCAAATGAGATATGGACAACATTAGACAATCTCTTTGGCAAGCTAGATAAAATAAGGTTCAAATTGGAGAATGAGCTAATTGCACTTAATCCTCAAGATTTTGATCAAATTGAAGACTTCTTCACCAAGTTTAAGTCTCTCAGGTTGCAACTCAAATAGTGTGGTCTTGAGAAAGAAGATGAACAATTGATTCTATCTATTCTTACAAAATTGGGTCTTGCATATTCAATTTATGTTTCTACCTTTTATGCTACAATGGATGCTTTTGATAGTAAGTTTACTATGTCTTCACTTGAGGAGTTTGCTACACAACTCACTAGAGAACAAGCGAAGCTACTACACATGGGCATATTGGAGTCTCCTAGAAAATAGGCTCTAGTTGCAACACAAAGCACAAAAGATCCTAAGGCTTCAAATCATAAGGGAAAGAAACAAAAGGATTCAAAGTCTAATGAGCAAGAGAAAGAATGAAAGAAAACCCCTAACTCTTGTTCCAAAGAGGAGTCCAATAAGAAGAAGAAGCCAAAGTGTTCTTATTGTAACAAATTGGGTCATGATGAAACTAAATGTTATGAGAAAAAATTTGATGAGATGTCACAACTTCTTCAAAAACATAACATTGAGTATTCTCCATCAACAACAGTTTTACCCAAGTCTTCTTCTTCACCACCATCATCATCTACATCTACAGGGACAACATGCATTACTAATGGGTCATACAAAGGAAAAGGACAGGCACTCTTTGCTTCAACAAGTCTACAGTCAGAGAGATGGTGTTGCAGAGGTGGGTGGTGGAATCACCAAATTCCCCTTTGCTCTGTCAGATTTATTTTTTCAATCCTCTGTATGATCAGCATGACCCATTCATGACTTATGCCAACACGGTGATAGCTTCCTCAACACTATTGGTCCAACCTACGTGTATCGGTGGGATCCTTCGATCTCTTCCGACAATAGCCTGATATGCTTGATCCTTTGTCATTGGCAGGAGTCTTGGCGATGAATCCTTCCTTTATGCCTTCAGCCTGACTTCTAACATCGGCCACCTCAGAATTTATCTTCCCGATATACTAATGTCTGCCCGATCCTACTATCAGCCAGAGAATACTATCGACTTCCATTAGGATTGTCGCACTGATTGTTTTGAGTCTTCCTGATGCCCCTTGTCGGCAACACATAGGTTTCTTCTTCTCCAATATACCGAGCCACTCCGATGACTTAGTGGAAACACTCTTCGGTGAGATAATTTCCAATTCCTCCCAATATGAGTTTCTTCTACCTTTGCGCTTTCGGCCAAACGCTTCTTATCGGCCTAGCGAACAATATTTCCTCCGATATGTCTGTCTCACCGATGAAACTTCTATGTGACTCTGCAACTTTGTGGTCACACTACCTCCTTCCAAAACCTAGCACATGGTGATGCTAGGCAACCACTGTGAACAATAGATCTTTTAGAACTTTTGCCCCATCCTACCGAACGATAAAACAAACAGAAACAAAACTGTACAACTAGAAGCCATTCCACTGATTTCTTTGGAAATCCACTAGTGGAATGCTTCAATTCAACATCCTACTCTAATGATATAGAATAGAAATAATTACTCTATGAAGGAAAACAATAGTACTTCTACATGGATTCTATATACTAGATAGCAAGAGATCAAAATGATAGAACAGAAAATGTATTTCATTCACAGCTTCAATATTTTCACCATCACTCACACCTAGTGCCAAACTAAACCCCCTCTTTGTATCCCCTGACTTGGAGAAGGCCAACTAGTTGTAACTGTTGGAAGACCAACCACTTGGTGCCCCCCAAAACGACCTTGTTTGGCCTTTTTGTGAATTTCATTACAAATGTAGCTTAAGTCACTTGGACTAGTAAAAGTGGCTCTAGGCCTAGACAACATGCAAATACATGAAACAACATGAGTGGTCAATGAGACCTTATTACAACACACATCATGATTTGTGGTGCCCCTGCACCATACTCCCAGGGTTGATAGAACTCAAGTCCCTTGAGGAACTAGGTCTGCGATGGTAACTCCATGATTGATGATATCTTCTTCACTCATCCATGTGGCATCGTCTTCCAGTAAACCATGCCATTTGACCAGAAACTATTTGTATACTTTGTGCCTGGTCTTCTTCTAAACTTTAGTGTCCAAAATACACTCCAACTAAACTGGCTGGCTGGGTAGAAGATCAAAAATCCATTCTACATCTTCTGCTCTTGTCTCTGCTGCATTGGCTCCTCTGAATGGAAACAAATTTGCCACATTAAAGATGGGTGAAATTTCTAATCCAGGAGGAAGTTCAATCTCGTAGGCATTAGGCCCAAATTTGTGTACAATCCTGCATGGACCTATCTTCTTCATGAGAAGTTTTGTTGGCTACCCCTTAGGAAGTCTTTCCTTCTTTAGATAAGCCATCACCAAATCTCCAACCTTGTACTGTACATCCCTCTTCCTCTGATCAACTCTCTCTTTGTACTTCTTTGTACTCCTTTGAAGAGTTTCTTTTACTGAACCATGAATGTGCTGATAGCAAAATCCTCTCCTTGAGTACTTCTCTTCTCCATGTTTTGAAGGTCCCTGAGCTCTAGAATTCCCCTCGGATGAATTCCATACACTATTTCAAACAGACTCTTTCCTGTGCTTCTATTGACAGAATCATTGTAGGCAAATTTTGCTTTTGGGATGACCATATCCCATGCTTCTCCATGCTATTTAGTCAAACACCTCAAAAGATTACCCAGTGATCTATTCATGACCTTAGTTTGTCCATCCATCTAAGGGTGATAGGCTGATGTGAAAGATAATTGAGTGCCCAATTTCTTCCACAAAGTGCGCCAAAAATGTCCCACAAACTTGGGATCTTTGTTAGTGACAATATTCAATGGCAAACCATGAATTCGAACAATCTCCTTAAAGAATAGACCAGCAATGTGTGAAGCATCATTGGTACATTTGCATGGCACAAAATGAGCCATTTTACTGAATCTATCAACTACAACAAATACGCTGTCAAAACCTCTTTGAGTCTGGGGAAGACCCAAAACAAAATCCATACTAATGCACTCCCATGGCCTTTGTGGAATTGGAAGTGGTTGATAGGGACCGACATTGGATGAAGTTCTTTTTGCCCTCTGACAAATGCTACAAGTTTCTACAAATTTCTTGACATTTGTTTGCATGTTAGGCCAGAAGTAAAGCCTTCTCACTTGTTCCAACATCTTGTCCAGTCCAAAATGACCTCCAAGACTACCGCAATGCTTCTCTTTTATGATGTTCTCCCTCATGGAACACCTAGGTACACACAGTTGGCTACCTTTGAACAATAGCTCGTGCTGTAACAAATATTCAGAAAAATCAGAATGATAGGAATCTAAAAATTGTGAACAAATTGCATATATCTATTTGAAGTCCTCATCATCCTGGTACATATTTTTTAGAGAATCCACTCCCACACTTTGCAACTGGATTTCTTGTATAGTGCACACTCTTCTACTCAGAGCATCTTCCACCTTGTTGGCTTGTCCCTTCTTATGTTTGATGAAAAAAGTGTATGCCTAGAGTTGCTCAACCCACTTCATGTGTCGGTGGTTTAACTTCTCCTGTGATTTTAGAAAACTTAGAGCATGGTTGTCAGTATAAACAATGAATTCTTTTGGCAAGAGATAATGTCTCCATTTTTTCAATGCTTGAACCATTGCATACAATTCTAAATCATACGTGGAATACTTTCTTTTAGCATTATTCAACTTTTCTCTAAAGAAAGCAACGGGTCTGCTTTCCTAACTCAAGACAACACCAATGGAAAGGTTACTGGCATCACATTCCACAGTAAACAACTTATTAAAATCAGGCAAACCAAAATGGGTTTCTTTGCTACCTTCTGTTAAAGAATCTCAAAAGATTCATTTGTTGCTTTATTCCAAACAAACTTACATTTCTGCCCTCCTTTTATGGTATCCAGAATAGGTGCACAAATGTGACTGAATCCCCTTATGAATTTCCTATAAAAGGTTGCCAAACCATGAAAACTTCTTACATCACTTATAGTTTTAGGTGTTGGCCAAGATAGAATAGCATATACCTTTTCCGGATCCATTTTCAAATTGCCTTGGGATATCACAAATCCAAGGTATGTGAGTTCTTCCTTCAGGAAGACACTCTTCTCCATATTGATCATCAGTTTCTCCTCATGTAGCTTCTTCAACACCTGTTCCAAATGTTGCAAATGTTCTTCCTTTGTCCTGCTGAAAATCAGAATTTCGTCAAGATAGACAACAACAAATTTGCCAATAAAATCTTTCAATACCTCATATATTAGATGGATGAAAGTGCTTGGAGCATTGGACAATCCAAATGGCATCACCACCCACTCATAAAGACCCTCATTAGTCTTAAAGGTTGTCTTCCATTCATCCCCTTGTCTAATCCTGATCTAATGGTATCCACTTTTGAGATCAATTTTAGAAAAGTACCAAGCTCCACCCAAACAATCCATTAGGTCCTGTATTCGAGGCATATGAAACCTATATCTGATGGTGATCTTATTTATGGCTCTTGAATCAGTACATAACCTCCATTTTTCATCCTTCTTGGGAGCTAAAACTGTAGGTATAGCACACAGACTAAGACTTTTCTTCACCAAGCCCTTATCCAATAGTTCTTGCACTTGTTTAGCAATTTCCTCATTCTGAGCAGGTGTCATTTTATAGGCTGGTTTATTTGGCAATGTGGATCCTGGGATGAAGTCAATCTGATGACTTACGTCTCTCATAGAGGGTAGTGTATTAGGCATATCCTCCACCATGATACTCTTATACTTGTCTAACAATTTCTGCACTTCCTTAGGGACTTTGTCCTTGCTATTTTTAGACAAATCAGAATTGTCTTTAGGTTTCAAAATCAGAGCATACCCCTAGGTTCCCTCTTCTTTCAGAGTATGGAGAAACTCTTTCCCACTCACTAACATGATACTTGAGCCTACATTCTTGTCTACATCCTCTTCTGGTAAAGGATCCATCTTATACTATCTACCATTCTTGGTGATAACAAAGGAATTGGATTTACCATCATGATGGGCTTGTACATCATACTGCCAAGGTCTTCCTAATAGTAAATGACATGCATCCATGGGAATTATATCACACAACAGTTTGTCCCTATATTGCCCTATATGAAATTCTACCCAAGCTTGTTCATCAACCAAGACTTGTTGCCCTTTGTTCAGCCAGGACACTTTGTATGGACTAACATGTGCCAATCTTTTCAAATTCAATTTCTCTACCATTTCTACTGAAACTAAATTTTTAGTTGAGCCAGAATCAACAATTACCTTACAGCTTTTTGTAGAAACTTTACACAGAGTTCTGGATAGTGTCTTCCTCTGGGGTGGTTCCTTGTTCCGTGGTACCTTTAGCATCATCCTTCTCATCATGAGATTCTCTCCATCTTGTGTTGGAGCTGCGCTTCCCATAGGTGAAGTCACACTCTAACAATCTTCTTCTTGAATCAGCTGGCTCCTTCTCTCTCCTCCATGAGAGCTTAAGGCTTTCTTCAGACTCTTGCCTGCTGTGTGCCCAATTTGGTTACAAATATAACATCTTCCCATGAGGACATTAGGACCTTTGCCTGGTCCACCAAATCTGCCTCTTCCATTGGGCCTCCTTCCTCTGAAGCCCCCTCTGGAACCAGATTCTCCACTATGTTCTTGTTGATTGGACTCCCCTTGATTTTTTTGGAACTAATTTATGCCACCAAAGCTATTTCTACCCCTAAAATTTCTTCCACCTCTGCCTCTATTCTGTTGTTCTCCTTTTCTTTTCAATTTCTCTTCTACTCTTAGTGCCACCTGGAAGCTCTTGTCCACTGTTTCGGGTGTCAGAATAGTAATTTCATCTTGAATACTATATTTCAAGCCATTAATATAACTGGAAGCTCTTCCCTTTTTATCCTCAGCAAGTCCACACCTTAGAGACAATTTGTGAAATTCCTTTGTATAGGTGGATACATCCATATCCTTCTGTCTGAGATTCTGCATTTTCCTATATATTTGCACTTCGTAATCTGCGGGTAGGAACTGAGCCTTGATCCTCTCTACCATCCGACTCCAGGATGAGATCATGCTCTTGCCACTCTTCACCCTTTCTCCCTGGGTGTAGTTCCACCATGTGAGTGCAACACCTTTCAATTTCATCTTTGCAAACTTGACTCTTTTATTCTCAGGTACCTCCTTGTACTTGAAGTAATTGTTAAAGCCTCAACCCATTCAATGACTTCATCTGCGTCCATCTTTCTATTGAACATCAGAATCTCCATTTTTTATTCAGACGACTCCTTACTGGGTGTCCTTATGACCTCTAGAAATTGTTTCTGGTCTACAGATATATCTGCCTATTCTGGGGTTGTTTCCTCTTCCCCATCTTCTTCTTCTTCATCAGACTCCTCATCTGATTTCCTGCCTTTTCTCAAGGTCTTCAACTCAGCCTGGAGTGCTTCCCTAACCCTAGCTTTAATTTTCTCTTCCATTTCCTGAAATTTCTTGGCCACCTAAGTGGTCATTCCTTTTGGAGGCATGTCACTAGCCTCTCCTTCGCTCTCGTCTATTGACATACACAGACTTGTTCAAAACATGTCACCACACAGACCGCCTAAAGCTCTGATACCAAAATGTTGCAGAGTTGCGCGGTAGAACCACCAAATTCCCCTTTGCTTTGTCAGATTTTTTTTTCAGTCCTCTGTCCTATCGGCGTGACCCGTTCATGACTTATGCTGACATGGTGATAGCTTCCTCAACACTATCAGTCCAACCTACGTGTATTGGCGGGATCCTTCGATCTCTTCCAATGATAGCCTGATATGCTTGATCCTTTGTCATCAGCAGGAGTCTTGGTGATGAATCCTTCCTTTATGCCTTTAGCCTGACTTCTAACATCGGCTACCTCAGAATTTATCTTCTCGATATACTAATGTCTTCCTAATCCTACTATCGGCCAGAGAATACTATCAACTTCCATTAGGATTGTCACGCTGATTGTTTTGATTCTTCCCGATGCCCCTTGTCGGCAACACATACGTTTCTTCTTCTCCGATATACCAAGCCACTCTGATGACTTAGTGGAAACACTCTTTGGTGAGATAATTTCCAATTCTTCCCGATATGAGTTTTTTCTACCTTTGCGCTTTCAGCCAGACACTTCTTATTGGCGTGGCAAACAATATTTCCTCTGATATGTCTCTGTCTCACCGATGAAACTTCTATGTGACTCTGCAACTTCGTGGTCACACTATCTCCTTCCAAAACCTAGCACATGGTGATGCTAGGCAACTCACTACGAACAACAGATCTTTCGAAACTTCTGCCCCATCCTACCGAACAATAAAACAAATAGAAACAAAACTATACAACTAGAAGCCATTCCACTGATTTCTTTGGAAATCCACTAGTGGAATGCTTCAATTCGACATCCTACTCCAATGATATAGAACAAAAATAATTACTCTACGAAGGAAAACAATAGTACTTCTACACGGATTCTGAATACTAGATAGCAAGAGATCAAAATGATAGAATAGAAAATGTATTTCATTCACAGCTTCAATATTTTTACCATCACTCACACCCAGAGCTGAATTGAACCCCCTCTTTGTATCCCCTGACTTGGGGAAGGCCAACCGGTTGTAACTGTTGGAAGACCAACCGCTTGGTGCCCCCCAAAACGACCGTGTTTGGCCTTTTTGTGAATTTCATTACAAATGTAGCTTAAGTCACTTGGACTAGTAAAAGTGGCTCTAGGCCTAGACAACATGTAAATACATGAAACAACATGAGTGGTCAATGAGACCTTATTACAACACACAACATGATTTGTGGTGCCCCTGCACCAGATGGCTTCTTGATTTGGGAGCTTCTCATCATATGGCATCTTCACAGGGGATGTTCTCTTCATTTCAATCATGTATTTTGTCACCTATTTTGATGGGTAACAATACATGCATGTATGCAACTGGTAAATGAACAATTGATGTTGGTGAGTGTACATTCAACAATGTGTTATGTGTACCTTCCTTATCAACCAATCTCCTTTCCATCTACCAGATTACTCATTGTGGTGCAGGGAAGACAGTTGAGTTCACTCCTAATTCTGTGATCATTCGGGACTTGGAGAGCAGAGATATCATTGTTGTTGGCATAGCTGATGATGCATCTCACTTGTATACTTTCTCCCATTTTGTTTCTGATGATGATGTAGATCCATTGGTTGATATTCAAACTCATGCATCAAGTGTGAATCATGTTTCTAAGGAGAAGTTTGGTCACTTGAACCTTGGTGTTCTTGCATCTACTTTGGTTCTTGAGACTAGTTCTGAGCTTTCTCCTACTTCTTTAGAGGTTGGCATTTGCATAGCTTCATCCACTTTAGTTGAGTAGGATATTGTTTGTCTTCTAGATACATGTTTTTGGGATGAGTACTTGATAGGTATTTCAGGCTTGTTTCATGAGTCCTATCTTGATGACTTGGAGGACATAATTGATGGCATTCATCTCCTCTTTGAAGGAGTTGAATCTTCTACTTTAGATGAGTGGGCACCATCTTCTCCTCTTCAATTTTCATAGTTTGGCACTAAGTTGGAGGATCTTGAGCATCATTTAGAGGATACTTTGTCTTTGGAGATTACTTTGGGTTTGCAAACCTCTTGGTTCGTTGATTGTCAGCTTTGTCGATCGGTGAATTCGTCGACTTAAGAAAAGTAATAGGTAGGGGAAGAATGGGAAAATCTTCAAAGGAGAAAATAGGTAGGAAAGTGGCTAAGGTAGAGAGAAGGCAAAAGAAAGATCAAAGATAATAGATTAAGTGCTTGTCGACGAACTTAGTAGCTTGTGAACTAAAAATTTTTCCGACCAAAGAGTTCACCGATGGGAAAATGAATCGATAAGAGGAAAGTAATGGCTAAGTCAAGGAAAGAAAAGGCTTTGTCGAAAGATTGGAGGAAATTCAAATTCGCCAATTGATTCATATTTTCCAAGGTTCGTCGATAGGGCGTTTCACCGACAAAAGAGTACCAAAAAAGAGGAGGAAGTGAAAAATGAAAGTGCAAATTTTTCTGACAAGGCAGGAAGGTAGAGAAAAAAAGCAAGTCCCCACTTGGTTGGTAAGTTTGTGAAATGGCAAACTTACCAATAGGTTCGAAATTTTCAAAATTTGTCAATAAGGCAAAAATCTAAGGCAAAATGGAAGATAAAGGCAAAGAAGTTCAGTTCTCAAAAGGGAGATTTTTCCAATAAGGCAAAAGTAAAGATAATCAGGTTCGCGAAAGTCAACTTTCACCGACAAAGGGAGAAGTCAAGTTTGCGATAGGGAAAGTTTGCTGATAAGGCAGAAGGAAAAAAGGCAATTCAAAGACCGAATGAAAGAGCTTGTCAGGAGGTTGGGGAATTAGCAAAAACGAGAACATACCAACAAGTTCATGTTTTTTAGGATTCACTGATAAGGTGACTAGGAAGCCAAAGACAAGGAGATGAGGAAATAAAGAAGGCCTGATGGTTCATGAGAGGGAGATTTCTCTGACCAAAGAAAATATAAGCAGGTTGGTGACAAAAGATTGGTTCATAGAAAGGAAAATTTGCCGATAAGGCAAAAAGCGATAAGAAGTAGAGTTTGGCCTGAGACAAATTTGTCGACAATGAAGAATTAAGTGGTACAAAAGGTAGAGTTTAATAGGTACAACACTTTAAAGTGTTGAAAAAGCTTGCAGATCGCATTTCCCTGAAATCACGCCATTATTATAGGATGAAGAGGTACCCAACATATAATTTCACAGGACAAAGTCAAATACAGGTAGCTGAAATAGTAGAAATCTTCAATGCTCCTATACAAAGGAGTAACAAAGTGGATTTGTAGGTACCATGGGAGTATTTTCAGGCTTTCTCTCATTAATGCGGCCATACCTATGCATGTGGGCGATCTCCCTCTGCAATTTTTTAGACTTGACAGTACATGGCCGTCATCCTAGGTTTGCAGGTCTTCTGACAGAGATAAGGGCCAAATTGAATGCATCATGGGCACCTAGGTAGGTGGTTGGCTAATTTTTAGCACCTGTAGTTGTGCTTAGAGTTGCGCAATTGAAAAGCTATATATACATGGAAAAAGATGTAAAAAAGGGTTGATTAGCTATTATTTTGGGCTATTACGCTAGCTAGAGAATTGTTGTAGTTGCAAGCCTTGTAATGCTTTACAAGAGCCGACTAGATTTGATACATTGTGCTTGAGGTTGAGACTTTAATGTCTCTAGTCGTTGCTCACCAATGAGTGTAAACTGTTATTTTGTGTGTATTTCCTCTGCAGTTTATTCTTCTATTTTGTAATGGATTTCTAGCCTTTATGACCAATAAAAACTATCATTTTGCCTCTCTGTAGCTTTGCACTGTGTTCATTTGAAGATTGTATGCTAATATTGTGGATAAAATGGTCCCTTTAGTAGTTTTAGTTTTCTACCCAAACCTCTGTGATAGTTCATTTGAGTATTTGTGACTTTGTTGTAGTTTTGAGGTCATTGTTGTGTTAATGTAGACACAGTTAAACATAATTATAAATATGGTGCATCACCCTCTTTCAATTCCAGTACCTTCTTCTACTTTTCCCTATAAGTGTAGCATTAGATTTAGTTTTCATTCTCTGAGCCTTAAGCTTAGAAAGAGGAACCAACCTTCTCTAGAGGTTTGGTCTCAACTGCAAGGTCCCACACCTTGAGACCAATCCCATGTTACTCTAAAATTATTGGAAATTTCAAATTTTCAACAAAAGGGTGCAATTTTAGGTGATAACAATTACCAAAGCTATGTTAGCCTAATATTTTTTCAATCATAAAATAGGATTGCATGTTGATGTCCATAAGCCTAAGTATTCAATCAAATGGTGTACACATGAGGGTATTAGTCATAATTTTTGGGATCATTGGTGGATGGTTTCTGATAAACCACCCAACAACAATTTAGATGTACCTTTGTATTTCCTTTGTAAACTATATGAAGAGTTTGTAATGGGTTGCCATGTGAATTATTTTTATTTTAGAGAGTTCTAGAGAATAGGGTAATGCCTCAAGATAGACCTGGGGTAATGAGACAAGTGCAAGGTCCTTTTATTTCCCCTCTTGCTATCCCTTCTCCACCTCCAATTCAACACCCAGACATTGTTACAAATTCAACACAATAGGGCCTCATTGCCATACTCTTTGACTGAGCATTTGATTACACTGACCTCTTAGTTTGCACAACCATATGATATTGGCGGTGATATTAGATCACCCAATATTACTAGACTCTCTTCGTCCACACATGTTTGTGTGCCCCATCATTGCATTTTTTGTAATCAGTTGTGCTTAAGTCCTCTTATGGAGAGTAGTGATCCACCCTTGAACACTTTAGAGTATGATGTCCCTTCACGAGATGAGGCAGCGAGGTCCAGAACTCATGCTGAGGGGTAAGGGACAAGAGCAGAAGCACAAGCATCAGTGGGTAGAGAAGGGGATCCATTTTAGTGCATTAATTGATATGAGGATTCCATTATGGCATACAATGTTCATTGATCTCCAAGATAATTGTGTGTATTGATAAATTGATGCTATATCATTTACATACACACATCAACATATAAAAAACACATAAAAATACAAGGAAACTAAAATTCCATAAAAAATATAGATCATATAGATGCCCATGCCATAAACCAATAAATGTGAAGATCAACCATACATATCATAGTGTCCAATACCAAATGTCATCAACATAACAAAAATCATAACATGATCAGGCACATATAATAGTGGGGACACATCTTCTACCAATAATCTCTATGCATTTGTGACCCTGCATCATCCTCAACTACAACTTTAATTGTCTCATCTCCATCATTGTCATTATTAAATTGTAGATGTTGAGAGTTGCATGATGAGTCACACCTCTAAACCTTAGTTGCAGATAGATAAGAGTCCATATCACATTTCTAAAAAAATAGAGGTCCTACAATATTCCATTTAACTTCTACATGGTCATAAAGTTATCCCTAATGACTAATAGCTCCTCTCCACTAATGCTAGGGAGCATTTTTTCTTTGTGTTGTTTAAATTGATCTTTTAATTTAAAAATTATTATGATTATTTGTATACAAAGAGTCTTACATTCTTGTCATTTTTCACACAGGAGATATTAGTTGGTTCATCCATGATGAGTCCTCAATCAATGCAGGAGGCCTCAATGGAGGTATGTGCTTGTTTCTAGTAGATAAGTTTTTGTTTAGTACAGTCTAGATTGTTTATGTGCAACACATCTAACCTTTTTTAATGTATGCATATCCTTTTTTGTTTAATAATTATATATTAATTTATTTCAATGTTACTTTACTTTTATAGTCTCATGATAAAGTGAGTGATGTGCCACCTTTTCCATCATGCTTTAGTAGGACACGTAATAATCTTAAGAGAAAATCATTTGTAGAACGGTTGTCTGAACAAGAAGAAAGAGTCGAGGTAATTGAGTTGAATTTTTCTAAATAATTGATAGTTTATAGAGGTCTTATAGTTGATTGTAGTGATTTAGATGCATGTTAATAAATGAAAGTTCTAAATTGTAGTAGATAAGATTCTATTTACTAACTCTAACTTATTTATATTTACTATTGAAGAGATTAATCAAATTTGTGGTTTGACTTGTTAATGCAGTCAACTTTGCATCCATCAACTACTAGACATCATGGCACGAAGAGGACACTTTTTGAGGATCCATCATAGATTGAGGATTCACTAGAGACATAGGGTGAAGTGGACCTTTAGTATTTTATGTAGCTATTCGATATGTAGATTGTATATAGATTTTGAGACATGGCATATACCACATTTTGTAAAAAATGTTTTGAGTTGGAATATTTTCCAAATTTTTGTATATGTCTACCATTATGGACTAGATTTTAATATATATATACACCTTGATATACAATATAATTTAAATTCCTTATGTGCATGTATTCCTATTTTGAAACTTAAAACTTTAATGTATAATCAGTTTACAATGGTTGCGTTATGATCAATAACATGTTAAAGATTGATTTCTTGTTATATATGATTATTTTTCTTGGTAGAAAGATGATATATGTAGTTTTATACCTCAATACATAACTTGATCTTAATTGCCACGTGATTGTAGTTTTAGTTAGATATAGAATTTTCTTAGAACACTACATTTGATATAGAAACTACTAGATTTTATATGATAATTACTGATAATTTCTCATCTTACATGTTAAACATGCAAGATACATGTTAAAAATGACAAAACATGTGATGTTTTTCATTCAATCTAAGATAGTTATTTTTGTATTAATGAGCAAAGACATGTTTGTGTGTTTACCCATTTCATTATCTAGTTTATGCAAAGAAATGTCATCCTCAACTGAAATTCAATAGTTGTTGCATTTGGAAATGTAAATAGGTGTACATCTTAAGTGGAAGTATGTTTCAATATTATATATACTCCATGTTTCAATATCATATCCTCATTTCATGGTCTGTAGGTCTCTATGTAGGGAGAGAGACATTTGGCATGATCCACATATCCTCAATTGCACCTTCTATATGTTTGACATTATTTTCTTGAGCTCATTTCACCTTCTATATGTTTAACATGGTTTTCCTATCATCATTTCATTGTCTATAAGTCTAGTATACCCTCATTTCACCTTCTATATGGGTTATGGTAAGAGTAGAATGAGGTAGAGAGGAAGAGAGAGAGAAATAGTGAGAGATGCACATTTGGCATGACTTGAAATCCTCATTTCACCTTCTATATGGTCTTTACATACTTTGCATAGCCTCATTTTCCTCACGTCTACATGAGTTATGGAAAGACCAAAATGAGTTGTGCCCTTGGTGCATTCCAATTTTTGTGGGGGAGTGAACATTTTTCCCTTGCAGATGATTAAGATGACTACATACGGAGAGAGATACATTTGGCATGATTAGCATTTGGACCTAACCGATGGCACTGTAAGCACCAAAATCATGTACAGCCTCCACGAGGACCCCTATGATGAGGTATAATCCTTGTCATGTACATGTAAGCATGAAATAACATCCTCTCAGTAGCAATTCTCTTGGTGACGTGTCTTTTCTTTCATCTTGTGTTGTTTCCCCTTTGTCATTTTCTCTCTCTCTTTGTTGTCGATGTTTTTTGACACTTTTGCGACACTTGTCGGTTTGTATTTTCTGAGCTTGCGACCTTGTCCCTAAGCCTTGCATGCATCTTGTAGGTGAGTTTTCACCCCTCCTCAGTGTTTTTCATCTTCTCCACCCCCTAGAAGCCTTCTAGAGGTCCCTCCTAGCCATCTTCCACTTTCAGTTTTTAGTTTCATTCAATCAATCCAAATCTCCCCCTATTATTTCCAGATCTCCCCTTGGGAGATCTTACTTTACAAGTGGAGATTTAGATTTTCACACATGACTGACCTATTTCTAGAGGTAGATCCCCTTTTTTTCTCCCCTTCTTCCATCTCCCATCATGCACTTCAACCCAGGTGCCCTCCTCTGAGGGTTGCCTATGGGTTGCCCCCTGAGTGACCTAACCGGTGAAAGGGGTGACCCCTAGGTGACCCTGTCGTGTTTCTAGCCATGAAAAAACTTGAGTTTCTAACTCAAAAAAGCTCTATTTTCACCCACTTTTCTTCCTATTTGCATGGATTTTAGTGTCTAATATAGAGTTAACTATTTCATGTACCTACACATGCATAATTAGCTCTATTTTATCTTTAATTAACAACTCATGCATTCTCATGCATTCCCATGCACTCCTTCTTCATTTCTTCTTAAGTGATAAGCTTTTACTTGGTAGATCACTCCAAGTTTAGCCCAAATCACTCTTGAATCCTCTATGTTAACTCTCCAATCAAATTGAGTTAGCTCTCCTTCTTTCTCACCTCTCATCCCTTCTTCTAACCTATAAATACCCCCTCCCTCAAGCACAAAGGGAGGCAATTTAATTTGTGCACACAACTCTTGCAAGTTATTGCTCTTCACATCAAGCATTCTCATGCTCATACAAGACATAGGAGCCTTTTGTTTTATTTGTTGCTTCATCTAGCTTTCATACAAAACTCATTACGCGTCCATACACTACTCATATCAATCCATAGTGCTCATCAAAGCTCTCATTGAGCTCTTTTCAAAGTTTCAAAGTTTCTTTTACTCTCATTGTCATCTTGTTGGCAAGAGGATTCCTCGCTGCTACAAGAGGATACGAGGTTGCCATCACAAGGATTTCTAAGGGCAGTGGAGGCTCACGCATCTCCAGGTTCCTTTATACTTTCTTTTAATTTGTAGTAATTAGATAACCAAAATTGTTCTTAGAATCGGTAATCTTGTTGCTTTTTCCATAATAGGATAGATAGATCTTGTATTCTTAGAGTAATTTACTTTCAAAATTCATAGATTAATTCATTTAAAAGCAATTTCCCTTTTCTTAGATTAATTTGTTCCAAATATTCAGAAAACCCCAAAAACATAGTTTACATTGCATTAGGTAAATTCATCATAGCTTGCATACATTATTTGATTCCTAGATTAGAAAAAAGCATCTTAAATTCCAAAAACATTTAAAAAGCACAAAAATAAGTTTTGCATTCATTTAGACTTGCATTCATAAAAACCCAAGAAAAGAACCAAAAATTAGAAACTTAGAAAGTTCGCAAACCCTTGATTCCATCACAAGGTCTGCCATAGTCAAACATTGGTCAAAATCCTTGATTCCATCACAAGGTCTACCATAGTCAAACATTGGTCAAAATCCTTGATTCCATCACAAGGTCAACTAAATTCAACACATAATCAAACCTCAGGTCAAACAAACCCTAAGTCAAACCCTAGGTCAAGTCAAGGTTAGCTCACAATTGCTCGTCTCTTTTCCCAGCTCATGAATGTTCCCTGGATTAAGAGTTGAGTGGGTGAGGGAAATCTTTGATGAGATAGAGGAAATCCACCCAAGACTGCAACAAGACCCACTAGTCATCCAACAACAAGAAGCATTTAGACAACTCTTAGTACAACAAGCATCCATACAATAGTTTGAAAGACAATGCCAACATGAACAAACAATCAATAAGAACAATAGCTTACCCACACAAAGGTGGAATATCAGGTATCCAAACAGGAGAACAGTGACTAGTGACCCTTTGGGTCATATAGTTATCTTTACAACTACAATCATGGAACAACACATCTACACAAGCTCACAACAACATAGGCCCCATGATGTGTCGACCCCTCTTCGCAAAGTCCAACTCTCCATTGAGCCAGACCACCTCCATGTCTCACCTCCTCTTAACTGGCTACTTCCATGAGAGCAAGAGTGACATGGAGGTTCACCTTGTGGCAAGGAGGGAAGGGTTTGTGTGCACACCAAAATTTGACTCGACAACCCCGGGCCACTGACATCGCAATTTTGAGCGTACATATTTTGGTGAACCTGACGTGAACAATGAAAACTTTTGTTTATGTTTTTCATGTTCTAAATGCTTAGATCACATCAAAAACTTAAATATTTGACACTTCAAAACAACAATCTTTAAGCATTTTCACTTTATTCTTCATAGCCGCTTTAGCCTTTGTCACCTTCGCCATCATTCGTTCCATTTATTTTGTGGTGTCTACGGCACCCCTGAATATGAATGAACCCAATCTAAACTTAGGGAATGTTCCCTCTAGAGAACCAGAAACTCCTTTTGATAGGTATGTGCCACCTCACCCAGATGCACCAACAACAAATTGCTATGATTATGAAGACTCTGACTATGAACAAGACCAAAGAGAACCCAGGCTAAAGCAACAAAGAGAACAACAAAGAGACAATGCTGCACGAGAAGAAGTGCAACATCATGACAACACTCAAAGATAAAACCCTAGAAATGAGGAAGTGTCTAGAGCTGCACACTTGCAAACCTAATTGCAACTCTAGTGCAAAGGATTAGAACCTTAGAAGCAGAACAACCTGCTCTTGAAAGAAGACAAAAGTCTTATGACAACATCCAAAGTGAACAAGACCTGGGGGCATCTCAGAATCCCCCTATCTCAACTATTATTCAAGAAATGAAAGTAATGACATGTGTTTGAATGGGAACCCTCCTGTTCAGAATAATCTAGCAATGATGAGAAATCAAGCAAATTAGACAATGGGTTACCAAAACCCTTCTATGGGGTTGATGCTATCAACTCCTCAATCGCAAAGTGCCTTTCTTGGGACATATCTGGAGTACTTGAAAGAACCACTTGACTTAAACATAAGAAGTGTTCAGTTGCCTTGACCATTACCTAATCTCCCAAAGTTCAAAGGAGAGGGTGATCGAAATTCCCATATCAAAGCTTATACTACTGCGATAAGAGAGCTCCTCCCTTGGGATGGGGTTGTCACCAAGATCTTTCCAAAAACCCTCGAAGGAATAGCTCTGGATTGGTACTATCATCTACCAAAACCTTCAATCCACTCATTTAAACAACTGATCAGAGAGTTTCTGATGGCATTTGACATGAATAAACTCATCAAAATAGGAATTAGAGAATTCCTGACCATGAAACAAGAGCTGAACAAATCTGTAGCCCACTTTGTTACTAGATGGAGATAAGTCCTCTATTCCTCAACCAGTGCCCCAAACATGGACCATCGCGAGTTATGCTATATTTTCTTACATGCCTTGAAAAAGGATATGAGAGAGGATGTTTAGAAATTACCATACAAATCCTATGAAGAAGTGTTGGAAAGTGCTTTGAGGATCAATCAAGCTGCCATCGATAGTGGTAGAAGGGTCTACAGATCAAATGGAAAACTAATAAAGGAGGACACAAGGAACAATTCCCCTATCATTAAGATTCTCAAAAGTAATAGAAATGTAACAAAAGATGGGGTGACAGATCAACCCCCTATCTAGAAAGTAAGAGACAATTATAATGAAAGAGACTATTACCCTCCCAATGTCAATGCGATTGATCACCCAAGAAGCAACACGTATTTCCAAAGAGACAACTATCAAAGTTGGAATCATAATGGGATGGTAATGATGGAAGGTATGAAAGACCCCATATGAGTACAACCAATTTTGTTATTTTCATAGAACAAGGGGGCACAACACAGAATCCTGCAGAGAGTATAATCGATTCATAGCAAGATTACCAGAGGACCAACAATGGTTGTTCATAGAGATGTTCTTGAACCCACAAGAGGTCACTCTAGATAACAAGGGCACAAGACAAACCCAAGCTCTGATAGATCTGCAGAATGTTAACATGAGAATCTATTAGGACCCATTTCTTGTGCATAAGGATATAGAGGCAACAAATCAAAATGAAGCCACTCAGGGTAACACCACCAATATCCCACCATAGTTAGGACAAAAAGGAGAAGCTAGGATGTTGGGGTTGGTTGAAATACTACATAGCGAAGAAGAGGAAGGAGAGCTTGAGAATGAGTAAGAGGAAGTGCATGAAACCACCATCTCGGTGGTTGAGCCAATACCAACACCGATTGGTCCCTACGAACTCATAGAAGACTTAAATAAAACCTACGCACACATATCATTCATTGACCTTGTTAGGAATTCTCCCTCGCATCGTTCAACACTATTGAAAGCAATAGGGTTGAAGTATCTTGATCAAATTATGCCTCCACCAAGTGAGCAAATCAACCATGTGGATTTTGACATAAGCCCACCGAATTCTGAACTCAAAGTCCTAGGTTTCTTCTTTGACCTAAAGCAAATGCTTTCCAAGGCAAAATTAACCAAGAAAGGAGACCCTGCACTATATTTGCAAGTATGGATCTATGATACCTACATCAAAAGGACATTAATAGATGATGGAGTGGCAGTAAACATAGTTCCGTTCTCTCTTCTAGGGATAATGGGTTATGGGCACACTAATATCACCGCTTCCCAAGACACTCTGAGTGGGTACAATAATTTAAAGGTCACTATGATAGGAAAGATCACACTTACTGTAACTCTGGGGCCTAATACTATCCTAACCACATTTTATGTCATCAACAAGGACATAGGATATAATTTTCTTCTTAGAAGACCATGGATACACAAGATGAAGGCTATGCCATCTATGCTATTTCAAGAGGCTCGATTCCTACATCTGGGGAAGGTATACATCGCGAAAGGAGACCCAAAACCTTTTAGCATGCTAAAGTCAAACACATCACACAAACGTATAGGAATTCCCATAGATTATGAACTTCCTACAAAAAAAGCTTTTAGTTCCTATTCCTACTCCCCAATCAATATGCATCAAGAGGATAGAGACCCTAGAAAAGACTATAAACAATGCAGAGATGAAAGCCCTAGAAAGCGAGATATTACCATTGAAAAAATAAGTTATTCCTGAAGAAAAAGCAGTAAAGATCATGGAATGGATAGAGAAGGATGGACCTCTCCAATTTCCTCTAGAAGTCCTCATGATTGATGTGCAATTGAAATACAAACTCTTTCCTTGCATAGGGGAGAAGCCTCACAGAACCAAAGGACCAGTGTTCAAAACAACTATGTTGGATTGAGATATGTAGACCCTCATGCTTTCTCAGATCCTTAAGAAGATGTTATAGAGAGTTATACTCCTCTGTCACCCTTAAGTGAATCGTGTGTCCCTGAAACACCAGAAGAAAGTGAGTCATATGAACCTTTCACACCAACAAAGGAGTCATATAGACCATTAGAACCTATGGAAGATTTGAATTCTATTAACAACGAATCAACTAATGTAATAGGAATTCTCCCAAGGATGTTCATGATGTCTCAGCCACAAGTGCAACCCACCACTTTTGCCTTGGTGCAATCAAATGAGCTTGGTGAATGGGAAGCACCCTTAGTGCAAATTGAAATGGTTGAGAGACTCCCAGATGAAGACGAAGAGAGTGAGGGTACGTTTCATAAATAATGGAAAATGTGAGTGTCAGTTGGAACCGATGATCCTATCATCTTTGAGTTGCCAGGAAGCTACATTGGATACTCTATGGATTTAAGGCCCAAGTTGCATATAAGCTTTGTCCCTCCTGATGAGCAAAGGGAACCTCAAACTCCCTTGGAATTATTCCTATTTTTACAAAACATTCAAGGTAGACAAGACAAAAATATTTACATGCAAGAGTAATTTGACATGTTGATGGAATTACTAAGGTACGATGGGGTTTTGTATTGGACCCCTTCCCATCAACAAGCTTTCCAAGATTTGCTCCATCTCACATTAACAAGAGAAACCACCGAGCTGGAAATGATAGAATCAAATGATAAACCCCATAGAGTTGGAGAACTACTCCTAAGAAGAGGTAGCACAAAAAATAAAAAGAGAAGACACAAGAGAACATTTATAGAGGATTGGAAAGGTCCTTATATGGTTAAAGAAGAGGTTAGAAATGGTGCCTATCTCTTGTGCACAATCAAGGGAGGGGAATTTGGTGAAACAATCAATGCCTTTTACCTCAAGAAATACTGTCTAAAAATCATAAAAATCATAAAACATAAAAATACCAAAAAAATCATATATCCCAAAAATACAAAAAAATTACAAAAATGAAAAATATCAAAAAGAATTTTGTTTCTTGCATTTCAATATCATTTTGTTCATCTTGCATTATAGTGAATGACTTGCTCTTATATCATTTTCATTTTAGTAAGGAGTCTAAGGTTTCTTAGGTATATGTGATCCTTGCAGGTCCTAGAGCTTCCCCATTTTCACAATCACCATGTCCCCCTTCACTCCCAATGATTCTAATCAAAGCCTAGCTCTTAGATTTACATTGATCCCAATCTTAATGAGCCAAGATGTTAGGTCTATGCAAAGTCAGTATTCAAACCTACAGTGTTCAAAGGAAGCTTGTAAGTAGACCTTACCAATTCTTCCCTAGTAGAAGAGAAGTGTGACTGGATTACAAAAACTTTAGGTGGCGCTCAGCCCCTTATCTTTCCTGGCCAAAAACATCAGGATGATCAAGACTCTGAAGGATGCAATCTAAAATTTGATTGAATTAAAAAAAATGAGTGATCAAAATAAGAGTGTTGAGAAAAGTGAGTATTGAGAGATCAAATTACTTCATATCCAAAGTTCCAAAGGCATTCATTTTCATAATAGTAAAAAATCAAAAAAAATGAGAAAATCAAGTGAGAAATTCTAGAAAATACAAAAAAAAAGAGTAAAAAAAAAAGAGAGTGAAAGAGAGAAGATTACTGAATGTCTATACTCTTGGGTGGAGATCAGTCTAAGCTCGAAGCTTCAAGGGTGACATTCTAATAGAGGAAATAAAAGAGAAAGGTACAAAGCACACACACACACACACTAGCTGAGAGTCTAGTAGTCTTTAGGATCATTTTCTATCTAGGGACCCTAGTTCTTTCCCATTTATCCTTTACCTTGGGTCTATCTTGCTTGCCATCTATGATCTAAGTCTAGCTAACATCAATAAAATTTATTACTTGTCTAAGTTGAAAGCTTGTCAGATTGTCTTATCTAGATAAGGATCAGTGTTTAGCCTTCAACAAAGCTCAAATTTAAAAACACTCCATTTCACTCCCATTCCCCACTTGAGTTCTAAATCCCCATCTCACAACCTTGAATATGTCTCATATATCAGGATAACTTGCAATCCCTTAGATCAAAAATCATATTAAAGAGAATTCATATTATTTGTTCTACATTGCATTCATATCAAAATCAGAAAAAGAGTCCTAAAGCAATAAAGTCAATGCCATAACTCATGACATTCTATAGAAGTAAAAGTTTTCATTTCAAGCATCCCTTGTGTTCTTGCATTTGCATATCGTAAACTACATTTCATATATATGCCAAAAAAAATACAAAAACATGTCATCGTTATCATACTTGCATTGTTAGAGTTAAAGGTCAAAACATAATCAAAGAGTTCTTAAACTTCCAAAATGGACAAGAGATGAGTACCCATACGATAGCTAAAACCATAAAAAGACAAAATTTCATTGATAAGTCCGACATTTACATGTATAAGAGTACAAGAGCTAAGGAAAAATGCTCTCGAGGAAAGTAAAGGCTCCCCATGCAAGGGGGTACAGTTTTAAAGAAGAACAAGATAAACTCAAGGGAGGTTCCCTCCAATAGAGCCCTCAGGACACCTGCTCCTCTGCCTATATGTACCACTAGTCACTCCATGAGACCTGTGGGAGAAAGGTACCTTGCTATGAGCACATGATTGCGAAGGCCCTGCAACATTAAGGTCTCGCTGTCCAAACCCAAGGTGAGTTGTATCATGAAGCACTTGATTTTCACCCTTAAGGATGAGATTCTCAGCCTTCAAATCATCACTCACCTGACATCCATGATAGGCAGGAGCAAAAATGTCAGTGTGTCACCTAGTAGAAGGAGGCACACCAGGATCAGGCAAAAGTATCTCTCGAGTCATCCTAATGAAGGGGAAAACCAAGCTAATATTGACCTCACAAACAAAAGCCCTCCACTCAACATTACCTGCAAAGTGAACCAAAAGATGAAAAATGTGTTAGTTCTTAACGAAAAGGAAAGAAAAGGAAGGATAAAATGCAAAAACAATAAAGAAAATGTAGACTTACATGGGTCACTAGGCTGCCAGGTAGGGTTAAGTTGTTGCATCACCTCATCAAAGTGAGGAGGTCTAGGAATTGCGAACGGACCCTTAGGAGCATTACCAACATCATCAGCACCATCAAAACCATTATCTTGTGCATCCTCTGTTGGCTCGTCGTCTGATGAATCATTTGTTGAAATGCACAAGACAACTGAGAGGAGGGGGTGAATCAGTTGTAACCAAAACTTAACTTCTTATAAGCATTAACACATCAACCACTGAATCATTGTTATTATGATTTAACCATGAAAACATAAAATTAGAAACTTAAGCACATTCACACATGAGACACCAGATTTTTTACGTGGTAAACCCAATGAGGGAAAAACCACGGTGATGATTAACTCACAATATAAATAATATATCAAAATTTACAACAAGGCTCACTGCTGGAGGCTCACTATCCAAAATGCTCACTGCAAAAAGAAGGGGCTCACTGCCAAGAGAAGAGGCTCACTACCAAAAGGGGCTCACTGCCAGAAGTAGAAGATAAAAGAAGATAGTTACAATGAGAATAGATCTCACAGCAAACAGGGATCCACCACAATCTTGACTGAATCTTTTGCAACCTTTCTGTATCAAAAATATATTCTTTTCTACTCACTTTCACACTCTCAAACTCATCTGGATCACACCTACAACAAATAGTGCTTCTCATGCAACCATTTCATCTATCTCAACTTCTTTGCTAGATTTTTCGATCGTCTAATTCATTTTTAGACATTCACAGTCTTGGAAACAATCTTCAAGGTCGACACAAACAATAAACTTAGCCAATATTTAAATTAGATCTGGACCTAAACATGCCCATGGTGGAAAGGAATGAATACGGACCACACCACACCTTAGCAGGGACTCAAGTGCAATCTCCCATGTAACAACATGATATCACAAACTCCAAAACATAATCGCAAGTAGTGAAAACAACCAGGTCGGCCAAAACTGGTGTTGACACTAAGACCTTTAGGAACACGCTTCATCCAGGATCCAAATTATGCTTTCCAGACCAATTAAGAAGTAGGAACACAATCTAGAGACATCCACAAGCATGTTACAATTACCAAGAACTTCCACACAACCCCCAAATATTCTATCCAGAAGATTCCACAAACCAGAGCACTTAAACATTACTGTCAGCCACTGTCATAAAGGAAAGATCAGTTGCAGAGCATTAAATCATGAACCACTTCAACTGAAGGCACATAACATCATCCCAAACTTAATTCTAGAACCGTAGACTATAAAACTTAAATGCAGAGGGATGCAGAGTAGAATACATTCTCCCTGTCACCATTGAATACTTAGAAAAATAGTTTTTACTCTGCTGAACAAAACTCACTCAAATATTCACATTAGAGGCTCAAACTTGAAACATAGCAACTACATACATTCCTTAACATAACTTTCAAACTGCAGACAAAGGTATTCAATCTATAGGATATGCAGAGTAAAACACCGCACTGTTATGTGAGATAGAACAGTTCTACAAGTGTACTAACTTCTCAAACACTTGCTCAAACTTATCCAAATAACTTCCTTAGATGCTAAGCTTAGGTGTTAACATCAATGACAACACTTACTACTCATACTTGCAACAATCTCCCCCTTTTTCATTGATGGAAACACATGATGTGAAAAACCATCAAGACAAACTTGCTTTGCTTCTTTGCTCCCCCTTACTTTATGCTTTCTCTGGGTACAACTTTCTCAGAATCTCTCCCCTTAAGTTTTTCACATGAACTTCTCTCCCCCTTTGACATCAATGGCAAAGGGTGTCAGATCTTCTCACACTCTTTATTTATCAAGGCTCAACTCAAATCTTACTACCGCTGCACTACTCCCCCTATCAACAACACTGCAACACTTACTGCTCTTTATCATGAACTCATATCAACAACATCTACCTACTCCCCTTGAGAGGTAGCCTTCAAAACATCAATCTAAATAAAAAAGTGAGACTTTGGGCACCACTAGACTAATGCACTTCCTATGCATATTAATTTAGAGGAGGGTTAATAACCCATAACTTCTCCCTAAGATACTCAAAAGTATCCTTAGGCAGAGGCTTTGTGAAAATATCTACAACCTAATCCTTTGTAGACACATATTCCATATTTACTTCATTCTCTGTTACCTTTTCTCTCAGAAAGTGATACCTTATTGATATATGCTTTTTTCTTGAGTGCATCACTGGATTCTTTGAAATGTTTATAGCACTTGTATTGTTGTAGAAGATTGAAATTGGTTCTCCTTACACAACTCTTATGTCTTTCAATGTTTGCTTCATCCATAACACTTGAGTACAACAACATGTTGCAACAATATATTCTACTTCTACAGTAGACAAAGAAATTGAATCTTGCTTCTTGCTCAACCATGAAACTAATTTGTTACCCAAGAAGAAAGCACCTCCACTTGTACTTTTTTTGTCATCAGCAACTCCAACCCAATCTACATTTGTATAAGAACTAAGAGTGAAGTTAGTATCTTTAGGATACCATAATCCATAGTCTAATATTCTTTTTAATAATCTCATTATCCTCATAACTGCCAACACATGTGACTCTCTAGGATCTTGAAATCTTGCCACAAGATTAACTGCATGCATTACATCTGGTCTGGTATAGGTTAGATAAAGTAATTCTCCAGTCATAGACCTATACTTTTTTATTAGTCTTAGGTGATTCATCATTCTTTCTCAACTTGCAACCAGTTACCATAGGGGTACAAACTGGCTTAGAATTGTCCATTCCAAACTTCTTCAAAACTCTTTCACATACTTGGACTGAGAAATGAAAATTCCTTTTTCTAATTGAGTAATCTATAGTCCTAGAAAGAAATTCATTTCACCAAACATAGACATCTCAAACTCCTTTTGCATTTCCTCTACAAATTTCTTACACATACCTTCATTACCTCAAAAGATAATATCATCAACAAAGACTACAATAATTAGAATTTGATCATCATTGATTTTGAAATAGAGATCACTGTTTGTAGTACCTTTACTAAACCCTAGTTGTAACAAATACTTATCCAACCTTGGGGCTTGCTTTAGTCCATATAAGGCTTTCTTCAATCTGCACACCATGTCACCTTGGTCTGATAATTGAAATCATTTTGGTTGTTCAATGTAGACGTCTTCTTCCAGCTCTCCATTCAAGAATGTAGACTTCACATCCATATGGTACACTTTGAAATATTTGTGTGTTGTAAATGCCAGAAACATTCTTATCAGTAGGTCTAGGAACCAATTCCCAAGTTTGATTCTTCTCTATCTGCATCAGCTTTTCTTCCATAACCTTTACCCAATTTTTATCTTTGCAGGCTTCACTTACAGTTTTAGGTTCAATCTTTGAAAGTAAATAGTAGTTCACCTACTCTTCTGCAACTCTTTTCCTTGTCAATACCCCTTTGCTTTTATCACCAATAATCTAATCCTTAGAATGATTAATCCTTACATACTTGGAAGTCTTAATAGAACTTTTTAGAGCCTTTTCTTCTTCAATTTGACTATCTTGTTGTTCAACTTTTTCTTCATTTACTGTAACAATAGGTTCACCTGATTCATAGCCACTCAGATATGATTTTATTTCCCTATCTTCATCAACCTTCACATTAGCACTCTCAATGATCTTTCTCAATCTCTTATTGTAGCACCGGTAGGCCTTACTCTTAGTAGAGTATCCAAGGAAAATTCCTTCATCACACCTAGCATCAAACTTGCCTAACTCTTCTTCTCTTCTGATATAACATTTGCTTCCAAAAACTTTGAAATATTGCACTGTAGGAATTCTTCCATACCACAATTCATAAGGAGTTTTAGTACCATTACCTTTGACTTGAACTCTGTTTTGAATGTAGACAACAATATGTATGGCTTCTCTCCAATACACTTCCGGTAGGTTGGCCTCCTTCATCATTGACCTAGCAACCTCTTGAACTGTCCTATTCTTTCTTTCAACAACTCTATTTTGTTGGGGAGTTCTAGGAGTAGACAACTGTCTTTTTATCCCATGTTCTTCACAGAAATATTGAATTCATTTGATGTAAACTCACCTCCTTTATCAGACCTTAAGCATTTGATCCTCAATTCTTACTCATTTACAACCATCGCCTTGAAAGCTTTGAACTTGTCTAGGGCTTCTGATTTATGCTTTAGAAAAGTGGCCCAAGTCATTCTAGAATAATCATCAATAAGCAACATAAACTACCCGTCTCCTTATAAACTTATTATTCTTGTAGGACCACACAAATCTGTATGCACCAGCTCAAGCAATCTAATAGAAAATTATTCTTTACTCTTGAAACTTGTTCTTGTCTGTTTCCCCAATTGACATTCCTTGCAGATAGTATTAGCAAGCTTCACAAGCTTAGGCATATCTCTCACATCTTGTACTGACCTTATTTTCATCAAGTTGTCAAAATTGATATGACACATCCTTCTATGCCACAACTAACTCTCATTTGTTTGAGCCAACAAACAACATTCATTAGTTCCTCTCAAATGATAAACATTACCTCTAGTCTTCTTACCAGTAGCAATCATTGTTCTGGAGCTTTCCATGATCTTGCATCCATTATCCTTGAATCTTAAATCATACCCTTTATCACACATCTAACCGACACTTAAAATATTATGCTTTAAACCCTTCACATAAAGAACATCATCTTATTATGTTTTCCATCAAAAGAAACAAATCCTCTTCCACAAATCTCACCAGTTGCATCATCTCCAAACCTAACCAATCCTCCATCATACTTTTCCAAACTTACAAACTTACTTTTATCACCGGTTATGTGATGTGAACATCCAGTGTCAATAATCCATTCATCCTTATCTTTCTCAACCTGGGAGACAGACAAAGCACTCTCTTCCACTAGTTTTTATTCCTTCACACAACTAGCATGATTAGTAGATACAGGTTCTTCCTTGATAGCAATAAACAAACATTCATTTGCACTAGTATCATCAGACTCATCATTTCTTACACCACCATCATCATCATCTCTAACATAATAGCATTTCTTTATGATCCTAGGTCTGCTTTCAAATTTCTTCTTACCTTTCTCAATCTCTCCAGACACCTGGAGGCATAATGACCAATCTTACCACAAGTAAAGTATTTGAATGGTAATTTACCTTTGAACTTACCGGTACCTCTTTGCATCCTATCCACAAAGTTTGATTCAATCTCATCAAGGTCATCATCTGGTTCCACAACATACTTCTCAGATCTTGAGGTCTTCTCTAAAGTACTAGCTTTAAAAGCAATCTCAACCTTTGGTAAATCATCACCGAACTCTCTCATCTCAAATGCAGTGAACTTTCCAAGCAACTGATCCTTTGTAATCTTGTTCACACTCATAAGTTCTTCAATTGTAGACACCTTGTGACTTTAGGATTTAGGCAATGAGCTAAGAATCTTCAGCACAACCTCATTCTCATCAATAGTTCCTCCAAGACCATTGATTCTATTGACAATTTCATCAACTTTTTGCATGTAGATTGTTATGTTCTCATCATCACTCATCTTTAGAGATTCATACCTCACCTTCAGGTTTTGTAATTTGGCACTCTTTATAGAATCATCTCCTTCTGTAAATTTTTCAACTTAACCCAGATCTCATGAGCAGTTTCCAGATCCATAACTTTCACTAATCAGTGTTAGATAAGGCATTTACTAGAGCATCTCTACCTTTTCCATTTAACTCATACTGTTTGACTTCATCTTCAGATGATGGACCATTTGGAGGAATAGTATACTTTGTATCTACCATCTTCCAAACAGTATAACCAAGAGAAATGAGATGACTTTTCATCTGTAACTTCCAGAGAGCATAGTCCATTCCATTGAACTACAGAGATTCCTTCTTGTACGCCATCCTGGATCTACCTCAAGCTGTTAGGCTTTCTTCCAAGGACCTCTCGCTCTAATACCAATTGTTGAAATGCACAAGACAATTGAGAGGGGGGTGAATCAGTTGTAACCAAAACTTAACTTCTTATAAGCATCAACACATCAACCACTTAATCATTATTATTATCAGAAAATTAAGCACATTCACACATTCAGCACATGAGACACCATTTTTTTTACGTGGAAAACCCAATGAGGGAAAAACCACAGTGAGGATTAACTCACAATATAAATGATATATCAAAATTTACAATAAGGCTCACTACCCAAAATGCTCACTGCAAAAAGAAGGGGCTCACTGCCAAGAGAAGAGGCTCACTGCCAAAAGGGGCTCACTACCAAAAGTAGAAGAAGATAGTTACAATGAGAATAGATTTCACGGAAACCAGGGTTCCACCACAATCTTGATTGAATCTTTCACAACCGTTTTGTATCAAAAATATATTCTTTTCTGCTCACTTTCACACTCTCAAACTCATCTGGATCACACCTGCAACAAATAATGCTTCTCATGCATCCATTTCGTCTATATCAACTTCTTCACTAGATTTCCCGATCATCTAATTCATATTTATACATTCGCAGTCTTGGAAACAATATTCAAGGTTGGCACAAACAATAAACTTAGCCAATATTCAAATTAGGTCTTGACCTAAACAGTCCCATGGTGGAAAGGAATGAATGCGGACCACACCACACCTTAGTAGGGACTCAAGTGCAATCTCCCACGTAACAACACACTATCACAAACTCTAAAGCATAATTGCAAGTAGTGAAAACAACTAGGTCGGCCAAAACTAGTGTTGACACTAAGACCTTTAGGAGCACACTTCATCCATGATCTGAATTATGCTTTGCGAACCAATAAAAAAATAGGAACATGATCTAGAGACATCCACAAGCACGTTACAATTACCAAGAACTTCCGCACAAGCCCCAAACATTCTATCCAGAAGATTGTTCAAACTAGAGCACTTAAACATTACTATCAGCCACTGTCATAAAGGAAAGATCGCTCGGGGAGCACCAAATCACAAACCACTTCAATTGAAGGCACATAACATCATCCCAAACTTAATCCTAGAACCACAAACTATAAAACTTAAATGTGGAGAGATGCAGAGCAGAATACATTCTCCCTGTCACCATTGAATACTCAGAAAAATAGTTTTTACTCTGGTGAACATAACTCACTCAAATCTTCACACCGAAGGCTCAAACTTGAAACATAGCTACTACGGACATCCCTTAATATAAATTTCAAACCACAAACAAAGATATTCAATCTATAGGATATGTAGAGAAAAACACTACTCTGTTATGTGAGATAAAACAGTTCTGCAATTGTACTAACTTCTCCAACACTTGCTTAAACTCATCCAAATAACTTCCTTAGATGCTGACCTTAGGTGTTGACATCAATGACAACACTTACTGCTCATACTTGCAACATCATCCCCATTAGGGACATAGTCCTCGTTAGTAGAGTCTGAATCATGAACCACAATCAATGCTCAGAAAGGAGTTCCTCTCCCTCTCTTCTATCCTCTTCTTGAAGTTCTAGAAGCTCTGGTAATAAAAACTCCAGGAGTCAAGGGGGTCTAAGTAACAACCCTCTGGCCAATCTCACCCATCTCCTAGACATATCTATAACAAGTAGGCACTGGGGCAACTCCTCAGGGAAATCCTCACCAAACTGCTGTGGGACACACTCAACATGATGAGCCTCAACTAGACCATTACAGTATGAAAGCTCTAATACACCAAGGCAATGCTCCCTAATCTCACCGTCATGTGACCATGTCCCCTCCATATCTAAGTAAGGATTAGAAATCATATCCGTGTCTATAAAAGTAGCTACAATATGTAAGGAAGTATCAAAGTGGCCCATATGAGCCCACCTAGCTACTCTCGGTAGTCATTTGTTAGAAAGCAAAACCCCTTTTTGATAAGGCTTGATGTGCTCAAAGATCCAAGTCATGATCAAGGAAGAATGGCTAAAAGCAATAGCCCCTCATCGTGTGATATGATAGAAATCCCTGTATACCATAGCCAAAATATCTGGCCCCCAAGTGTAGACTCTACTTGCTCAAGACCCTGTATAATTGGTGCCCAACATCATCTCAAGCGAGCTGAGGCCTTGTCTCCAGAGAGCTTCGATGCAATCAAACCAATTAGAAACTTCCTCAAGCAAGGAATGAAAAGTCATGGCACAGAGGTAAGCTAAACACCTATCTGATCCTTAGGAGGAATCATCCCCATGAACTATGCCCAAGAAGCCTTGTCCTCGAAGGACTCACTAGCTAGTAGAACAAGTTGGTGCCCTCTCACAGGAACCCCTAGAATACGGTAAACATCAAATAGAGTGATGGTCCACTCTCCTAAAATGTGCGGGAGCCTGAAAGTATTCCTATCTGCATCCCAATATGTTAGGATATCATAGCAAATACGTGCCACAGGGTGTATGACTGGCACATGGCAAACTCTAGCTAAGCCTGCTCTCCTCAAGATGACATGCTCATCATTGTTTAGTGAAGCATACATCTCTGAGAGCCATAACTGCTCTTAGAAAGTATTCCATCGAATGCGCATATCTCGCCAATCAGAAAAGAACTTTAGATTAGATCTCATGAACTCGTAAAAATCCTAAAAATCATAAAACTTGTAGAAAATCATACATAAAAAGCATATAAACCATCAAAATTGTGATAAATAGATGAATACAGTAGTCAAATTAGATCAAAAAAGAGTGAAGAAAATGTCAGAAAACATCAAATTTAAGTTAGAGATGATGTGTTAGGGTCACCCCTTTTATCAGTCTAGATCTTCCCTAGGTGACCTAGATGTTCAGCAAGATCTCCCCTCAAGCGACCCTGTTGCACAGGGAGATCTCCATCGGGAGACCCTGTTGCTCAGCAATATCTCCCCCCAGGTGACTTGCCTAGAAAAAGGGGTGACCCTATGTGGCTATCCCCCGAACTAAAAATGCTCTAAAAACCCCATTTCTCAACCGATTTTAGTAAATGAAAGATCAATCTTACTCTAAACGATGAAACAAAGACAATACAATAGAGAAAATCATAAAAAATAGACAATTTCAAGATTTTTTTCACAAAATTCAACCTAGGGTTTAGAGAAGAGCTCTTCACTGTTTGCACACCTAATTCTCAGCAATAGAAGAAGTGGGGGCCATCTTCGCGATCTCCTCAATGATATCTACGCAATGACTGCTTACACGATCGATTCCATCACCAATTCACTCAAATTTCACTAATTTGATTGCTTTTTCCTCCTCCTTAGTGTTGTGCCTTGCACACACGCCCCATTTTGCCAAATGGAGACCCCTTCTTTTGCTTTGGTTTGGAGTCTCAGTCTTTCTTGATTATGATGATGAGAAGGTGAATTTGTGCTTAGAATGCATGATTTGTTACAGATTTGGGTATTTCACATGTTTGGAGTGATTTGATGTTTTTCATGATTGATTTGGAAGTTTCTTGAGTGGTCTTGTGCTTAAAAAATAGCCATTTGTTGCCTTCGGCATTGGAATTGGGTGTTACTGCATTTTGCTCTGTCACTGAATATTGCCCTTGAGATTGCTTTTGCAAGATGTGTCATTTTGAAATTCTTAGTTTCTAGATCTTACAATTGTAAAATTGTGTCAAATTCCATTGGATTTCACTAAGGGGTTCATGTGCTTTCACCCCGATGCATGGTCCTGAAGCCCTAATTTGGCTAAGTCTGAAACCCTGAAGATCCTGAAAAATGGCTAAGTCTGAAATCTGATGGAACCACAAAATTCTAGAATCTGCATATGAAATCCTATGGATATCTAAACTTATACTTAAATATAATTTTAAATATACTTTCACCCTGGCCAAGTCGAAATCTAGCGCTAAAATGACCCCAACTATAAAAAGTGCTAAAAATAGCCTCTACCAACCTTAGCGCTAAAAATTGAATCCACTGACTTTGCGCTAAAAACAGTCGCAACCGACTTTCGGCGCTAAAAATCTCACTCACAGACTTTTGTGCAAAAATCATCATCCTTTGACCTTAGCACTAAATTCACCTCTGACTGACTTCCTTCAAACTACTATTAAGTCGGTCGAGACCAAAATCCCTGCCGACGACATCTATCAAAGCTAGCGCTAAAATCATGGTCAACTGACTTGCGCTAAAATGACCTCCGATTGACTTTTAATGGGATGGAGCCAAAATCTGTGCAAGGTCGGACAACCCCAAAATCCGCGCAAGGTCAGACAACCCTAAAATTCCCGCTAAGTCAGTGACCCCCCAAATCAACGCTTTTTGGTATTTTGGGCCAAAATTTAGGTTTTTCAAGGTGCAAATGGGATTTTATTGATGGGTTTGAATTGCACAACTAGTTGTCACATCATGACGAATATTTTGCCAAGTTTGTGTTGATTTTGGACATGTTTTACCATAATTACTGCCACTACACATGAAAGGTCCGTGACCCCCCAAAATCTTGCTTTTTGTAGAAAAGGCTAGAAAAACATGAAATTAAAGTCTGCAAATGGATTCTAATGACTGTAAAACTTCCGAGATCAATATATTGGCCAAATGGGTACTTGAAAATGGTAAAAAATGCAGAAAATCATGCAAAAACCACTAGATTTAAGAGGATGTTTATAAGAAGGTGACATTGACAATGAGCTGTTTTTGACTGATTTGTGACTGCAAATGGACATGTTTTGATCCAAATTGATTAAAAATAACTTGTTAAGATGAAATTGATGCTTTGCATTATGAATTGTAGGTCTTGGAGAGCATAGGAGCTTGTTGGAGCCATCATGGAAGGATGTACACACAGATATGCAGTGCTGACTCAGAAATGTAGAAACTTCATTTTATCAACCAAATTACTATTGCACCTGCAAGAGGACGTTAGTATGATGCCCGGGATGATGGAAATAAGTCCTCGGAGCTTGAAGACACTAAAGATCATGCCTACATCACTGTAGTTCCTGCAGATCCAATCCAATATCCTATTGATCCAGTCCGGGAGTCATAACTCCTAGCTATTTTATCATAATTTAAACTTCTTGGACTCATTGGAAAGATAAATTGATTATCTAGTTTGAGCTACCTGGCTACTTAGGCTTAATGCCAACCAACCAAGAAGTTTCGAGCCCCCATTCCACTCCGAGGGCCTTCAAAAATGCAATTTACTATGATGTAGAAAATACCAAAAATTATATTTTTGATATTTTCCTAAAAATACCACTCAAATGACCTTGGATCAGATCACCAAGACATGCATACAACTGTCCCAGTAGTCCATTCATCAAGAATCAGTCCAATAAGCATCCAGTTGGATATATCTTCACTAATAAAGTGTCAAATACTCCTTTTTGATTTAGTTAGCACTTGGAATCTCATGAATCCTTATCAACTCAAGTTTTCAAGTGTCATGTGACTCTATTTTGGCTTTATTAGGTATTAAAAATTGACTTTTCATCATGTGCAACCAAATGGGTATCCATTTTGTCTAGATTCAATGTATTTGCAGGCTGTATTTTATCTTTTTCCTAGAGGACAAAAGCAAATATGAAAATGTAACTAACTGATGTATCTCATTAAATGTCATGTAATCTAGACCATTAGTGTTTAGTTAATCTCCACCATCCATTGAAAAACTTGGTATGGTGCCTTACCTATAAAAGGGCCATCCTTTGCTCTCATTTGCAAGTAAGATTAGATACTGAATTGCTAAGACTATGCCAAAATACAGTCAATACAAAGCAAGTTTTGCAGGTTATTGGGAATTTGTGATTATGTGGTCCTATTTTGGTCTTCATGGTTCATGTCAATCTGAAATTAGTTGATATTCAGTTGCACTTGTGATTAATTATTCAGATATTTGATCGATTTCTTGTCCATACCATTAATGGCTTTTTGATTATATGTCATTGTGCATGGTTAGTCTGGGCATAGTTTATGAGATAAGTTTGATTGTATGATTTCATTGAATTGTGCCAAGGATTGGGTGTTTGATGAACACTCTACAATTTGAAAATCATTACATCTCCTTAGAAGATTGCACATTCTCTGTGGCATTGTGGGCTGCCTAGTTAAGCAGAGATTTGTTTATTTTTGAGAATCTATCTATCTAGTTATTGATCATTTCTGCAATTGTCTATAGGATCTCTTATCCCTTCTCTCTCTCCTTTTTCTTTTGCATTTTATTTTTGGTAGATTTAGGGTTTAAGCAGCATTACATTGATCATCTGTTGAAATTTTAGACTTCACAGTCTGAACCACTAGGGTTTCTGCATATACATTGCTACCATCTTCCATAAACCCTGCATTTCGTGTAAGACCCCTTGTTGGGATAGCTAGACATTCCACTGAAGTTATTCCAAGCAAGCTAAGACCTAGCTATATTATCCTTGGAGTAGTCTTACCTAGGGTAGGATACTTTTCAAGAGAGGTGTGAAACCAACAATCACACCTGCATTGTTGTGTGGTAAAACCACTATCAACACTTAGCTTAGTTTCCTTTATGCATTCTTAGATTAGTTTTTTCTTTCATGCATCTCTCATGCGTTTGTTTTGCTTGCATTCATTCCTACAGGTCTCACCGACAAAGGAAAACAACTAGTCTAATTCTCATGATCTATGGTAAGTTTGTCGTTTCAGTTTTCATTATTCATTTTGATATATCTAGATGCTGAACTAATACTAGTTATTGCAGGTACAATTGCAGGAAAATTGACAACAGGTAAGGCCTAGTTTAAGAATGGTACCTACCTTTCATGTAGACTACCGTCCCTGAGGGGTCAAATATCTAAGCACCAAAATCACGCACAACCTCCACGAGGACCCCTATGATGAGTTATAATCCTTGTCATGTACATGTAAGCGTGAAATAACATCCTCTCAGTAGAAATTCTCTTGGTGACATGTCTTTTATTTCATCTTGTGTTGTTTCCACTTTGTCATTTTCTCTCTCTTTGTTGTCGATGCTTTTTGACACTTTTGTGACACTTGTCGATTTGTATTTTCTGAGCCTGTGACTCTGTCCCTAAGCCTTGCATGCATCTTGTGTTACAAGTATGAGTAGTAAGTGTTGTCATTGATGTCAACACATAAGGAAGTTATTTGAATAAGTCTAAACAAGTATCTGAGGAATTAGTACAAGTGCATAATTGCTTTATCTCTCAAGAATAATGCAGTGTTTTACTTCGTATATTTTGTAGATTGAATATCTTTGCCCGTGGATTGGAAGTAATGTTAAGGGATGTCTGTAGATGCTATGTTTCAAGTTTGAGCCTCTGGTGTGAAGATTTGAGTGAGTTGTGTTCACCAGAGTAAACTATTTTTCTGTGTATTTAATGGTGACAGGGAGAATGTATTTTGCTCTGCATTTCTCCGCATTTAAGTTTCATAGTCTGTGGTTCTGGAATTAAGTTTGTGATGATGTTATGCGCCTTCAGCTCAAATGGTTCATGATTTGGTTCTCCGTAAGTGATCTTTCCTTTATGATAGTGGCCAATAGTAATGTTCAAGTGCTCCGATTTGAAGAATCTTATGGATAAAGTGTTTAGAGGTTGTGTGGATGTTCTTGATGATTGTAATGTGCTTATGGGAGTATCTAGAACATGTTCCTATCTTTGGATTGGTCTACAAAGTATAATCCGGATCATGCATGAAGCGTGTTCCTAAAAGTCTTAGTGTTAACTCCAGTCTTGGCTGACTTGGTTGTTCTTACTACTTGCAATTATGATTTGAAGATTGTGGAAGCGTGTTGCTGCATGGAAGATTACAATTAAGTCCCAACTAAGCCTTGGCATGATTCACATTCATTCTTTTCTCTCCTAATTTTATTTAGGTCCAGACCTATCTTAATGTATGTATGTTTGCCGACCTTGGAGATTGTTCCAAAGGTTGATGAGTGTAATGCCGACCTTGATGTAAATTCCAAGGTTGATGAATTGTATAAAAACATGAAATGAAGTCATGAATTTGTAGGAGGATGCAAAAATGAAAAGATAATTGTGAAGTGTAAAAGCATAGCAGAGTAGAGGATACTATTGTGCTTCAATGGAATTAAACCTTGGCATAGTGTAGATGCTATTATCTCAGTTCACCAATTTTGGCAGTGAGCCACCCCATTGGCAGTGAGCCACCCCATTGGTAGTGAGCCTCTAATTTTTAGTATTGTTATAACATATTATATTGTGAGCTAACACTCACCATGGTTTTCCCCTATGGGGTTTTCCACGTAAAAAAATTGGTGTCTCCTGTGTTGAATGTGTTCAAGTTTCTGTTTCATGATTTTATGGTTAAAATACAAACATACTATTGATTGGTTAATGTATTAATGGTTTTGAAATATTGGTTACAATTGATTCACCCCCCCATCTCACTTGTATTGCACTTTGCAGCATCTTATAGGTGAGTTTTCACCTCTCAGTGTTTTTCATCTTCTCCACTCCTAGAAGCCTTCTAGAGGTCCCTCCTAGCCATCTCCCGCTTTTGGTTTTCAGTTTCACTCAACCAATCCAAATCTCCCGCTATTATTTCTAGATCTACCCCTGGGAGATCCTACTTTACAAGTGGAGATTTCAATTTTCACACATGACCGACTTGTTTCTGGAGACAGATCCCCTTTTTTCTCCCCTTCTTCCATCTCCCATCATGGACTTCAACCCAGGTGCCCTCCTCTGAGGATTACCCATGGGTCTCCCCTGGCTGACCTAACTAGTGAAATAGACGACCCCTGGGTGATCCTGTCATGTCTCCAACTGTGGAAAAACTCGAGTTTTTAACTTGAAAAAGCTTTGTTTTGCCCATTTTTCTTCTTGTTTGCATGGATTTTTGTGCCTAATATAGAGTTAACTATTTCATGTACCTACACATGCATAATTAGCTCTATTTTGTCTTTAATTAACAACTCATGCATTCCCATGCAATCCTTCTTCACTTCTTGAGTGATAATCTTTTATTGGGTAGATCACTCCAATTTTAGCCCAAATCACTCTTGAATCCTCTATGTTAACTCTCTAATCAAATTGAGTTAACTCTCCTTCTTCTTCACCTCTCATTCCTTTTTCTAACTTATAAATACCCCCTCCCTCAAGCACAAAGGGAGGCAATTTCATTTGTGCACATAGCTCTTGCAAATTATTACTCTCCACATCAAGCATTCTCATGCTCATACAGGACATAGGAGCCTTTTGTTTTGTTTGTTGCTTCATCTAGCTTTCATACAAAGCTCATTACGCATCCATACATTGCTCATATCAAATCATAGTGCTCATCAAAGCTCTCATTGAGCTCTTTTCAAAGCTTCAAAGCTTCTTTTGCTTCCATTGTCATCTTGTCGCAAAGAGGATTCCTCACTGCTACAAGAGGATATGAGGTTGCCATCACAGGGATTTCTGAGGGTAGTGTAGGCTCATGAGCCTCCAGGTTCCTTTATGTTTTCTTTTAATTTGTAGTAATTAGATAACCAAAATTGCTCTTGGAATTAGTAATCTTTTTGCCTTTTCCTTGATAGGATATATAGATCTTGTATTCTTAGAGTAATTTGCTTTCAAAGTTCATAGATTAATTCATTTAAAAGCAATTTCCCTTTTCATAGATTAATTTGTTCCAAATATTCAGAAAACCCAAAAAACATAGTTTACATTGCATTAGGTAAATTCATCATAGGTTGCATACATTCTTTGATTCCTAGATTAGAAAAAAGCATCTTCAATTCCAAAAACATTAAAAAAGTACAAAAGAAGTTTTGCATTCATTTAGACTTGCATTCATAAAAACCCAAAAAAAAGAACAAAAACATTAGAAACTTAGAAAGTTCACAAACCCTTGATTCCATCACAAGGCCTACCATAGTAAAAAATTGGTCAAAACCCTTGATTCCATCACAAGGTCAATTGAAGTCAACACATAATCAAACCTTATGTCAAACAAACCCTAAGTAAAACCCTGGGTCAAGTCAAGGTTAGCTCACAATCGCCTATCTCTTGTCTTGGCTCACAAATGTGCCTTGGATTAAGAGGTGAGTGGGTGAGGGCAATCCTTGATGAGATAGAGGAAATCCACCCAAGACTGCAACATGACCCACTAGTCATCCAACAATAAGAAATGTTTAGACAACTCTTAGTACAATAAGCATCCATCCAACAGTTTGAAAGACAACACCAATGTGAACAGTCAATTAATGAGAACAATAGCTTACCCACACAAAGGTGAATATCAGGAATCCAAACCAGAGAACAGTGACTAGTGACCCTTTGGGTCATATAGTTATCTTTACAACTACGATCATTGAACAACACATCTACACAAGCACACAACAACATAGGCCCTAGGACATGTTGACCCCTCTTCGTGAAGTCCAACTCTCCAATGAGCCAGACCACCCCCGTGTCTCGCCTCCTCTCAATTGGCTAATTCCATGAGAGTGAGAGTGATTTGGTGGTTCGCCCCATGGCAAGGAGGGAAGGGTTCGTGTGTGCACCAAAATCCAACTTGATAGCCCTAGGCTACCGACATCATGATTTTGAGCATACAGGCACCGATAGGTCAGGGTGGGTGGGTTTATGCTAGCAGAGGCCTTGTTTCATTCCCCATGTGTCTCGATCAAATTGGGCTATAGTGTACCGACAAAGTCTCTTAAGAGACCTAAGAGCCAAACATTGCCAGACTTTGATGAAGTAGTTCTCGCACTTCATGGCACCTAAGAATGATCCATTTGGACCTACAACTAGATGTCAGGCCCCTCCACAATAACCTCTCTTGGTTTTGACCAAGTCAACATCATTTAACCATGCCAACGGTGGATTCATTCTTGAAAAATGCCTCAGTGACATGTAGTGTAAAGGTGCCAAGAGCCATATTTTGTGTTCTTGATCCCATGGGACCTAACTGATAGCACTGACAGGTTAGGGTGGGTCATTTTATGCTAGTGGAGGCTCTATTTTGTTCCCCACGTGTCTCGATCGAATCAAGCTACAGTGTACCAGTAAAGTCTCTTAAAAGACCTAAGAGCCAAAAATTTCCAAACTTTGACGAAGTAGTTCTCGCACTTTGTGGCACTTATGAATGATTTGTTTAGACCTACAACTGGATGTCAGGCTCTTCTACAATAACCTCTCTCAATTTTGACCAACTCAACATCATTTGATTGTGCCTACAGCGGATGCATTCTTGAAAAATGCATCAGTGACATGTAGTGTAAAGGTGCCAAGAGCCATATTTTGCATTCTTCACCCCATGGGACTTAACCAACATCATCGATAGGTCGGGGTGGGTGGGTTTATGGTAGTGGAAGCCTTGTTTCATTCCCCATGTGTCCCAATCGAATCAAGCTGTAGTGTACCAGCAAAGTCTCTTAAGAGACCTAAGAGCCAAAAATTGCTAGACTTTGACGTAGTAGTTCTCACACTTTGTGGCACCTACGAATGATCCATTTGGACCTACAGCTAGATGCTAGGCCCCTCCACAATAACCTCTCCCATTTTTTACCAACTCAACATCATTTGGCCGTGCCAACAACATATGCATTCTTGAAAAATGCCTCAGTGACATGTAGTGTAAAGGTGCCAAGAGCCATATTTTGCATTCTTCACCCCTAGGACCTAACCAATGGTGCCAACAGGATAGGTTTGGTGGGTTTATACTAGTGGAGGCCCTATTTCATTCCCCATGTGTCTTGATTGAATCATGCTATAGTGTACCGACAAAGTCTCTTAAGAGACTTAAGAGCCAAAAATTTCCAGACTTTGATGGAGTAGTTATCGCACTTCATGGCACCTACGAATGATCTATTTGGAGCAACAGTTGGATGTCAGGCCCTTCCATAATAACCTCTCTCAGTTTTGACCATCTCAACATCGTTTGACCGTTGCAATGGCAGATGCATTCTTGAAAAATGCCTCAGTGACATATGTAAAGGTGCCAAGAGCCATATTTTGTGTTCTTCACCCTGTGGGACCTAACTGACAGTGTCGATAGTTCAAGGTGGGTGGTTTTATGCTAATGGAGGCCCTATTTTATTCACCATGTGTCCTAATCGAATCGGGCTATAGTGTATTGATAAAGTTTCTTAAGAGACCTAAGAGCCAAAAATTGCCAGACTTTGATAGAGTAGTTCTTCCAATTCGTGGCACCTATGAATGATCTGTTTAGACCTATAGCTAGATGTTAGGCCCCTCCACAATAATATCTCTCAGTTTTGACCAACTCAACATCGTTTGACCGTGCTAACGACGGATGCATTCTTGCAAAATGCCTCAGTGACATGTAGTGTAAAGGTGCCCAGAGCCATATTTTGCGTTCTTCAAACCGTGGGACCTAATCGATGGTGCCAAAAGGTCGGGGTGGGTGGGTTTATGCTAGTGGAGGCTCTATTTCATTCCCCAAGTGTTCCAATCGAATTGGGCTACAGTGTACTGACAAAGTCTCTTAAGAGACCTAAGAGCCAAAAATTTCCAAACTTTAACAGAGTAGTTCTCACACTTCATGGAACCTACAAATTATCCATTTAGATCTATAGCTAGATGTTAGGCCCCTCCACAATTACCTTTCTCAGTTTTGACCAACTCAACATCGCTTGACCGTGCCAATGGTGGATGCATTCTTGAAAAATGCTTTAGTGACATGTAGTGTAAAGGTGCCAAGAGCCATATTTTGTGTTCTTCACCCATGGGACCTAACCAATGGGTGGGTTTATGCTAGTGGAGGCCCTATTTCATTCCCCATGTGTCCTGACCGAATCGGGCTATAGTGTACCGACAAAGTCTCTTAAGAGACCTAAGAGCCAAAAATTGCCAGACTTTGATGAAGTAGTTCTCGCACTTCGTGGCACCTCCAAATGATCTATTTAGACCTACAGCTGGATGTCAGGCCCCTCCATAATAACCTCTCTCAGTTTTGAGTAACTCAACATCATTTGACTGTACCAATGGTGGATGCATTCTTCAAAAATTCCTCTGTAACATGTAGTGTAAAGGTGCCAAGAGCCATATTGTGCGTTCTTCACCTTGTGGAACCTAAACAATAGCACTGACAGGTTGGGGTGGGTGGGTTTATGCTAGTAGAGGCTCTATTTCATTCCCCATGTGTCCCGATCGAATCAGGCTACAATGTACCGGCAAAGTCTCTGAAGAGACCTAAGAGCCAAAAATTGTCAGACTTGATGGAGTAGTTCTCACACTTTGTGGCACCTACGAATGATCCGTTTGAACCTACAACTAGATGTTAGGTCCCTCCACAATAACTTCTCTTGGTTTTGACCAACTCAACCCCATTTGTCTATGCCAACGACAGATGCATTCTTGCAAAATGCCGCAGTGACATGTAATGTAAAGGTGCCAAGAGCCATATTTTGTGTTCTTCACCCCATGGGACCTAATCAATGGTGCCGACAGGTCAAGGTGGGTGAGCTTATGCTAGTGGAGGTCCTGTTTCATTCCCCAAGTGTCTTGATCGAATCGGGCTACAGTGTATCGGTAAAGTCTCTTAAGAGACCTAAGAGCCAAAAATTGCCAGACTTTGACAGAGTAGTTCTCACAATTCGTGGCACCTACGAATGATCTATTTGAACCTACAGCTAGATGTAAGGCCCCTTCACAATAACCTCTCTCAGTTTTGTCCAACTCAACATTGTTTGACCGTGCCAATGGCAGATGCATTATTAAAAAATACCTTAGTGACATGTAGTGTAAAGGTTCCAAGAGCCATATTTTGTGTTCTTCACCCCATGGGACATAATTGATAGTACTGATAGGTCAGGGTGGGTGGGTTTATGCTAGTGGAGGCCCTATTTAGTTCCCCATGTGTCTCGATTGAATCGGGCTACAATGTACCGGCAAAGTCTCTAAAGAGACCCAAGAGCCAAAAATTGCTAGACTTTGATGGAGTAGTTCTCGCACTTTGTGGCACCTATGAATGATCTATTTGGACCTATAGTTAGATGTCAATCCCCTCCACAATAACCTCTCTCAGTTTTGACCAACTCAACATCATTTGACCATGCCAATGGAGAATGCATTCTTGAAAAATGCCTCAGTGACATGTAGTGTAAAGGTGCCAAGAGCCATATTTTGCATTCTTCACCCAGTGGGACCTAACCAATGGTGCCTCCAGGTTAGGGTGGGTGGTTTTATGCTAGTGGAAGCCTTGTTTCATTCCCCATGTGTCCCGATCGAATCCAACTATAGTGTATCGACAAAGTCTCTTAAGAGACCTAAGAGCCAAAAATTGCCAGACTTTGATAGAGTAGTTCTCACATTTTGTGGCACCTATGAATGATCTATTTGAACTTATAGCTGGATGTCAGGCCCCTTGACAATAACCTGTCTCAGTTTTTATCAACTCAACATCGTTTGACTGTGCCAACGACAGATGCATTCTTGAAAAATGCCTCAATGACATGTAGTGTAAAGGTGTCAAGAGCCATTTTTACATTCTTCACCCTATAGGAGCTAACTGATGGCGCTGACAAGTCGGGGTGGGTGGGTTTATGCTAGTGGAGGCAGCAACAAGAATATGTGTTTTTCATAAGCAAAGACCCTTGTTTTCATAGGGGGAGACATGTGAATTTAAAAGGTTTTGGGACTATTTTTAAGAGGTTTTTGGGACTGATTTGAAGAGATATACTAGTTTATAGTTAAAATATTCATGACATTAAGTAACTACATATATAACCATCAACTTTAGCATTAAACATTTAAAAAAAACACCTTAAAGAGCATGCTACTAAAATCACATGGAATGGTTATCAATTGTTAGCACCAGATGTGAAGAAACACTAGGAGGATATGTAAGATGGAAACATTATTATATTATGGTCATAATCTCCTCATATGATATACAAAATATATTGTGGATGTAGGAAAAATCCATTGTTCAGAGAGAATAAACAATGCAGCCTACAAACCTACAAGGAATCTAATCTAGATAACAAAAAGAAATACAGAACGGAACAATATCACCTAGATTGGATCAATTCCTTGGTGTGCATGTGGATTGCTTCATTGAGTATGCAACCAAATTACATAAAGCTGCCATTGATGTGCTCAAGAAAATGATATGCAAAAAGACACTAATGCAAATGCTAGAAAATGAATGCTAAAAGAGAAGAAGCCCAAAATGCGAGAGAAAGAGGGCATTTATAGATGTAGAAGATGGATGATGAACGGTGGGGAGCAAAAGGATGAATCAATGGATGAGAGTGACGGAGAAATGAGAATGAATGTGCATGCACCAAGTGTCCATGAAAAAGACACTCTATTTAGAAACCTTGGGTGGGCTTTGATAGTGATAAGATTCCTTTCTCCATGTTGACATTTCTTCTGAATCAGCATTAGGGTTTGCCACTTCTAATGCACAGGCAGATTCAGGCCAACTGAATACAGGAGGTTGCGTGAGCTCCTCCCCTTCACTTCTGGTTCTGCCGCACCAAGGGGGGTATCCCTATAACTTAAGATGTAACCTTGACTGGCTCAAAGATAGAAAGATCTGACTTGACAACAGCAGGCAGAATGCTCTCATGTATGGACCAAGATCTGTATGATAGATCACAAGGCTGGCAACATTCTTGGACATGATGTCTGGTTGGGTATGAGAGCATGCAGGGGGTTCCTAATCCTACTCCTACAACTAACAGGTGGAAGTATGAAGTGTTTTAGTTTGAATTTGGATGCAAAGCTGGACATGGTGTATAACACAAGAACACAGCATGACTGGTGCCTATCCAGGGCTTGGAGTCAGTAGACATACACCTGTGAATGATCAGCATAAATAGCTAAAACTGGATTTCAGGGGGATACACATGATATCTGCCTTACAGATATCTCCCAATATAGAGTGTTGAGCTATCTCTACTTATGGCATCCCTACTGCAGTATACCCTTCCCAATGTTCAACCTGAAAACAGTTTAATCTGCCCCTTGAGCAGAGGTTAAAAGATCAGACATTCAACATAGGAATTCTATGCTCTAGAATCTAAACATAAGCAAACATCCAGATCCAGAAGAAGGATACATGCAATACTGGAGACAGAATTAACACAACACATGCTAAGGTAGCATTACTCATATAAGATCAACCATGAAACCAGTGGATTCATGCCAAGTCCTACAACAGGAGATACATAAACTCACAAGAAAAACTGTACAGAGCAACCAGATCAGCTGGTTTTGGATTACAGAGCCGAAAATCTACAACTTTCAACAACCTTGAATGATCAACACCATCTGCATTATATAGCAGGAGGGTATCTTCAGCATCAACTACCAGGTTGACCAAAATTCCCGCCAGATATACAGTACCGTAGAAATGGCGCTCAAACTTGAATGCAGCAGGTAGGGGAGGAGACAGGAAGATTTTTCGAGCCTTGCGCCGCCGCCTAGGGATTCAGATCTTCAATCAGGTACAACATTCGTCCACGCCATCGCCCATACCTCTGCAACAATCGCCATTGATGGCGCACCAACCCGCGGCCTCGGGAAGAACATCAAACAGACAGTCGCAACCGCTTCCCGCCGAGATTCATCATCATGATATTTCGAATATGCAGGATAACATTATCCCACATGCACCCCGCAGCAACCTCCTTTGCACTTTATATACTAGGTCATGAGCATATATCATGTCGGCGCTTTTGCTCCTGACGACACTAGTATAGACTTCATCATCATCATCCTCCAGCAGCATGATATCCTGTTGTTCGAAATATCACCCTGACGTCATCATGATATTTGAAACATAACCTTCATGATAATCGGCACAACCTGATCCTTCGGAGGAACATCCTCCTGCTGAGCTTATAACAAAAGTCTGGCCGATGAACATCCTGATGACGTCATCATCATATCCTGCTGACGTCATCATCATATCTGCCTACTGCACACCTCCTCATATCCGGATGACGTCATCATCATGTTTGCAAATATCAGGAGGTCTCTTCAAGATGATCAGTGTTAGAAATATGACCCCCGCGGGACCTTGATGACGACATCATCATATTAACATCATCATGATATTCGGAAGACAACCGGATATTTGGAAATATCCTCCTGATGTTCAAATATCAGGTTGCACTGTAGCTCCTCTATAAGATCGGGGCGATAACTGAATATGATGATGCTGCTTGAAAAGATCACCCCCCGGAGATAATGCGCGAAGCCAACAGGCGGATATCTCCTTGATATTAGCATCATCATGATGCTCGAACAAACAAACTTATATCCGGGTGATATGAAAATATCACCCCTTCCTTCGGAATATCATGATGCAGTTAGGCAGAAAGAAAAATATCACCCTGATATACGGATGACGTCAGCATCATCAGGATGAGAAACAAAGAACAAGAAGTGATACAACATCATCAGGATGATATTGACTAAGATCATCCTGACGTTCGAAATATGATGACCCTAGTGAATATCGGGTCGTACTTGAAACTCTTCAACATCATCATCAGGATGATCATAACCAAGATCACCCGATGATAGAAATATCACCCCGGCGAAATATCATGAAGGCAGAAAATATGATGACCTCCACAAGCAGCAGGATGACAACTGAAAAAATGATGATGATGACGACCCTTAGGATAAAACAAGTTAGGTCGAGCAACTCAAAGAATAAGCAACATCATCATCATGCTCGCGCAAGGTGATAAATGGAAGATCACCGGAGACTTTGAAACATCACCCTCGCAAGCAGATAAGGGCGCACTGTAGCTCGTCAGCATCATCAGGATAAAACCCGAACATCACCCGACAGCGAAATATGATGATGACGATGAGAAACCGGTCGACGAAGAACATGATGATGCTGACCCTCATGGAAACAAACATGATGATGATGACCTCCTCCTCAAGAAAATATGATGATGCAGCTGAAAAATACTGAGGAGGTCCGTTACTTAGAGCATTTTTTGGATACTTAGGGAGAGTGCCTGAATGAAAATTGCTCAGAAAACCACCAGTCAATTCAGGCGTCAACAGTGGCTCTGTCTGGGGACGTGCAGGTGAAAGACTGCAGCGAGAACCCCAGATCTCTGGGATGCAGACCAGTCCCTTATCCATTGGGCACAGAGTCAAATACTGCACTGACCTGCATCACCCAACACACTTGATGGCCTAAGGCCACCAAGAAAAGAAAAACATGTATCTCCCTTTGTCAAATATCTTGTTTTCATCTGCATGCACTGGGTCAAGCTTGGAGATACTGTCAGGATCCACCCACAAACAAATCTTGTCATCTGCACATTCAACCCTCTGATTTGGCTTGTCATCATCCTTGTGCAGATAACCCTCAGCATCATGTGACATGTGGGTGCAGAATGTTTCAGGCAATGCATGCTCAAATGGTATGTAACACCTATCATCATCTGCATCAGCAGTATGCATTGTAAAATGATCTCCTAGTTGGACTGCAAATAGGAAACACTCAGAGTCCACCACACAACTAGGAAGATCAGGGCTCATTGTGTTATATGCTGGCCTATCAAAAGAAAAGCTTTCAAAATCACAATTGTGCACATCATGTACACAACCATCTGGTACACCAGGCTGGAAAAGATCAGGCTCTGACACCTCTTTACAATCAGGCACATTTTTACAATCACTTACCTGATGTATGTTGTTTCCTCTTTCATCAGGATGAGAAACAGAATCCAAGCCAAAAATAGTGTCTAGATCTTCACCACACTCAGACAGATCCTCATCACCACATGTGTCATAAATGGGTGGCCCAGGTACATCAGCTTCATCATAGTATGCCATTTGTTCATGGGCAGCAGAGCATACCTCTTCATCACCAATGGATTCATTCTGTGGAGGAGTATCAGCCTGTGTATCATAAGCAAAACAGCCATCAAATGAAAAACAGTCATGCTCTGAACTAGCACTTATTTCAATTTCTGACTGCTCTTCATGATCTCCATGTGTTTGAAAGATAGGCAATGGGTCACACATAGGACTGCCTCTCTCTTTGCTTATATCTTCTCTGTCTTGAGTACAATACTCACAATTTTCTCCACAGGTCCATTCTAAAAATTGCTCATTGCTGTCCACAACCTCATTGTTGTCTTCATGGTGAGATGCCTCATGATTGCAATGGGAATCCTCATTAGTCCTTTCACTGGCATCCTCAACATTCATCTTTTCATCTTCACATGATGCCTTCATGACTTGGTCATTTGCAGCTTCATAACCATTTTTCACACCAAGGCCTGGGGACAGGGGTTTCAGCAGGTGCATATTTCTCATTTCTTCTACATTCTCAATGAACCTGTATGCCATCTGCATACTTGTCACCTTGAAATCCCTCAGTAATGCACTAGAGCCCTCCTCAAAAGCTTCAAAGAATATGCCAACACAGGCTGAAATATCAGGTCTGAAACTTTCAGGGACATGTGAAAGGGCTACTGCAAACCTATGACTGAAATCAACACATGGCTCTTCATCTTGTTTTCTGATTCTCATCAATTCTGCAACAAGATCAGCCGGTTCTTTTGCAAATTCTTCTTTGAAACAATCAGCAAGTTCATCCCAACAGGCAAAGGATCTCTTTGGAAAGCTCAAATACCAGTCTTTTGCTTTTGCATCAAAGGACCTAACAAGAAACCTCATCCACATATCCTCATCTCTGAATGAATATTTTCCCATAAAACTTTGAAAATTTTGGATATGTGCATTCCCATCACATACATTGTGACCACTAAATCTAGGCATCTGACAGTATATCCTAGCAGGCATAGTTTCTACTTTATAATCTACCCATGACAAATCCAGTTGGTCATACAAAGGATCAAAAGGGCTGACAGGAGGTTTAGCTTTTTGACTGGCAGACACAACAGGGTTATTACTTCTTAACTTGGCCTGCTCAGCCTCTAAGAGTAGAAACCTATTTCTTATCTCTTCAATCCCTTTATCCAACATTTTACCACTGAGTGTGGGATAACTCATACTTGGATTCATAAAAATCTTACTCCTAGACATCCTTTGTCTGTCTAAGACCTAAGGCTTCCCTTGGCATCTAACTTATGCAGTAAAACAACAAATAAAGGGGAAGTAACAAGGTACCTTTTCTCATACAGATGCAGAAATATGTACATCTTTCAACCAATAACATACATCTATCTTTCATGTGCATTTAGATCTTTTTTGCAGAGTCGCCACCTCTCCAGAGAGGACAAAATTTACAGCAGCTGAAAGCTACTTCTCCAGGTTCATTCCACCAGCAGAGCATCATTTTGTTAGTGACTCGGATGGGTCACAAGTATTATTCTTTATTTTATCAATCCTTCCCCAGTAGAGTCGCCAATTTGTTGACATTTCTTCTGAATCAGCATTAGGGTTTGCCACTTCTAATGCACAGGCAGATTCAAGCCAACTGAATACAGGAGGTTGCGTGAGCTCCTCCCCTTCACTTCTGGTTCTGCCGCACCAAGGGGGGTATCCCTATAACTTAAGATGTAACCTTGACTGGCTCAAAGATAGAAAGATCTGACTTGACAACAGCAGGCAGAATGCTCTCATGTATGGACCAAGATCTGTATGATAGATCACAAGGCTGGCAACATTCTTGGACATGATGTCTGGTTGGGTATGAGAGCATGCAGGGGGTTCCTAATCCTACTCCTACAACTAACAGGTGGAAGTATGAAGTGTTTTAGTTTGAATTTGGATGCAAAGCTGGACATGGTGTATAACACAAGAACACAGCATGACTGGTGCCTATCCAGGGCTTGGAGTCAGTAGACATACACCTGTGAATGATCAGCATAAATAGCTAAAACTGGATTTCAGGGGGATACACATGATATCTGCCTTACAGATATCTCCCAATATAGAGTGTTGAGCTATCTCTACTTATGGCATCCCTACTGCAGTATACCCTTCCCAATGTTCAACCTGAAAACAGTTTAATCTGCCCCTTGAGCAGAGGTTAAAAGATCAGACATTCAACATAGGAATTCTATGCTCTAGAATCTAAACATAAGCAAACATCCAGATCCAGAAGAAGGATACATGCAATACTGGAGACAGAATTAACACAACACATGCTAAGGTAGCATTACTCATATAAGATCAACCATGAAACCAGTGGATTCATGCCAAGTCCTACAACAGGAGATACATAAACTCACAAGAAAAACTGTACAGAGCAACCAGATCAGCTGGTTTTGGATTACAGAGCCGAAAATCTACAACTTTCAACAACCTTGAATGATCAACACCATCTGCATTATATAGCAGGAGGGTATCTTCAGCATCAACTACCAGGTTGACCAAAATTCCCGCCAGATATACAGTACCGTAGAAATGGCGCTCAAACTTGAATGCAGCAGGTAGGGGAGGAGACAGGAAGATTTTTCGAGCCTTGCGCCGCCGCCTAGGGATTCAGATCTTCAATCAGGTACAACATTCGTCCACGCCATCGCCCATACCTCTGCAACAATCGCCATTGATGGCGCACCAACCCGCGGCCTCGGGAAGAACATCAAACAGACAGTCGCAACCGCTTCCCGCCGAGATTCATCATCATGATATTTCGAATATGCAGGATAACATTATCCCACATGCACCCCGCAGCAACCTCCTTTGCACTTTATATACTAGGTCATGAGCATATATCATGTCGGCGCTTTTGCTCCTGACGACACTAGTATAGACTTCATCATCATCATCCTCCAGCAGCATGATATCCTGTTGTTCGAAATATCACCCTGACGTCATCATGATATTTGAAACATAACCTTCATGATAATCGGCACAACCTGATCCTTCGGAGGAACATCCTCCTGCTGAGCTTATAACAAAAGTCTGGCCGATGAACATCCTGATGACGTCATCATCATATCCTGCTGACGTCATCATCATATCTGCCTACTGCACACCTCCTCATATCCGGATGACGTCATCATCATGTTTGCAAATATCAGGAGGTCTCTTCAAGATGATCAGTGTTAGAAATATGACCCCCGCGGGACCTTGATGACGACATCATCATATTAACATCATCATGATATTCGGAAGACAACCGGATATTTGGAAATATCCTCCTGATGTTCAAATATCAGGTTGCACTGTAGCTCCTCTATAAGATCGGGGCGATAACTGAATATGATGATGCTGCTTGAAAAGATCACCCCCCGGAGATAATGCGCGAAGCCAACAGGCGGATATCTCCTTGATATTAGCATCATCATGATGCTCGAACAAACAAACTTATATCCGGGTGATATGAAAATATCACCCCTTCCTTCGGAATATCATGATGCAGTTAGGCAGAAAGAAAAATATCACCCTGATATACGGATGACGTCAGCATCATCAGGATGAGAAACAAAGAACAAGAAGTGATACAACATCATCAGGATGATATTGACTAAGATCATCCTGACGTTCGAAATATGATGACCCTAGTGAATATCGGGTCGTACTTGAAACTCTTCAACATCATCATCAGGATGATCATAACCAAGATCACCCGATGATAGAAATATCACCCCGGCGAAATATCATGAAGGCAGAAAATATGATGACCTCCACAAGCAGCAGGATGACAACTGAAAAAATGATGATGATGACGACCCTTAGGATAAAACAAGTTAGGTCGAGCAACTCAAAGAATAAGCAACATCATCATCATGCTCGCGCAAGGTGATAAATGGAAGATCACCGGAGACTTTGAAACATCACCCTCGCAAGCAGATAAGGGCGCACTGTAGCTCGTCAGCATCATCAGGATAAAACCCGAACATCACCCGACAGCGAAATATGATGATGACGATGAGAAACCGGTCGACGAAGAACATGATGATGCTGACCCTCATGGAAACAAACATGATGATGATGACCTCCTCCTCAAGAAAATATGATGATGCAGCTGAAAAATACTGAGGAGGTCCGTTACTTAGAGCATTTTTTGGATACTTAGGGAGAGTGCCTGAATGAAAATTGCTCAGAAAACCACCAGTCAATTCAGGCGTCAACACTCCACATAGAATGCTTTTTCTATTTTGGAGTTGGAGTGATAAGGAGATAATAGATTTTTTCTATTTTATTAAATTGTCCCATATTTTAATTTTTGACATTTTATAGGACAAAGGGGCCCACTTGCACATTTTAGAAGAATATGATAAAGATGGAAGAAAATATAAATTAAATAAATAAAAGTTTATTTAATTTATGAGCATGGTGAATAAATAAATAAAATAATTGATTTTATTTATTTTTTAGAAGAAAGATACAATAATTAAATAATTTAAAATTATTCAATCATTTGATGGTAGATGGAAGAATAAAGAAAATTAAATAAATAAATAAAGTTTATTTAATTAATTAAGGATATGAAGAAACATGAATTTACTTAAATATAAGTGTGTTAGACAAAATTAAGGAATGTGGTGAAAAATGCGATAAATGCATAAATAATGAAATGGGTCAAATTTGGGTGTCTACATATATAAATATACAAATCTAAAATATAAAAAATGTCTCCACAGTGGAAGCTAAATGCTTTAACCACTGATCTCAATCCCTTAAATACAATAACCTTTGAGATAGGGGAAAAAGCTTTCAAGCATGCAAAAAACAAACCACAGCTAACCCTAGCTCCCAATGGAGTGCAAACTAGCCTAGAAAATAGTCAAATAAACATGAAATAAACCAACAATCTAGGCTAACATTTGACCTATCTCCATTGTTCTCCTCAATCTTCCATATTGTTCTCAGATTTGCAAGTTTGCAAAGATCTTGAGAAGCTCAAATGAAAATGGCAAGATGTTGGAGAGTGTTAAGAGATGCCTAGGAGAAATCAAGAGCTAAGAGATGAAAAATGAACCAAGAGAGATCAACCAAGAGATCAAAAACTAAGAGAGCTAAAAATGAGATGGAGAAGGTGTTTTATAGAAGAGCCTATTTGAATGGATGGCTCAGATTCAATGTTGACTTTGGAGTCAAAATGAAGGGCTATGATTGATTAGGGTTCCCTTTCACTAAAGGACAAGGGATAATTTAAAATTGGAAGAAATGGTGAGGCGGAGGATGTTTTTAAATTAAATAAATTTGCCCAATTTATTTACTTTATTTGAAGTGGTCATGTGAACCCTTAATTAAACAAATGAGATTTATTTAATTAAGGGGTAGGATTTATTTGTTTGAATAAATCAAGAGAAGGGGACATTAGGAAAGTGAATGATTAAATAATTAATTAATTAATCTTAATTATTTAACCATAGAGGAAAATTAGGAAAAATTAGTAGAATATGGAAGAGATTGGTGTTTTGCAATTTGAGGACATTTTTAGGTGTCTACATTTTGCCCCTCTTTGAGATTCTGTTCGATATGATGAGATTTATGTTGAGTAACATCATTTCAAAGAAGCTAAGGAAATGGATAGAGGAAAATGTGATGATGGAAAGATAGTATGATGATGCCCCCTCAAGAGGATAGGCGGGTTGGACAAACACGGGTAGGCTTTTGAAATGAAAGGGATTGGTCAAGGAAGAAAGATAGGGGAATGGATAGAAGAAATGGATGATACGTTAAGCTGCAATGAAGGTGGAGGAATGAAGATGTGAGAGAGAGATGGTGGATGAATGAAAGATTGGCTAGAAAAGTGGGAATGAGATCTTGCTTTGATAGATTTGTGAGCTTCTCACTTGCAATTTTTTGCTTATCATCATAGAACTTATTATGTTAAGGGACGACAATCACAATGGTGTGACAGAGGCCAAAGTGTGAAAATGTGTTCCCTTGCGAAATAGGCACATGACAGATAAGGAATGCCTGACTCAAACTAGTAACCGTGGTACCTTGTCATAACATGCAATGAGATAACTGTGAGGTGTACAAGTCCTTATGCAAGGAAGCATTTATTCTTTCCTATGCATAGGATGTCTTTGATTCACACCCAATGGAATCTCGATCACACACAAGGCACCAAGTTACCCCAGTCATTTTGCCAAGACAAACCGCAAACAACAATCAAAGAAAAAGGTCTCTCTCTATCCTCGCTTCTCTTCATCACTTAGGGACTGCCTTGAGAAGCATAAGAATGAGACTACAAAACAATCCAGTAAAATAAGACAAACTAGACCAACAACCATTAGATCATTTGCCAATTGATATGTGTTTGTTTGTTGTGATTGGTTGCAATAGGTTGAATGATGCCTGGTTTCAGGATAGGAAGGTATGTCGTATAAGACGCCTAGTCTGGTTTCAACAAAGCCCCTACCTATCTAAGGCAAGTGATAGGATTGAGACATTTCATATAAGACATGTGGTCTAGTTTCGAGAATGTCGCAAACTGTGAGATGATTGTTATGTTTGATCTTAGAAATGACACATGTCATATAAGGCGTAGAGTCCTAGTTTTGACAATGCCCCATTCCGTATAGGGTATGTGATTGTTGATACTGATCGTAATTAGTATGTTTTGGCTGATTGAATAGCTTGTCTTGTTTGATGTTTGGGATTGTTTTTTGTGTGAAAGATTGATTGCTTTGTCTGATCAAAGTGTCCATCTCATCAAAGGATGACTTATTATGATAGTTGACTCAACGGGCCCTAGGGGACTAATGTAGTGCCTCAGGGGTGCATCAAAGATGGCCTTACCTATGTGAAAGCTCAAAGGCACTGTAGTTCGACCAGGTGGACTGACACTATTTATTGCTTGGGAGTTTTTTGGTTGATTATGTGATATTTTTGTGATTTTTGAAGATATTCGATGTTTTTGGATTTTTGGAATATTTGAATGTTTTTGGATTTTGAGAATATTTGAATGTTTTTGGATTTTTGTGAAAAGTTTTGATGGGTTTGATTCAAATGCAAGATAAATGATAACACATGCAAGAAAGCAAGCAAGAATGCCCAAATGATCCAAAAATACACAAGGTGTTGCCCCTGTCAAGCTTTAAACCAATTATTAAGTGATTGATGATTGATGATAATGATTGTGTCTAGTTTCAAGAAATGAAACATGTCGTTTAAGATGCCTGGTTTGGTTTCGACAATGCAACATCTTGTCTAAGAGAATTGATTGATTGATACTAGTGTTGTTGGCCATGCGAACAACACCACGATTTGATTAATGATTGATTGCTTGATTTGGTTTACGTCAAGATTAGGATCAAGACCATTGATGTAATTGGATAATTTGGCAAGATTGATTGACTTGATTGGTATGGATAAAGGATTGAATTGCATTTGGATTATTTCTTGGAATGATTTGATAAGGATGATTTGAATGATATGATAAATTAATTTGATTTGAATGAATTGATTTGATTAGGTGAATTAAATGAAGAATTGGTTTGATTGATTTTGATGATGATGATTGGATTGAATTGATCTGTTTGATTTGATTTGAGGAATTGGATTGATTGAATTGAATCAAATGATGAATTGAATGGATTGATTTGACTGATATGATGATTTGATTGATGTGATTGATTTGATTGAATTAGATTAATTTGGTGATTTGAGGAGATGACTGAATTGATTTGATGAAGTGAGTTGACTTGGAATGGATTGATTGATTTGAGGGATTGAAGAATGATGATGAATTGATTTGAAGAATTGGGTGATGTGATTTGAAGAACTGATTTGATTTTGATGATGTGATTGATTAGGATGTTTGAATGGATCAATCGAAAGATTTGATTGAGTGATTTAGTTGAGGAATTTCAAATGATTTGAAGATTTGATTGAAGAATTGATTTGGTTGGAATGATTTGATGAATTGAATTGGTTTGAATGATTTGGTGGATTGATATGATGAGTTGATTGATTTTATTGCTTGGATTTTTGTAGGATATTTGATTTTTTTTGAATTTTGGGGAATATTTTGATTTTCAAACTTTGACATGTTTTGATTTTTTGGATTTTTGACATGTTTTGATTTTTTTTGTATTTTAGAATGTTCTAATTTTTTTTGTGTTTTTGAATGTTGTGATTTTTTTGGGATTTTTGACACATTTTTTATTTTTTTGTATTTTGAAATGTTTCGGAATGACATTGGATGACAATTGGGATAGCCTTTGCACTAGATACCAACGACAAGGGAAAAACCAAGTCTAGGTTCAAGGAGGTAGGATGGGATAGATAAAAGGATAAGTGATAGTGGATAGAAAGGACGTATACGTAAGAGAGCAAGGATGTGATCCCAAAGGCTATGTCGCATAGGATTAACATGCCCCATTCTAGATGTAATGCTTAGGATTTGACATGACAAAGCTTATGATGCTAGGATGATGATAGGATTGATTGGAAATGAATGAGGTACATCAAAAGATATCCAAAACATTTGTCAACATTTTGCCCCCAATCTTTATCAAGATCAAAAGGAAGAAGGGATGATGAATGGACTTACTATGATAGGTATATGTATGTGGGTGTAATGGATAAGGATGGTAAGATAGGATAGGATGGAAATGATATGGAAATGGTAGGTTGGAAAATGATAGGTTGGATAAGACAATGTGCCCCCAAGTGTAAGTGACATAGAAGATCAACTTACACATGATGCCTGTTTGCCAGGTTTTCATCATGGTACTTATGTAAGGCACCACCAAGGGTGGTTTTCACCGTTGGACGAAAGGATTTCTCTTTACTTGTTTTGATTTTTTATACTTTTATACTTTTTTGACCTTTGTAAATGGGATAGGTGGAATATGGAAAGGATGGACTCAAATGTCTAGTGCCATGAAAGGTGATAGTGTCCCATTAGAGAGGAATGTCACATGGTCCATGTCAAATGTCATTATGCCCAAGATGTTGGTAAGGAGATTGTATGAAAGAGAGATGGATTAGGTAGATAGTGAATTATGGAGGGAACAATAGTGGATTATGATGTGGATTATGTAGGACTTATGATGTGGATGGATGGAAGGCTTATGCAAAAGCATGGACCATAGGGATGTGATGGGTGAAATAGGTAGGTTAATGAATGAAGGATGGGGAGATGGAGGTATGGAAAGGAATAATGACCAACGGTCACACACACCATGATAAACATTGAAGCTTGTGATTTGGTGGAGGTGTAGGAAGCAATGGGGATGTTTTCTTAGTGGATGGTTGATATAAGCATTTAGGAACCCACATAGACTTGAGATTTTTATGACTTTTGTTTTGCTTGTGGGCTTTTTGGATGGAACAATATTTTTGAATGGAAGAGGATGCTTGGGATTTTTGAGAGGTGGATGCCTCCTTTGACTTGATTGCTTTTTGTTTAGGAATCCAAACCATTTTAGTTTTTGACTTTTCTTTTGGAGGTATGGGCTTGGATGGATTTTTGGATTGATTTTGATTGTACTTTATACATTGATGTCCCAAGGCATGAGGATCCTTAGGATTTTTAGCTTTATGGGTAGAGGCATCCAAATGTTTATTTTTGAATCCCTTGGAATTGGAAGAAGCTTCTTGTTTGGACAATGTGTGCATTTGTTAGTCATGATTAGGAATGTGAGGGAATGTGTAAATGGATGGATTAGGCATTGGGAGAAGTGGTGGTAAAATGGATGGTAGAATGTTAGGAGTTGGAAGTAGTGGAGGTAGATTGGAGGGAGGAAGGTGTATGGTCACATGCTTTTGACACTTGTAGGATGATGGAGGTGGAATGGCCACATATGTTTTGGGTACATGATAGGATGTGCGATGGAAAGTGGTGGATTTAAGAGGAATGGAGGAATTACCAACATCTTTAGATTGTTCACCTTGGGGTGTGTATCCAAGGTCATATGAGTGTGGGGAGACATTGACATGAATAGGCTCCAAAATATCTTTCTCATTAAGGCCCAAGCCTTTACCTTGATAATTCATGTTTTGGAGTATGTGATTGACAATGGGACTAGGTTAAGTTTGTACACTAGACTTGAATTCTTTATTGGATGAAGAAGGCATGGCAGTGGACAAAGGTTATTGTTCCCCTAAGGAAGCACATTCATGAACGGAGGTGGATAGACCAAGGGGATATGATGGTGGATTTCATATGGAGTCGATGGTGGATGAAGAAGGATCATTAGGATTTTGAGTATCCTTATGCATGTTAAGATACAAGTTATCTGTTTGATCTTCTATTTTTGCTTGGGAGGTATGCATCTCATCATGACAAGTGGACATTTGCACATTAGGGTTAGATGGAGGATTGATGGATGGGGCAATAAGCTCTTGACCATGGATTGAATAAAATTGACTAAGAGGATCATCATGGTCTTCTTGATCATAGAGGGGATCTTGATCATATATGGGAGCTTGATCATGGAAAGTATAAAGTGTGTTATGGATGGTTGGAATGTAAGGGGTTTGATCTTAATTGGAATTAGGGACTAAGGCTTCTTCATGCTTAGGATTGTACCCTTGACATATCTCTTGACTTTGAGTGGAAATGGAAGGCTCCTCAATAGGGTCAGTATGTTGTGGACCACATGATGGATTGGGAAGACTAGGTATGATATTGGAAGGCTCTTTGGTAGGCTCAAGCATTGGTATTGGATGACATGGAGATAGTTTATCCCTCGCTAGTAACCTTTGGACCACATCCTTGGTAGGTAGGTGGGTGGTGGAAGTTGAAGGCTTTGGATTAGATGGAATGGAAGGTTCCCATGGTGGAAGAATAAAAGAGGTGGAAAGTGTTGGCTTAGGATTAGGACTTTGGCTTTGATTAGGTGGAAGGTCAAAGGGATTGAATGGATTGGTGGACTTGGGGAACTCAAAAGGTTTTCTTTTGTAATGTTTTAACTTAGGGAAATGAGTTAATGGGGGATTAGGTGGTGGTAAGAGTAATTAATGGATTGCATGGACTAGGTTGATGTCTCCCTTGTCAAAAGTGGCATTAGAATCCAAAGGCATTTGATCTTGTTGCAAAGGTGGAGTTAGGCTCTCTTGTTCTTGTTGGTGTATGAATGAATATGTTGATGTGGCATTGACTTGACATGTGTATAGACTAGGTTTTGCACTTGTCTCATCCTCGTAATTGAAGAGATAGCCTCCTCGAAGTATGAACTTGGGCTTAGGAGGAGGGGCTCCTTGGAGTAAAAACTTAGGTCTTGGTTTTGTCTCATTATCGAGATTAAGAGGGCCACCTCTAAGTATGATTTTGGGCTTTTGTTTGGACATAGGATCGCCAAGGATTAGGACCATGTTGACAAGTGCTTGACTAGGATTAGGGTAATGATAAGGTGGAATGACTAGGAATGTGATAGAGTATGAGATTGATTGGATGATTAGATAGGTGATTAGGGATGATTAAGTTATGGTTAGAGTTGTGATTAGGATGCTGGTGACAAGAATGAATGTGTTGGTGAGAATGTTATGAATGATGTGTTTGTGTGTTCACTATAGGGATGACTAGGAGGATCTACTCCATTTCTCTTCTTTTGCAACCGTGTCTCTACCATATAAGACTTGTGAATTTTGGGATGCTATGGGGATGTCAATGCAAGGTGATGAGGCCTAAAATATGATAGAGGCTAATGGATATTAGTCTTTAAAAATTGTAGCTCCAAGAGGATACTCTTGTCTACTAATGACCTTGTCAAAGTATAAATTGGATTTATCAAGACCTTGAGGTGTGGAAGAAATGATTGATTAAAGTGAACCCATGAGTTTCATAATTTACTTGGAAGGATGGACTTAAACTAGCCTTGTGGTATTAAGCCCAAGTTGTGATTGATTTGAAAAAGATGTCATGGTCTCTTGGTCCAAATTTGTACTTGTGATACAGTCAAGCTTCGACAGTTTCTCCTTATGTTTCAACCTTAGGAAGACTATTTTTGGGAACCTCTATAGATGTCAAAGGCTGAATGAAATTGAATATGTAGTGGGTGAACAGAACCAACATGTCTATAATGTTTTGACATAGCTGCAGTCAGATTTGATAGGGAGAGTAGATGCTCAAAGGTTTCCCTATGGTTGTGGTGTATTGTGATTGGGAATGATTAGGATGAAATTGATTGGATTGGAATGAATGGTTAGGATATGATTAGGATGTGATCGATTGGATTAGAATGATGATGTGTAGTGATGAGATTAGATGACTTTGGATTTATTAGGAAACAATTAGGATGATGTTGATTGGATTATGAATGAAGATGATTAGGGTTTTGACTAGGATGATTAAGATGATGGTGATTAGATGAAAGAGTTGGTTAGGGTTTGATAAGGATGACTTGGATATGATTAGGATGATGTTGATTGGATGAGAATGACAATGTGTAATGATTAGGAATGATGATTAAGATATGATTAGGATGAGGTGTAATGATTAGGAATGATGAATAGGATATGATCAAGATGTGGTTGAATGATTAGGAATGATGAATAGGATATGATTAGGATGTGGTTGAATGATGAAGAGATGGGAATAATGTGACTAGGATAGGACAAGTAGGATGATCAAGATGTGGATGGTTGGATGATGTGATTAGGAAAGGTGATTAGGATATGATTAGGATAATGTGATTAGGATATGATTGGAATGTTTAGGATGAAATTGATTGGCTTAGGAGGGTGATTAGGCTATGATGACTTCGAATGAATGCATGGATTTGAATGTTTAGAGTGATGACTAAGAAAGCACACACATCAATCATAGAAGACACTTGGCAATTAGGTGACTCTTGACAAGTTTGAAAATACTTGTAAACATGTACAATCCTAGGCTAGTCAAGGATACTACTTGCTGAGTCCCCACTTGTATTTCTCCAAATACTAAGACAAAGTGGACAAATAGAGAATTTGGTGACATTGGCCCCCCTTACATGGCACAGACACACCAAAGCTCTTACCCTATTGTTATATGGAGCCTAATCAGACTTGGAGGTTAAATTTACCCCACTTTTATCGGCATGGTTTCCCCCAAAATTATTTAATGGGGTCAAGGGGCAGCGCCCCTTGCAGGGTCTAGGGGTAGTGCCCTTGGCACGCTCTCTGTCATAATACAGGGCGGGGTCGAGGGGCAGCACCCCCGCGGGGGCTCGGGGGCAGCGCCCCGGAAACCTCAAATGGTTTTTATTATTTTATAAAGGCGTCAAGAGTTATTTTTTCTATTGGCCGACATAAAAAAACCCTACTTTTTGTAACTGACATAAGTCTTGATAAAAGCAGCTAAGGGTTAGGGTTTTCATTGATATTGTATTGTAGCATTTTGCAGCAATATTGAGTTGCAAAGATTGTTGGTTAATCGGTTTGATTTACTGGATAATAATATTAGACTTTCTATTGGTGGATGTAGCTCATTTGGGTGAACCACGTTAAAACTTGTCTCTTGCTATTATTAATTCTGTGTATTTTCATTCCTTTGTTTATTCTTTATTTGCATTTAATTGATATCTTCTACCGACTAACCCTAACAAGTGGTAGCAGAGCAGGTTGTGTTCAATTATCATCTACAAGAAGGTCTCACTGTTGAGTGGGAGCAATGGCGGACGTGGGTAAATTGAAGGTAGATAAATTCAATGGGTAGAACTATCAATTATGGAAGATTGAGATGGAGGATTATCTCTATCAGAAGGATTTATGGAGGCCGTTGGAAGGAATAACCAAGAAAATGACAATAATGACTGATGAGGATTAGAATCTTCTAGATAGAAAGGCACTGGGAACCATTCGGTTGTGCCTGGCACCATCAGTGACATTCAATATAATGGAAGCGGTGACAACAAGTGAATCGATGAAAGCTTTGGCTAAATTGTATGAAAAACCCTTAGCCTCAAATAAGGTATTTCTCATGAAGTATTTGTTTAATCTAAAAATGATTGAAGGTGGCTCTGTGTTAGATCATTTAAATGAGTTTAATATGATTACTAGTCAGTTAACTTCTATAAAAGTGAAATTTGATGAAGAGGTGAGGGCTCTCTTGGTTTTATGTTCTTTCCCAAAAAGCTGGAATAGCTTGGTAATGGCTGTAAGTAACTCTGTCTCTGGTTCAAAAACTTTGAAATTTGATGATGTTGTTGGTGTTATCCTTAGCGAGGAAATGTGACAGAAAAGCTCAGGGGGGTCCACATCAGGTAGTGTTTTGAATGTAGAAAACAGGGGTAGATCAAAGGAGAGAGGAAAAGGTTCTGGAGGTCATGGGAAGTCACAAGGAAAATCAAAGGACAATAGGTCCCAATCCAGAGGATAGAAGGATTGTTGGTACTGTGGGAAACCACGTCATCTGAAGAAAGATTGTTGGTCTCAAAAGAATAAAGAAGGAGACAAACAAGAAGGCAATAAGGAGGCAAATGTGGTAAGTAATAAATCTAAAGATGTTGCTTTGATTCTTTCCCTAGATAATGCTGATGATTCATGGGTTTTAGATTCAGGGGCCTCATTTCATGCTACGCCCCATGGAACTTATTTTCTTGGTTATGTCCTAGGGGATCTTGGGCTGGTTTATTTAGGAGATAACGAACCCTGTCAGATTTTTGGAAAGGGAAGAATCAAGATTAAGTTGTAGAATGGGAATCATTGGCTACTACAAAAGGTAAGGCATGTTCCAAGGTTGAGTAGGAATTTAATTTCAGCAGGACAACTAGCTGATGAAGGTTGCATTGTTGCTATTACTGATAAAAATTGGAAGGTTTCAAGAGGTACCTTAATAGTAGAAAAATGTGTGAAAGTAGGCACCTTATATCTTTGCATAGGTCATACTATTCCTTCTACTCTAGTTGTTGTAGAGAAAAAACAAACAGGTTCAGAAACAATTGTTGCAAGTTTGCAGGAAGAGACTGAAATAGTTGTTGCAGGTTCTAAGACAACATTGTGGCATAACAGACTTGGGCATATGAGTGAAAAAGGTATTAAGGTACTTCACTCTAAGAAAGTTTTACTAGGCCTGAAATGTATTAATATGGATTTCTATGAAAGTTGTGTGTATAACAAACAAAAGAGAGTCAGTTTTCTCAAGGAAGGGAAGAAAAAGAAAGATGAAAAGTTGGAGCTTGTACATATAGATATATGGGGACCAACTCAGGTATCTTCTCTTGGTGGCTCTTGGTATTATGTTACATTCATAGATGATGCAACTAGGAAGGTTTGGATTTATTTCCTTAGATAGAAATCTGATGTATTTGAAACATTTAAGAAATGGAGAAGCTTGGTTGAGAATGAGACAGGTAAAGATTAAAATGTCTCATATCTGATAATGGTGGTGAGTATTGCAACAAAGAGTTTGAGGATTATTATTCCTTTAATGGAATTCATAGGTAGAAAATGGAAGTGGCCGAGTGCATGAATAGGACAATAATGGAGTGTGCAAGGACCATGAGATTGCATGTTGGGCTGCCTTTAAACATATGGGTAGAGGCTGTCAACATTGTTGTATAGTTAATTAATAGAGGTCCTTCAGTTCCTTTGGGCTGTGGTATTCCAGAGGAAGCATGTACAGGTAAGAAGGTGAGTTATTCTTTTCTCAAAATCTTCAGATGTGAAGCATTTGCACATATAGATTCTAAAAATAGAACCAAGCTGGATGCAAAATCAAAAAAATGTACCTTTGTTGGATATGGCATTGATGAATTTGGCTATAGGCTTTGGGATTTTGAAAATTAAAAAATTGTGAGAAGTAGGGATGTATTCAATGAGAAGGTGTTGTACAAAGATCAATTGCAGTAGCATGAGAAAAGAGAAAAGGATTATGTGGTGCTAGATGATACTCCAGATAATGATGTTCCAGTGTTTCCTCATGATCCGCAACAGCAACAAGAAAAACCACAAAATCCAGTGAATGTTAAACGGTCAACAAGGCTAAGTAGATCTCCTGAAAGGTTTTCTCTCTCTTTGTATTCTATTTTGTTAATAGATACTGTGAATTAGAAGGGTATGATGAAGCTATGCAGGTGGATACAAAGGTTCAGTGGGAGCTTGCAATGAAAAAAGAAATAGACTCCTTGCTGAAAAATTAGACTTGGGAATTATGTAAGTTGCCTGCAGGTAAAAAGGCTTTACCAAACAAATGGGTTTATAGGATGAAAGAGGAAGATGAAGGTAAGAAAAGATTTAAAGCTAGGTTAGTTGTAAAAGGATTTGAACATAAAAAAGGTATTGATTTTGATGAGATTTTTTCTCCAGTTATTAAGATGACTTCTATTTGTACTGTTTTAAGTATTGTGGCTGCTGAAGATTTGCATTTGGAACAGCTAGATGTGAAAAATGCCTTTCTCCATGGTGATTTGGAGGAGGAGATATATATGGAACAACCCCAAGGATTTGAGGTCAATGGTAAGGAGAAATTGGTGTGAAGAAGAGTTTGTATGGCCTAAAACAAGCACCTCGGCAATGCTATTTAAAATTTGATAGTTTTATGGCTGAGTAAGGCTACAACTAGTGTAATTCTAACCATTGTGTTTATTTTAAGAGGTTGGATAATGACAACTACATTATTTTATGTTTATATGTTGATGACATTCTTGTAGCAAGGTTTAACATGGATCACATAAGAGAGTTAAAACAACAATTAGGACAATAATTTGCTATGAAGGATTTGGGGGTAGCAAAACAAATCCTTGGTATGAAAATTTGTAGAGATAGGAAGAATAGAAAATTGACTCTATCTCAGGCTAATTATGTTGAAAAGGTGTTGCAAAGATTCTATATGAAGAATGCAAAAGATGTCAGCACATCTTTGCTTAGTCATTTGAAATTGACTAAGGAGATGTGTCCTAAGACACAAGAGGAGGAAGAAAAAATGTCCAAGGTACCATATGCTTCAACTGTAGGAAATTTAATGTATGCCATGGTATGCACAAGACTAGATATTGCACATGCCATAGGAGTCATAAGCAGGTATATGAGTCATCCTGGATTGGAGCATTGGAATGCGATAAAATGGATTCTTAGATATTTGAGAGGTACATCTAATAAACACTTATGTTTTGGGGGCTCTAATACTGATTTAGCAGGCTATGTGGACTCAGATTTGGCAGGAGATATTGATACTAGGTGAAGTACTACAAGTTATGTCTTTATTGTAGGTGTGACAGCAGTGAGTTAGATGTCCAGGTTGTAAAAGGCGATTGATTTATCCACCGCGGAGGTATAGTATGTAGCTGCAATAGAGGCAAGCAAGGAGATGATATGACTGCACTCTTTCATGGAAGAATTGGGCAAACAACAGGCTAATAGTTATTTGTTTATGGACAGCCAGAGTCCATACATCTTGTAAAGAATTTTGCCTTGCATTCAAAGACCAAACACATATAGTTGAGGTATCACTTCATTTGGTCAGTGTTGGCTAATGGACAATTAAGGCTAGAAAAGATACATATAGATGAAAATCCAGCGGATATGTTTACAAAAGCAGTGACAAGGGAGAAGATGAGCTCCTCTTCAACTTTGGTTGGTCTTCAAGACTGAAAACAAAAAAAAATAGAACAGCAGAGTCCAGGGTGCTTATTTCCAGTGGGAGCTACAAGGTCAGCGGTGTTATGATCAGTCTCGAAGTGGGAGATGATATGGTGTGGAATCTGATCAGTCTCCAAGTGAGAGATTGTTGTTATATGGAGCCTAATCAGACTTGGAGGTTAAATTTACCCCACTTTTATTAGCGCAGTTTCCTTCCAAATTATTTAATGGGGTCAAGGGGCAGCACCCCTTGCACTGGTTTGGGGGCAGCGAGTATTCGTTGATATTGTATTGTAGCATTTTGCAGCGGTATTGAGTTGTAAGGATTACTAGTTGTAATCAGTTTGATTTACTAGATAATAATAGCGGACTCTCTGTTGGTGGATGTAGCCTGAGTTTGGGTGAACCATGTTAAAACTTGTCTCTCACTGTTATTATTTCTGTGTATTTTCATTCCTCTGTTTAATCTTTATTTGCATTTAATTGATATCTTCTACCAGCTAACCCTAACATACCCTTCGATCCTATGGACTAAGGGAGTTCCTGTATCTACAATGAATAGTACACATGGGGTGACTTGGGAGGTCTGACCTCCTGCACTAGCAAGCAAAAAGGGTTTTTGGCCACTAGCACAAATGGTTCTTAATCAGTGTTTTAGGATATAATGGTGTTTATACATACAATAGTTTGCTCATTTAAGAGGCCTCCTAGCCCTTAGAAAGGTGTTTTATGCATCACATGGATACTGAGGGAGACTTCTATTGGTATAGAACAGCGACACCGGGTGATTGATGACTTTTATCACAACCATGATTATTTGTATAGTGGACTGAAATGAAAGTACCGCTTGGATAGTTCCCTCTCACAAATTGGGAGGCAGGCCCTCTAAAGGTTTGCACAAAAGTGGTACAAACACATGTTTTTGATCTCCAAGGTCATACAATGATGCGAGGAGAGAGCATACAGATGTGTTTGACCACACTAGACAATGTTCATTTACCCTTAGAAATTTAAATGTGTGGTGTGATAATGAAAGTATTGAGAAGTGTTTTTGATTCCCAAGATCACATAACATGCGAGGGAAGAGCATACACACCTCAAAACACTAACAAAATCACCAAGCAAAGAAGACACTGATTCTTTTTAAGCCCCAAGAAAGTGTGTGAAAACAACAAGCTATTGTTTGTTTTAAGTGCACCAAATCGAAATGTTCCTATGATAGTAAATCACATGCACATGAAAGGAGGAAACCTTGCAACAAATCCATTAGGAGTTTCATCTTGTAATATTTTCCCAGCAAATGCCACAAGGCTGCAAAATAGAAATCAGTAGCATATAATCCCTCATCAAAGTGTGAAAAACATGAAACATCAAGTAGACACCCCCTTTTGCAAGCCACAAAGATGAAAAGACCAAGAAAGGAAATTTGGAAAATATCTAAAAAATCTGATCAATTATAGCAAAACTAATAGCAGAATCAGAAAGTTTAGGAGATTCTAAGCAATTTGTAAATTTTTTTTGGTCAAAATATGATGAAAAATGTGAAAGATATGTGCGTTTAAAGTTCAAATGTAGTGTTGACTTTGACCAAAAAATTACTTGATAAAATGATGTCATTACCTGATGAAACCTGTACTGTTGCAAAGTTCACTGAGTCAGCTTTCCGATGAGCCCTTGCTTGTGAAAATCCAACCTGTTACGCAAAATACTAAGACAAAGCGGACAGGGAAAAAAGCTTTCAAGCATACAGAAAATAAACCACAACTAACCCTAGCTCCCAATGTAGTGCAAACTAGCCTAGAAAATAGTCAAATAAACATGAAATAAACTAAGAATCTAAGCTAACATTTGACCTATCTCCATTTTTCTCCTCAATCTTCCATATTATTCTCATATTTGCAAGTTTGGAAAGATCTTGAGAAGCTCAAATGAAAATGGCAAGATGTTGGAGTGTTCAAAGATGTCTAGGAGAAATCAAGTTAAGAGATGAATAATGAACAAAGATAGATCAGCCAAGAGATCAAAAACTAAGAGAGCTGAAAATGACTTGGAGAAGATGTTTTATAGAAGAGCCTATTTGAATGGATGGCTCGGGTTCAATGTTGACTTTGGAGCTAAAATGAAGAGCTGTGATTGATTAGGGTTCCCTTTCACTAAAGGACAAGAGATAATTTAAAATTGAAAGAAATGGTGAGGTGGAGGACGTTTTTAAATTAAATAAATTTGCCCAATTTATTTAATTTATTTGAAGTGGTCATGTGAACCCTTAACTAAAAAAATGAGATTTATTTAATTAAGTGAGGGGTAGGATTTATTTGTTTGAATAAATCAAGTGAAGGGGACATTAGGAAAGTGACTGATTAAATAATTAATTAATTAAAATTAATTATTTAGCCATAGAGGAAAATTAGGAAAAATTAGTAGAATATGGAAGAGATTGGTGCTTTGCAATTTGAGGACACTTTTAGGTGTCTACATCTTTATAGTCGAAAACACCTGCATTTCTAAGTCAAAAAAATTGTTAAGCAAAGTAAACACCATCAACTATAACTAACTTAATATTTTTATAAGAAGTTTGATGAAAGATATCTTATATGTCACCTTAGGAATTATATCGAATGTCTCCAAAATGAAAGTTAAATGCTTTAACTAGTAATCTTAGTCCCTTGAATGTACAATAGCTCTATTCTCCAAAACTCTTGCATTTATATATTAAAATATGTCAAGCAAAAAACTTTAATCTACTATTAACTCAGCAATGGTGGCTGTATTTCCATCGTAACCACGAGTCATACTCAAAACACTATCATGGTCTAGGTAGAATACATAAAATTTTGTTTCTAACTGCATAACTAGATCTAAGTACTCTAACCCTGTGTGAAACACACATGCATTTATAATGCATTAAAAAAATGTTAAGAAAAGTAAACACTATCAATTACAACTAACTTAATTTGTAATAAGAAGTTTGATGGAAGATTAAGAAACACGAAGTTTAGAATTCTATCTTATACATCACCTTAGGAAATATATCGAATGTCTCTAAAATGAAAGCTAAATTCTTTAACCACTAATCTCAATCCGTTGAACATACAATATCTCTATTCACCAAAACACCTACATTTATATATTAAAATTTGTCAAGCAAAAAGAAACTTTAACCTAGTATTAACTAAGCAATACACTATTTGAAACCATAAGGTGTTGAGAGATCACTATTTAAAGGTAAAAATACATGCAAAAGTTGTTGATCAAGTGCCATTAGGTAGGGTTGTTTTGTATGGAATGGGTTGTTTTGTAAAATTTGGGTTGTTACAGTCAAATTAGGCCTCTTTTTGAGGACTATTTTGTAACAACAGAGGGTAAATGGATTGATCAGGTCATAAGATTTATATGGAAGGTGTAAATTATCTAAAATGTATAAACACTCACCTTGCAATTACCGCTCAAAAAACACAAGAAAAAAAAATGCAGTCATATTGCCTTGTAGAAGACTATAGACCAAGGGTTTGATGAAAAAGACACCTGCACGTGTGAAGTGTTGGAGTACATGACCACTGAGAGGGGGGGTGAATTAGTGGTCTATAACCTTTAATACTTTTTGCACCTTTAATTCACTTAGACAAAATTATAAAAGAGACTTGAGGAATTTACCAAACACATATACACATGTATAATGATGAGCATAATGTTCATGATCTTGATCAAATATAAGACATGAGGGCACAAACATAGAGACAACGAACAGAGACCATAACACATGATTTATGAGTGGAAAATCCTCATAGGGATAAAAAACCACTCTTGAATGTTGCACTTTATCATGCCTCACTAGTTATGTTCAAGCCTCACTGGCTACAAATAGGTCTCACTATCCAAGAAAGCATCATTGGCAATACATACAATCTTAGAAAGAAAAACAAAAGGTTACAGAGGGTTTCTCTATTTCACTATAATGCTCATATTATTATATCATTCTTCTTCAACCTAAAAAATAGTTTATCTGCATTCATACTCTATGTTACTGCTACATAATGTCTTCATCCTGTGCATATGTCACCTACAAAAACATCTCATTCATCTCTCAATTCTCAAACCAAATATTCACCTGATTCACCTGCATTTTCTCTTCAAAAATATTGTCATTAGTGGTGCATATCTCAGACCTCCAAAATCAATCCATAATGAACCTACAATGTGATTATAAAAAAATAGAATGACCTTTCATATTCCTCTCCTCTTTGCATATTCATTTTCTCAACTTTTCAATAATCTCCAATCTGTTCATCTTCTCTGCATTTATCATCTCCCATTTGAAAAATTAGAAATCCTAAAATGTCCTCCATCTCTTGCAAATAAAAAACTTCAACAATATTTAATCAATCTACCCTGATAAAAATAATAATATCCTTTTATCATCTTCTTTGCATTAATAATTTCTTCTTAAAAAGATGAAACAACTATTTTAGAAACTCTCCCATTAAAAGGGCAATTAATATTGCACATAAACTCTTAAGATAGAAAAATAAAATATTCATTTCCTTATCTGCATGAAGGACCCATAAAAATCTCCAAAAAAATGCTTTTAAAACTCTCCTTTTGAAAAAACCAAATCACTGCCTTTAGAAATTGTCCAAAAATAGCTTTAAAAAGACAAAAACACTACAGTCTAATAGAAACTGACAGTCACCGACCTATCAAACATGAAGCAGGGTCTTCAAATTAAATGTCGACCTTTGATTTAAGAAAGCACGCCCATTGAACATTTAAAGAAGGCCATTTAATATGGAGTTGGCGTCACCTCTCAAAAGGGAGACCGAACCCATCGGTGAGAGGAGTAGAAAGGGCCGGTAATGAAATGTTATAAGACCCCTTTAGAGGGTCGCTTTAAGTGACCTTGACGTGAGATAACAGGTCAACCAAGGAATAAAACATAAAGTGCACAAGTCATAGACGACTTGTAAGAAGATACATTGTATGTTATGAAGTTTATTTCTTAGGGATTTAAACATAGAATTTAGGGTTTTAAATAAATAGATAGTAGGTCTTGAAACAAAAATAAAACCCTAAATACTTTATAATAAAACTGAACCATGAAGTGTTTGTTCGACAGGAAACTCTAGACAAAATGATCTCAAGATAAAATATCAGGTCTTAAACCTCCAAATACTTCAAACCAATTTCATACTCTAACCATTTTGACATGAGACACCTTAAGCAATTTCATATGAAGCAATCTCAGTATCACTTCTGCAATCACCTTACTATTTTATACAAAGCTGTCCACTGAACACCATCTTGAGCTCTTATAACTCAACTCTTCTTGATGATCATGAATATCAACATGAGAGATGACCTTCCTTGAATCATATACCAAGAATATTGACAATGAACATCATAGGAATATGAAGACACACTGAACTTCTGAAATGAAGCATGATCCTCTAAAATGAAACATAAGAACTCTTGAACCAAGATCCTGATGATAATAACATTAAGATCCTCTAAAGACACCTGACATGTGACCCTCTAAAGATAGAGACATCTGATCCTTTGATGATGTGCTTCTCCAATAAACTCAAACCTTTCAAGTCAAGAATCATAAGCATCACAACATGAAGCATGGTGAATGAACTAAATCTTGTCATGAAGCAACTTCACATCCTTTGAATGGAAGATCAATCATTACATTTGCATACCAATCTGACTGAGAGCATGTAGAAATCATGTTTCATCTACAAGAACAATGACATCCCAATGAAAGAAACAACACAACAATGCACCTTGAGTGTGAATGAACAAACTACTCCTATCAACCTGCAATGTGTACAAAGCATGGTCAAACAATCATCAATCTTCATATCATCACAAACCCATGTAGTTGAATGCCAACATCAATGATCCAACTTTGACATCAATGACAAACATCACAACAATCTCCCCCTTTGTCATTGATGGAAAAACACACCACTCCATGTGCTCTCTCCCCCTTTGAGATCAACTGACAAAGGGATAATATCATATTGATTGTTGGCATGAAGCTCCCCCTCTGTACCACCTATAAGAGAAAAAAATGAGCATTTCACCCATAAAATCACTGCACCCATCAAACACAGTACCACTGTTATGTAGCAATGTTCATAAAAGAGGCTTATCACATAGATAATAATGCATATTGTCATTTCAAAATAGTCAAAATAGAGTAGCACACTATTGTCAAGATAATGATAAGAATCCTTAATCACTGTCATTCATAAAGCCACTGCTAGGATTGTCAACAAACAAAGATCAAATACACTGTCAAGGCAGGTAGTCCAAATTCCATAAAGAACTTAAAGATATGATGGTTGAATCAAACTCTAGCTACAACGAAGGTACCATATAAACTGTACCATCATATTAGAACATAGTAACACTATCAACAATGTGAAAAATAATTTCCAAGCTCTATCAAAGATACCACTGCAACTAATCTTTGACAATCTTACTAAGACTCCTTTGAATCATGATGCCAAGAAAAACATAATCCATGAGGCTAGAAAAATAAACATAAGCATCATGATATGTAAGCATCCAACAGCACACCATGCATCCAATCAACATCATATTGTCAAAATCCTCCTGCAGACTTAATTACCTTTTCACTGTTTCAGCACTGTCACACCAAACATTAAAACCACTGAACATGCTCCCTATTACCTCATGCTATCTTCATGCAACTTGGTGGAATCAACCATGATGAATGCCATATTTGATCCAAGACATCACTGTACAAACTGAGACTAAGGCCTCTCAACTCCATTGTGCAAACGTTGTATTGATCCATTACCATAAACTTATCTCTCCTAACATAAATAATTTTTCAATCCAATAAACATAGGAAATTATTGTTAGAAGCAAATTGAATAGCATTCATTGATAAGAACATTTGATCAAGTTTACTAAGGGCATCACCAATAATGCAAAACCTTGGAGCAAGCAAGAACTAATCTCATGAACCACCCATACTCTTTCAACTTTGACAATTATGTATCAACAACAAACCTTCACCTTGTAATGCTCTGCCCCTTGAACACCGATCCCTGATAAACAAACAAACACTGCACCAACTGTCCAAAGAAAACACTGCACTCAATCACTTCACCAACATACATCACCTAGCACTGTCAGAGCTTACAACACTGTCAAGTACTACAATGTACTTGTTAGAACAACACCACCCAAATCATGAGCAACAAACTTAATACAATAGACAACCTCCAACATATATGTAGTTTAAGAAGATCACTTGAGAACACCTTACTATCCAGTGACATGAAGATCACGACAACATAAATTTGAAATATGTCACACTATAGTCAACACATCATAAAGAAGAGCACAAGGCATGGATCAGTATGTATCAGTTATTATTGTCACAACATGAACAAAACAAAGATCACCGTCAATAGTCCTTTCTACATTTTGCATACACAAAAAAAATAGCAACTACAATATTCACTTTACCATTCAATCTCTGCCGTCATTGCAACACTGCAGAGTTTGACAAGTCAATCATAAGTACTGCGTTATATACCTGCCTTGCTCATTGTATCATCATTTCTAATAGGAACATCCTGATTTGACAAGAACACATCAACTCAACTTAACAATCACTGCCAACAAATGGAAGAAAACATCATGCCACTTCCTATCATTAAATTATTACCAAGATGGCCTTATGTCACTGTCATCAAACTCTCATTAAAAATAGAACTTTTGATGATTATGAACAACATATTATACGCATAAATTTCTAAAAACATGAAGGATATGAATTCTGTCATTTGAATCTCATGAGATGACCAACATCAAAACTCTCTTCATATAGTAACAAACCTCCTAGAACTTCTTGGGGTTAAGAGATAAAACATTTGATAACTCCCCCTGACTTCATGTCACTTTTCAAGCAACTAGTGATATGTCTTGTGCAACATGCACAAGTTTAGGATCCTGTTTGTCCTGATTTTGTTTTCTTCTCCAAACCTATATATGCTTTTTCTTTTCTTTGCTCAAAGTGTTTGCTCTAGATGTCTTCAATTTATTCCTACAAAATTGTGCCTTATGCCCAAGATTATGACACTTAAAGCATGTGACATTATAAACAATTAGAGAAGTAAAGGAATCATATCTCTTTGACATACCAAAAGTACTTCTATAATCATATCTTCTATGCATCCAACAGTCTCTTTCTATGTGACCAACTTAGTTACAATTGTAACATATCACATTATAACTCTTATTTGTCATTCTAACAGGACTTTTGTTCTTATGCCACTCAAAATCATTTCTAGCATAAGTCCTACAATCTCTAGCTCTATGACCATAGATATGACAAGAATAAAAATAACCATGAAACTGAGAATAGTTATACCTTATTGAATGGTATTGCCTGAAAAGTGGAGGCCTTGAGGTTCTACTTGTCCTTCTACCTTCATCAATACATTTATCTCTTGTCTTATTTGTAGGAGCAGCAGCATGATAATTCAAGTCTATATTCTTTCTAGGAGTATTTCTAGCTTTAGAACATTGTCCTTCTTCATAACCTAGCCCTGTGGTGTCTTTGTGATGCTTTTGTTTGGTCAATATGTCATTCAAACAATCAGTACTATTTTCAAATAGTAGATTCTTGTGCAACTTAGAAGATGCTTCTTCCAATTCCTTTCTCAAAGAGACTATGTCTAACTCTAATCTTAGGCATTCATTAGATTTGACTTCAAGATCATATTTTGTAAAATCAATTATCCTTTTTGCTTCTTCTATTTCTATCTTTAGGCTGATAATTAGCTTATTTGACTCTTCAAGTTCTAAAGAAACTTTTGCAAAATTTGAACATACTTTGTCCTTGAAATATTTTTCTTATAGAAGTTGGTCTTCTAGTCTCTGATTCTCTTTTCTAAGTTGCGTAATTGTATCCAGAGCACACATGAGTTCACCTTCTAAATCAACCTCACACTCTTGTTCATCATAGTCATGTTCATAGTCACTCATAATGTGATCTCCTTCTTCTGGATCAAATCGGACCTCATCTCCTTCATGTGAATGTCTGCTTTCAATATCACTTTCCTCAAAAACCAAGCTATCCTCTCCTTTAAGTGTATCACCTTGATATATTCTAATCAACTCCTTCCACACATCCTAAGCTGTTTCACAATGCATAACTTGACAAGAAACTTTATTAGATAAACCAGACAGAATAGCCTTCTATGCTATATGATTGCATTCATAAGCTTCTTTATTACTTATAGTATTAGGTGATTGCTTGAGGTAATAGAATATTCATTCTCAATTGACATCCACACACCATACCCTAAAGAAGATAGATAAACTTGCATTCTAATATACCAAATAGAGAAATCTGAACCATCAAATAAAGGAACCTCAGAAAAATCTTTCTCAAATGCAAGACCATTCTTTTTATCATACTTTGTGTCAACATTCAGAGGTGACTCATGCAACAATTTATTTCTTGACTTGACTGGGACTTGTTTTACAACCTTTTGCTTGGCATCTCTATTTCGTTTACAATTTCCCATGGAACTCCACTATCAGGACCTAGTCAAGCCTATTAGACTTCAACGAGGACCCTGACTTTGATACCACTAGTCTCTATCAAAAGATTGAAGGCACTGATTACTTTTGCAATTTGCTATCCTACCAATTACCGCCAAGAAGTTTTAGGAAGGAGATTATTTGATGCTTGACAATATGTGTATGACAGTGATACAGTTCAAAGTGTTGGTTGTCATAGCAAAGTGTTGTATTAACTAAGCAATACACTATTTGAAACCATAAGGTGTTGAGAGATCACTATTTAAAGGTAAAAATACATGCAAAAGTTGTTGATCAAGTGCCATTAGGTAGGGTTGTTTTGTACAGAATGGGTTGTTACAGTCAAATTAGGCCTCTTTTTGAGGACTATTTTGTAACAACAGAGGGTAAATGGATTGATCAGGTCATAAGATTTATATGGAAGGTGTAAATAGGGATATCTAAAATGTATAAACACTCACCTTGCAACTATCACTCAAAAAACACAAGAAAACTAAAAAAAATCTAGTTATACTGCCTTGTAGAAGCCTATAGACCAAGGGTTTGATGAAAAAGACATTTGCATGTGTGAAGTAGGTACAAAACTTGGCACACTTTTCTATACACCTATAAGCATCAAGAATCCAAAATTTGGAGAATTTTGGCCTGTGCAATCATAATTTAACCTCTTACCCTAGTTTGAGGAAAAAAACACATAATTAGGCCTAAAAATCACAAAATTGAGTATCAAGACTTCAAATAAAATTTGTTAGCCTTGTTTTGACCTTGTTGAAGTGTATGTACCTTCATAGGGGTGAAATGATTTCCCACATAGATACTGTTGACTTTAAGCTTGTTGTCTTGTTTGAAACAACATGATAGTTTTGAGGAAACACCTTGCTACTTTGTATGGATAGGGATGTAATGCAATGTGTAAGTTATTGGATTTATGATTTTAGTGTGGAATACAATAGAAAAGGACTGACATGTTGCAGTTAGGACTGTTATAATAGTCCTAGCCATGTAAGAGGGCTAAAATACATTGTTCTTTTATGGTTTTGGGTTATTTTTCATGATGATTAACCTATTTGCAGGCCTAGACTAAAAGAATGTGGTGTTTATCTAATGTTTTGTGCAGGGTTTTGCCTCCAAAGTGAGCTATAGAGGACCTAGGGTTTGGTTGCCAATGGCAACTCACCAAACCCTAACATCTATTTTTTTGAAGGAGATCCTATTTTTTGATCCATATCAATGCATACTTATCATTTCATGATATCAAAATCTAATCTAATTCTTGTGCTATTGGTTGCAATTCCAAATGAATAAAGATTCAAAGCCATCAATTAGTTTTCACAAGGTTTTCAAGGGTTGACTATTGTGACAATCATAGTAGACTTTCTACATTTCATGAAGGATTTTAGTCACACGACAACAAAGAGAGGAAGTTGTACAAGGATTTCATGGGAAAGCTTGTTAAAATGTTTAGTCATGGTGGAGGGGATTATTTTACTTAGATTACCCTAGATATCCCTATACTTTATGACAGTCATAAGGAATCTTTAAAACTCTATTTGGTTTCAACTAAGGTCTCTTGTCATAAGAAACCTAAGGAGTTAAGGAAGGCCACCAAGAATGAACCCATGTCATCCATTGTTCACATTATAAAGATCTTGTTATCTTGCAAAAACTAGTAATAGGACTGCTATAGCTAAAATAACATAGGACAATGCCTAGGATTATTGTTTACTATGCAAGTATTGTTATAGATGGTGGGTGGGATTGTTAAGATCCTTGAAGGTTGTTTTCCAATAGATGAGATCATAGATATGGTCATTAAGTGTGAGGGGTTTTCATTAGTTTTGAGATTGTTATAAACTCACTTTTCTCCCCCTGTCCTTTTGGGATCAATCCATGTTGAAATACAAGAATATTGACATCCTGTCCATAGGTGGCAAGAAACATTATCATCTCTATGAAAGCACTATTTTATGAGAGCATGGTGGTGAATAGGATAGAATGAAATGTCTTACTTTGAACTCTATGGTGGACCTTTCAAGACAATAGTGTGTCATAGGCCTGCCTGAGAACATGTGGAATTTTTTACATTAAGTGTTTGCCAAGACATTAATATGACCATGAAATCAAGCCACTAGCTAGAGATGAGCAGGACAGTTCATGAAAGATTTCAAAGTTGTCAAGAGAATGGTCCTTTTAGGTTTAGGACTATCATAGTTTTTTCAAGGATGATACAATCTTATTCTAGTTGAGTATTGGATGTTAGGGTTTGGTGTTAGTATACCGGTGGTTCTAGATAAAGCATGGCTTGCCATTAAGTGATTACTACTATCTAGTCAAAGCATATGATAGTCAGAAATATAGTAGTCAAGAAAGGTTGCCACAATCATTATATGAATCTTGTTTTTTCTATGGTAATAGTAATGAGTTCCTTTATGATGAGCTCTAGAGAAGGTTGAAGAGGCTATCTTAGAGCATGCAAAGATCAAACACAGGGATGGTGAAGAGACATAAGATCAAAAAGAAAATCATCTTAAGAACTTTGTGGCTATTCACTTTCAGCTAGGACAGTCATGAAGATCTTACAGTCTAGATTGATCATTTCATGGAAATGCATGGATGAAGGTTTGTCTATTTGATCACCTTGAAAATTGCATTCTTAATGAACCTGTGTTGTTAGAGGAGTTGTTGTTTGATGGAATGCAATGATTGCAAGAGATGTTGTGATGAAGGGGGTAATTCATAAAACACACAACAACAGAAATTGTACACAAAAAATAGAACTTTCTTTATTGATTCGGACAACTTATTACATTACAGAAGCTCAAATACAATCAGAGGAATCAACCCTCCATAGGCTGCAACACATTACAGCTTCCTATTCCCAGACTCTAGAATCACCTACCTTCTGTAACCCCAACTCAACTAGGGTTTCTATTTTCCTGCCTATTCTTGACTCCACACTTGCCCCCTTAACTCTAGTACTACCCAGGGTTCCCAAAAATGGTTATTAATAGCCTTTTTGGCGGCCAACAACCTAATTTCAAAATTTGCATCTCCCTCAAAAAATAGGTCAACTTCCGAGAACCATAACTTTTGATTCGGGTGTCCGATTGACGAACCGTTTTATGCGTCGGAAAGCTTGCAGAGTGCTCTACGCGTTAAGAACTAGCTTTGCTAGTTCTAGCCATTTTTGGGCCTGTACAGGGCCATTTAGTGCCTCAAACCTGAGTTTGAATAATTTTTAGGTATTTTTCAGGAAATAGAAACTTTAATATCTTTCAGCTCACAAATGATCTTTGTGTGATTCCTTCACCAAATGTCTTATATTTCCGTTATGTAACTTCCTATAAATTTTGACTTCAATCTGTGCCCAAATGCAAACTTTCTAAAAATAACAGGTTACTATTTTTAGCAGTTTGGAAAAACTGAAAGTTCTACATCATTATTCAAGTGATTATGGAACCAAAACCACAAATTTTGAAAAGAAATGGAAAGAACATCAATAGTTTTGAAACACATCTTTTTTGGGTGATGTAAGATTTCCCTTACACCACTAGATGCTCCTGCATCAAACACCCAGGGTAATTTGAGAAGTGACCCTGTCACGTCTCATGTGTTTGTGTGAGAAAACCCAAATGGTCAACCTCTGCCTTAGACAACCAAGAAGAATCTTTAACAGGCCTTCCTTTCCATTTCACCAGATATTCTTCATATTGCCTGTTCTGAGTACTTCTTCCTACACGGCTATCCAAGATCTCTTCTATCTCCTCTGTTGAAGTAGATGTTGGAATACTCCACTTTTCTTTTGTTGGTCCATCCTCTATTCCACCTTCATGATATTCTGATAAATCAGCAATGTTGAATACAGGGGAAATGTTGATCCCACTTGGTAGCTCTACCTCATATGCATTTCCTGAATCATGTTTCTTCAAAATTCTACATGGTCCAATTTTCTTCATTTTCAACTTATTGTATGTTCCAATTGGGAACCTTTCTTTTCTCAAGTGAACCATGACTTCATCCCCTACTTGGAACTCCTTATACCTCCTCTTTTGATCTATCTTAGCCTTGTACTAAATATTCATCTTATTAATGTGCTTTCTCACCTCTTCATGCAAATTCTTTAGATGTTCTGCAAAGTCTTCAGCTTCGGCACTTGTCTTTTATCCTTTGTCCAACTTTCTTAACTCAGAAGCATTTCTTGGGCTATTGCCATATACCATCTTGAATGGGGATTTACCAATACTCCTATTGACAAAATTGTTGTAAGCAAATTCTGCTTGTGGTAAAATCAAATCGCATCCCTTGGGCTTATCTGCTACTAAGCATCGTAGCAAGTTACCCAAAATCCTATTCACCACTTCGGTTTGTCCATCAGTTTGTGGGTGGTGTGTAGAACTGAACTTCAAATCTGTCTTCAACTTGTTCCACAATGTCCTCCAGAAATAACCAACAAACTTGGTATCTCGATCTGAAACTATGCTCTTTGGTAGACAGTGTAATCTCACCACCTCTCTGAAAAATAATTCAGCAATATGAACAACATCATTAGTCTTCTTGCAAGGAATGAAATGTGCCATCTTCGAGAATCTATCCACCACCACAAAAATGATATCATGTCCTCTCTGTGTCCTTGGTAAACCAAGAACAAAATCTATACTGATATCATCCCATAGCTTCTCTGGTACAGGTAATGGCTGATATAACCCTGTATTCTGACTCGTTCCTTTTGCCATCTGACACACTCTGCAACTCTGTACAAATTTCCTCACATCCTGCTGCAACTGTGGCCAATAATAATTTTCACCAACAATAGCAATGGTCTTATCTTGACCAAAGTGTCCATCCAATCCTCCACTATGCTTCTCCTTAATCAGGTTCTCTTTCATGGAACTCCTTGGAATGTACAACTGGCTTCCTCTAAACAACATGCCATCTTGGATTATGAAATCCAACCATTTTGTCCTGTCCAAAGTAACAGGTTCCAAACAAGCTTTCCAGGCCTCTGCAAAATCTGGATCTTCAGGATACAAACTTTTGAGCTCATCGAACCCAACAACCTCTATCTTCATTTTTGTCAACAAATTTTGCCTTCTTCTCAAGGCATCAACAACTCTATTGGACTTCCCACTCTTGTGCTTCAAAACAAAAGTATAGCTCTACAAAAACTCAACCCATTTTAAGTGCCTTTGGTTCAACTTCCCTTGACTATTAAGATACTGCAAAGCCTGATGATCAGTATATAAAACAAACTCTTTTGGCAACAAATAATGTCTCCATTTCTTCAAAACCTGAACTATTGCATAAAATTCCTGATCATAAATAGAATATTTTTTCTTGGCATCATTAAGCTTCTCACTAAAATAGGCAATGGGCTTACCTTCTTGGCTCAAAATAACTCCTATACCACTACCACTAGTATCACAATCTACTTGAAATACCTTATTGAAATCTGGAAGTGCCAAAATAGGTTGTTCTACAACTTTCTGCTTTAATGTATCAAAGCTCTTGTCTACTCCTTTAGTCCATCTAAACTCTTTTCTATCCCCTCTCATTGTTTTAGTTAGGGGTGCACAAATGCTACTAAAATTCTTGATAAACTTTTTGTAAAAACTTGCCAAACCATGAAAAGATCTTACCTCTATTGCACTCCTTGGTGTAGGCCATTCAATTTTAGCCCTTACTTTTTCTGGGTCCATCTTAAGACCTTCCTCTGAGACAACAAATCCCAGGTATACCAACTCCTTTGCAAAACTACATTTCTTCAGATTAATCAGCAACTTCTCCTCCCTCAGCTTCTCTAGAACTCTTCTGATATGCATCAGATGCTCATCCCAAGTATTACTAAAAACCAAAATATCATCCAAATAAACAATAACAAAACTTCCCAAAAATTCTTTCAGTACCTCGTTCATGAGCTGCATGAATATGCTTGGTGCATTGGTTAGCCCAAATGGCATGACTAACCACTCATACAAACCTTCTTTGGTTTTGAAGGCTATCTTCCACTCGTCTCCTTCTCTGATATGGATTTGGTGATACCCACTCTTTAGGTCAATCTTCGTGAAGTACTTGGCTCCACTCAAACAGTCCATTATGTCATCCATTCTGGGAAATAGAAATCTATACTTGATCGTGATCTTATTGATGGCTTGAGTCTGTACACATTCTCCACTCTCCATCTTTCTTTGGTGCTAGTACTGCAGGTACTGCACATGGACTTAGGCTTTCTCTTATCAATCCCTTCCTCAACAACTCCTGAACTCATCTGTTCAACTCTTCACTCTTTGTTGGAGTCATTCTATGGGTTGCCTTGTTTGGCAAACTAGCTCCTGGTATCAAATCCATTTGATGACTTATCTTCCTTACAGGTGGTAAACCTTCTGGTACATTATCAGAGATAATGTCCTGAAATTCTTCCAACATATATGAGACTTCTGCTGGTACATCTTCACATTTCTCTTGACTGATCTTAGGAATCAATGCAAAGCAATGACGCTCATGCTTCATATCTTCTAAAAATTTCCTAGCATCTACCAAACAAATTATGGCAGTACTACATGCCTTTTCTTCCGCCTCCTTTAAGGGCTTCAACTTATGATGAACTCCATTCTTTGTTAGGGAGTATGTGTTTGTACGGCCATCATGGACAACGCTCCTATCATACTGCCACTGCCCCCCCAATAGCATATGAGATGCATCCATCAGTATGATATCACACAACACCTCATCATGGTAGTCACCAATCTTGAACTTCACTAAACACCGCTCATTGACCAAAGCTCTATGGTCCTTCTGTAACCAAGCAATCCGATATGGATGCAGATGCTTTCTTCTTGTCAACTTCAACTTGTCAACCATCTCTAAAACAAGATTATTAGTTCTTCCACTGTTAATAATAATATCACGACACTTACCTTCACATTTGCACCTTGTGAGGAATAAACTCTTCCTCTGATTGGGTTCTTTCTCCCCATTCAACAAGGTTCTTCTGACAACTAGGGTTTCTCCCCTTTCAGCATCTTCAGAATGCTCAGAATGTGCATCTTCATCTACATGTGCAACTCGTGCATTACCTTCAGGTCTTCTATTTGTCCTTCCTTGATGTTGCGGACACTCATATGCTCGATGCCCTTGTTCCCCACATTGGAAATAGGTTCCTCTGAAACCTCCTCTTCCAGGTCCTTGCCCAGGTCTACCTCTTCCTCTTCCTATTTTCTCACCATTGTTCTGGTCACGAGGGCAGTAGGCGTTATCCCCTCTTTGATTTTGACTGGTGCCAGCTTCTTCACTTTTATTTTGATCTTCATTACAGCCTCCATAGGGCCTTCCACTAGTCCTTCCACCTTAACCTCTTCCCCTTTGCTTGCTGTCAAATCTTTTATTCAGCGTCTCTTCCACCTTCAGGGAAAACTAGTATGCATCTTCTATGGTGGTCATTCTGACTAGGCTCAACTCTTCTTGAATACTCGGCCTCAACCCATTAATGTAATAGGCTACCTTCTCCTTGTTGGGCTCTACATGACCAGTTCTGATAGTAATCTTATAAAATTCTTCTGTATACTTTTTAACAGACTTGTCACCTTACTTTAGTCCTTGTAGCTTCTTCAACAACTCCATCTCATAGTCCATAGGAATGAACTGCTTCTTCAGCTTCTCCACCATCCGATCCCATCTGGTGATCTTTCCTTTTCCTCTTCTGTTCCTCTCTAACTAGACCTCCTTCCACCAAATATTGGCATGGCCCTTTAATTTTGTTTTTGCAAACTTGACCTGATCTGGGTCTTCTACATCTTCATACTCGAAGTATTCCTCCATGTCATTAATCCAATCAATAAGCTGTTCTGGATTCAAATCTCTAGAATATGTAGAAACATTGATCCTGGGCCTCTTTCCAATCTTCAAAATGGCCCTCAACAACCTAACTTCTGTAGGATCTCCTGCAGCTTCTTGTTCTTCCTCAGATAGCTCTTCTTCAGCTTCATCCTCGCTTTCTTCTCTTGCTCTCAGATCAAACCCTCTTCGCAGCTCCTCTTGCAATGCATCGATCTGCCTTTGCAAGGCTCTAAAACCCTCTTCCATCAAAGCATTCCTCCCAACACGATTTCTTCATGGAGGCATCTTGGTCTCCGAGCAAACCCACAACCTTAGGTCCTGGTACAAACTACCTCACGATCAGCGATTTGTCTACACACTCAGGAACCCTCACTCTGATACCACTTGATGAAGGGGGTAATTCATAAAACACACAACAACAGAAATTGTACATAGAAAATAAAACTTTATTTATTGATTTGGACAACTTATTACATTACAGAAGCTCAAATACAATCAGAGGAATCAACCCTCCACAGGCTGCAACACATTACAACTTCCTATTCTCAGACTCTAGAATCACTTGCCTTCTGTAACCCCAACTCAACTAGGGCTCTATTTTCCTACCTATTCTTGACTCCACACTTGCCCCCTTAACTCTAATACCACCCAGGGTTCCCAAAAATGGTTATTAATAGCCTTTTTGGAGACCAACAACCTAATTTCAAAATTTGCATCTCCCTCCAAAAATAGGTCAACTTCTGGGAGCCATAACTTTTGATCCGGGTGTCTGATTGACAAACCATTTTATGCATCGAAAAGATCATGGAGTGCTCTACGCGCTAAGAACTAGCTCTACCGGTTCTGACTATTTTCAGGCCCATACAGGGCTGTTTAGTGCCTCAAACATGAGTTTGGATAATTTTCAGGCATTTTTTAGGAAACGAAAACTTTAATATCTTTCAGCTCGCAAATGATCTTTGTGTGATTCCTTCGCCAAAGGTCTTATATTTCCATTATGTAACTTCCTGTAAATTTTGACTTCAATCTGTGCCCAAATGTAAACTTTCTAAAAATAGCAGGTTACTATTTTTAGCAATTTGGGGAAACTAAAAGTTCTACATCATTATTCAAGCGATTATGGAACCAAAACCACAAATTTTGAAAAGAAATGGAAAGAACATCAACAATTTTGAAACACATCTTTTTTGGGTGATGCAAGATTGCCCTTACACCACTGGATGCTCCTGCATCATGTTGTTTGATGGAATGCAATAATTTTAAGCTATGCACAAAATGGATTTATTGCTTTAGAAAATTTCAAGCAAATGCAATTGGTCGGTGTAAATACAAACTCCACAATCTTTGCCAGCATGCTCCCTGCCTATGCCAAAATGGGATGTTTGGAACACGATATGGACATCCACCAAAGTATAAAGGATATGAGAATTTTGTTAGATGTTGTAGTTGCAACTGTCTTGGTAGACATGTATGCAAAGTGTGGAAGCATAGACAAGCCACGTGAGCTATTTGATAAAACAACTCAAAGTGATGTTGTCTGATGGAATGCAATGATTGCAAGATATGCACAAAATAGATTTTTTTCTTTAAGGATATGAGAATTTTTTTAGATGTTGTAGTTGCAACTGCCTTGGTAGACATGTATGCAAAGTGTGGAAGCATAGACAATCCACATGAACTATTTGGAAAAACAACTCAAAGAGATGTCTGATGGAATGTAATAATTGCAAGATATGCACAAAATAGATTTGTTTCTTTAAGGATATGAGAATTTTGTCAGATGTTGTAGTTGCAATTACCCTGTGACACATGTATGCAAAATGTGAAAGCATAGACAAAGAACATGAACTATTCGGAAGAATACATCAAAGAGATGTCATCTCATGGAATACCTTGATTGCAAGATATGCACAAAATAAATTTAGAAATTAGTATGTACAAAAGCTAGAAAGAAAAATATTAAGAAACACAAATGCACACTAAAAATTGTACCTCCCATCCATGATGCCATGCAAAATAACCTCATTCACAGTCTTGTATAGTCAAAAGCATGCATTATAGTTAAAGAAACAAGATTTTTAATAAAACAATTATAAAAAATAGAAAAATGAGAATAAGTTAAGATAAAAATTATCATATCTGGAAGTTCAAATGCTAGTCAAGCGTACTTGAGGGGTCATCTCTTACCTTAAGAATATCCAATATTGCTTCATGATCAACATTACTAATTGTCCATAGTTGTTTTGTTTTTGGTTTTGCATGATGCTTTATTAACTTAACATTTGTTGCTACAACTAGGTACGAATATATCAATATGGTTTTATGCTTCTCAAAGTCTTCAAATGCAGGGATGCCATTCTTTCTAATCATATATGTTTGTAACCAAGTCCCAACAATAACAACTAATCCTCTAGGATATGTGAACCCATCATCATCATCTGACATAGGTCATGTTAGATTTTGTTTTCCTTGTACACATCATGCCAACCAATAGTTTAATCTCTCTTCATTTCCATGTGGTGCAATAATTGCATAAACATGACCTGGTTGTACAAGGTTTGAAAGATGTTCATAGTCAAATGAGCTCTCCATGCCATTGACTAAAGATGATTGGCCTTGAGATAAAGTGGTTAAATATCATGGAATCCATGCATCTACCAACTCACTTGACTCACAATTATCCCAATCACATTTAATACAATTCTGACAAAAACAAGCTAATTGTCGTGTCCAAATAGTCCATGCACTTGCATCTGAGCTTTGAAATGAATGCATCTTTGACAATTCATTGATTCTCTGACAATCCAATTTCTTTCTCGCTATCCCCTCATCAACCAACCAAAAGAACCTACACACTTTTGAATCAAGAGCCACTCCTTGTGACAATGTATAGTTACACCACTTAACAATATAATCTACATCATTAAATGTAGCACCACCTCTAATCTTTAGTTGTTCTTTAAAAAGAGATCTCTTCACACATGCACCCACTCCATCATGTTCCCCTTTTCTGTGCCAAGCTTAAAAAATTTCCAAATATGAGGTATACCCTTCTCTGCATGCATTCTACTCAACCAATAGAACATATGAGCATTCTTGAATTGACTGGTGGAATTATCTGACCAAATGAGATGCTGATCCATTATAATATCTTTTTCTTGTTAGAATCCATAAAATTGTTGAAAATAATATTACACATACTCTGATGAATGAGATCGATCATCACTCATGTAAAAATAGTATACTCTAACAATCTTCCTGTTCTATTTTGTACTCTCTGGGGCATGTCTGTATGTGATGTGATAAAAAATAGCGACCTGAATAGAATTGTGGTACTGGGATTGCACTTCATTTTGGTTTGCAGCGTGTAGTTTTATGAAAAATCAACTATAGAGACAATAGTTCCAATCGGGAAAAAGTCTTTACACATCTTGAACTGTTGATCTAACCATTGCGACATGTGGTTGTGTCTGGCATACATGTAAAAAATATTTTTCTTAAAATTATCAATAAAATCAGTAATACTTACCTCTCTTGCAATCAACTCACATCTAGAACCTTCACCTCCACTTTTCAAATTGTATTTCATTGTCTTATATCTCTTTTTCTCAACCATTTTCTTTCCAAAATCATGCTCGCTACCCTCATGAAAACATGATATAAACTTTGATAACCCACTACATTGTAAACACTTTTCATTTAAACAATCATTCTTGTAGAAAATGCAACCATCATCTCTAATACATAGAAATAAATCCAATAAGTCCCTAGATGACTTTGGTAGTTGAATTGCACCACACTCCTATAACATTTCATTAGTGTACAAAGTAGAATGAATATTGCATAATAGTTCATGATACATAGAAAACTCTACATGGTATTTGCAACAACATGTATTAAAAATTTTAAGAGGAACACAATAAAATGGATTAAGAGATTCAAATTCTCTTTGTGAGATTGTCATACCTAGGTGTGTTTCACAATATTGTTTGTACAGGGTGTATGCACAAAGATGGGGGACCAAAAAGTCAGCACCATGGGACTTTTTGGTCCAAAACAAGAAAAAAATGCGAGCACATTATAACACACTCACATTTTGTTGTGACATAAAAGTGCAAAATAACCTCATTTCTGCCAACCAAAGGAGTTTGTGTGCCAAAAAAACTAAGAAGAAACTGTGAGCAAATTCAAGGAAAGCCTCTCCAAGCACGTGTAAGAGAGAAAATGTTATTTTCATGATGCCACCTCACTGGGAAAGACATCGTGTAGCAAATTTGGAGGGTCTAGCAACTGAAGAAGGTAGGGTTTGATCAATTTTTGTTAGTTTGAGAAGAAGTTTTGAATTTTGCAATGTTTGATTAGTTTTTATATTGCATTTATAGTTATTGAGGCAAGATAAAACCCAAAACCAGCTGATGAGGGTGAAAACAACCCCCAAAACCCACCAAACCCTCAAAACCCACCTGCACGTCCTCACAATGTAAGGGATACTCAAGAAAACTACCTACGTATAATAGAAGAAAACAAGAAACATCTTCAAACTCTTATTCAAATGCTAAACAATCCAAGTGCTGTTAGATCTAGGGCTCACAACTGAGAGGGGGGGTGAATCAGTTGTACAAAAACTTGCTTTTACTTAAGCACTTGATTCGTCTTTGTTAGATAACAGCATATTAATTAACCATTCATGAAAGTAGAAAGCATAAACACTGGAGCAGATAAACATCAACACATTAGACACCAAGATTTTTGACATGGAAAACCTGGTTAAGGGAAAAACCACAGGGTGATTAACCCAAGGATTATTCTCTATTAGAAGAATAAGAAAAACAAATGGCACATGCCAGTCAGGGCTCACTGCCTGAGCACACTGCTCACAAAGAGGCACACTGCTTACAAAAGAGACACACTATCTACAAGATCATAAGTATCACAACCTTGAACTGGAGAATGACATCTTTCACCATGTCTGGATCAGTTCCATTTAAGCTCAAAACACACCTGCTCTGTCTTTTGCTCTTTCACTATACCACACTCATCCGCTCCACACACACATCAAAAATGGATTCACAAACCTTCATTTATACAAGACATCGACTTAGGAATAAGCATCTAAGTCGGCACTCAACCATAAGAACATTCACAAGATGAATAACACATCCAGTCGGCCACCATAAGAACATTTGTAAGATGAACAACTCATCCGGTCGGCTAGTCTGAACAAGAACTTCATCCAGAAGAATATCTTCAATTCTGGGCTCTACCACCAATGCAAATCAACAACACAACCTCAACATGATCCAAGAACTTTCACAAGCTAGCCTGAATAGCCAGGAACATCCGCACTTCCTCTGCTCACTGGAATCTCTTCTCTTCCTTATCCGGAACTTCAAGAACACAGTCTACCGCCACTGTCATACTGAAACATGTGCTTCTGAACCTCCAAATCATGAACACGTTGGTATGACACATCACAAGGATATCCCAAACACTCCATCCAATCTGCAAGATAGGATAATGCACTTCCGGATCTCACTGGACCTCTTTGTAGCACTCTGTCACTCCGGAGCACCTCCCGGAATTGGTTCTACTTGATCAATCACAACTTCTTCAAATCTGCATGTGGACCTCTGCAAACTTAATTGAATCATCTCAAGACTCATAGCTACAAACCCTTTAATCCACATCCTTTGATCATCAACGTATTAAGTACTTTTGCCTACATTTCATCACTATTTTTCACTGTTCCTGTTTGAGACTAATTTTCTCAATATCCTCAGCTCACAGTTCATCCAATCCTTCTTGTCAATGCAATATGAGTATGTTTACATCAATGACAACACTGATTAACCTCATACTTGCAACAAGTGCAAGCACCAATCATAGGAGGGCGCTTGCGAAGTCACTAGAGGAGATTGTTTTCCACACCGATTCGGTGACAAAACAAATCACTGAATTCCAAGACTATAGGGAGAGGTGTCGACAATACTATGCCGACAAGTTGTCATATGAATAAGTGAAGAATGAAAAAATTACAAAATCTCAATTATGTGCACAATTTATTAATCCCAAAACTGGCCAAAGATTAGAAGAAACTTGCAAACAATTTCCTATTCATTGGTGTAGGAATGAAGAAATATCCCAAAATTTTTAGGATAGATGGTACATGGTCTTTGATGAGTGCCCATGCAACAATGATGAGGTGCCACAATATTTCTTGAGGAAACTCCATTGCGAGTTCTTCCTCAAGAAGATTCCTAGTTATTTTGACATTCATGAGTTCCAGGGTAGAGGTGGTGGCTCTGCCTAAGATAGAGAGGGGGCTCAGTGAGATGAAAACCATGTGCCTATACCCCTGTTGAGGCCATAATGTAGGTCATTCCCTTTGACTTTGAAGGAGAGTGTTGAGGTGGAGACATTACATTCATTGTCTACTCTCACCCAAATTCTATCCCAGCATGCCAATGATCTTACCTAGGCCGATGAGGGTGAGAGAAGTAGGCGTCATTTGTTCCCACATTTGTGCAGTTCATGTGGGAACCTATGTGATCATGGGACGCAGGACTCACGACAGGACCCTCAGCAAGATGCTGTGACACAGGAGCAACATCCAATGATGGAGACATCCATATTGGATGATATTGTTCTCACCGATGATATATTACAGACTACATTTGGTATTGACTCTCAGGTAAATTTTTACAAGTTTCATCTTGATTTAATATATTGTTATTTGAAATTTGTAATTAATTTTATATGACTATCTATATTATAAGTCAAAAATAATGTATGTTATTGTCTGCGCAATGAAATTCTAGGGTTAGAGTCTTCATCCTGCCTCCATTAGCCATCCATTAGTGGGTTATGAGAGGAGGTCAAGTCAGAAGGTATGTAATTTATCACATGATCATAATTATTGTAGATATGTCAATGGTAGTATTATTTTGTGACAATTTGATGATTTCAATAGTCACCGACACCTCCATGGTTTCCTTGGTCCCCTGGATGCAAATCCACCACTTTTACAGAGGTAAATTTAACCATTTCTAATCATTATGCATTTTTAAAATAATGTTATGTATTTATTTTGGTCGAATCATCTTGAACTTGATTTTTAGATGCTGAATGTGGAGACTCCTCCTCATCTTCGTGAGTCAGTGCAGATAGGCATTGCTACAGCCATGATGTCTTCAAATCCTTTGACCGAGGTATGACCCAATAACATGAAAATGTCATAAATTTGTATTTCTTGTTTTATCTCATGTCATTTGATGTACATAAATGATATTTATGTTTAGTCAATTTTGCTCCTTGATGCTTCTCATAGGAGGTCACAACTCCATCCTGTCCAACTATGGACAAAGAAGCTCGAGACAAGATGATGGAGAGTGATCATCAGATGGCAGTAAGTGATTGATTACATATGTGATGTTATATATTTCATGTACATTTTCTATAGTAATGTACATATTGTTTGATTGTATTAACAGGTGGATCTGGATGAACTTCTGTTGAAGAGGTCTACTCGATGGCAGAGAAACGATGAGTCAAAGATTGGCTCTCCATCTTCACGGTCAAGCAAGGGCCACTGATTATTTCATAAAAGTCCATAGGAAACTAGTTTTTGGGACATTTTTTGTATGCCTAGATGGCTTTGTATACATACTTTTGTATGTTACAGATGTATATTTTTGTATATATGTCTGTATGGCTTTGTTTGGACATGCCTATATGGCTTTGTATGTAAACTAGATGTTATGTTCATGACATTATGTATATGACAATTTATATTAAATATTTAATATGATAATCAATTATCATTACAAGAATTTAGTTTTACACGTGCCGATTGCATTTGCTTGAAAGTTTATAAATCATTTTCAAATAATCCATTTTGTGCATATCTTGCAATCATTGCATTCTGTGGGGCTATGCATTTCTTTGAGGCATCATTTCAAACAGTTCACACGCCTTATCTATGCTTCCACACTTTCCATACATGTCTACAAGGGCAGTTGCAAATACCATACATGTGACAAAATTCCTATATCATTTATGATTTGATGGTTGTCCACACCATGTTGCCCAGATCCCATTCTAGCATAGGCAAGGAGGAAGTTGGATAAGGTTGTATAATTTGGTTTAAGATGTGCCAAAATTTGTGTTTGGTTGAAATTTACTTTTGTGGATTTGCTTGAGAGTTTTTAAAGCCTTATGAAAAATCCATTTCGTACATATCTTGCAATCATTGCATTCCATGAGACAACATTTCTTTGAGGCATCATGTCAAACAGTTCAGTTTGTTGTATATGCTTCCATACTTTGCATACATGTCTTGCAGGGTACTTACAACTACAACATTTGACAAAATTCCTATATCCTTTATGCTTTGATGGATGTCTATACCGTGTTCCAAAGATACCACTTCTAAGATTTTTGGAATTTAGCTTTACACTCACCAATTGCATTTTCTTGAAACTTTCTAAAGGCTTATCAAAAAATTCATTAAATGTTCATATCTTGCAATCATTGCATTCCATGAGGTGACATTTCTTTGAGGCATCATGCCAAATAGTTCACGTGCCTTGTCCATGCTTCCACACTTTGCATACATGTCTTTGAGGGTAGTTACAACTACAACATATAACAAAATTCCCATATGTTTTATCCTTTGATGGATGTCCATTTTGGCATAGGCAAGGAGGATATTGGCTAAGGTTGTGGAATTTTGCTTTACACCCACCAATTGCATTTGCTTGAAAGTTTCTAAAGCCTTATCAAAAAATCCATTTTGTTCATATCTTGCAATCATTGCATTCAATGAAGCGACATTTCTTTGGGGCATCATGCCAAATAGTTCACATGCCTTGTCTATGTTTCCACACTTTGCATACATGTCTACAAGGGCACCTGCAATTACAGCATGTGACATATTTCCTATATCCTTTATGCTTTGATGGCTATCCATAGGCTATTCCAAACATTCTATTTTGGTGTACAGATAGGGAGAATGCTGGCAAAGGTTGTGGAATTTGGATTTACACGTGCTAATTGTATTTACTTGAAAGTTTGTAAAGTCTTTTCAACAAATCCATTTTTTGCATATCTTGCAATCATTACATCCCATGCGAGGACATCTCTTTATGGTGTTGTATGATCAAATAGTTCATGTGCCTTGTCTATGCTTCCACACTTTGCATACATGTCTACAAGGGCAGCAACAATTACATCATCTAGCAAAATTCCTATATCCTTTATGCTTTGATGATTGTCCATACCATGTTCCAAAGATCCTAATTTGGAGGATGCTGGCAAATGTCTTTACACATGCCTATTGCATTTTCTTGAAATTTTCTAAAGCCTTTTCAACAAATCCATTTTTTGCATATCTTGCAATCATTGCATTCCATGATAGAAGATCGCTTTGAGGTGTTAGGTCAAACAATTGACATGCCTTGTCTATGGTTCCACACTTTACATACGTGTCTACAAGGACAACTACAAATACAATATCTAACAAAATTCTGGTATCCTTTATGCTTTGAGGTGTTAGGTCAAACCATCCATGTGCCTTGTCTATGCTTCCACACTTTGCATACATGTCTACAAGGGCAAGTGCAAATACAACATCTAACAAAATTTTGATATCCTTTATGCTTCCATAGTTTGCATACATGTCTATAAGGGCAGCATCAATTACACCATCTAGCAAAATTCCTATATCCTTTATGCCTTGAGGTGTTGTATCAAACATTCCACATGCCTTGTCTATGCTTCCACACTTTGCATACATGTCTACAAGGGTAGTTGCAATTACAACATCTGGAATATTCCTATATCCTTTATGCTTTGATGGCTGTCCATACCCTATTTGCAATAATGGTAGTCAACTTTAGCTCTCTAGATGTGATCCAAGACTAGTGATTAAGTCCTTTTGAAAACTTGAGTTCATGCTAGGAGTTTTGATCAATAGTTAAAGCCTTAAGATGTATGACATCAAAACTATCTCTTGCCTCATGGTGACATTTTTGGAACTACAACATGTCCTTTTAGGTATGCATAACTAAATATATCCTATATCTACATATAATACCATCTTCATGAGGGTTTCAAACAAGAAATGACTCCATAACTGCCCCTAAAACTATGACAGTCCTTGACTAGCCTCCTATGATTGTCCATTTACTTTCTTTTTCATTATTTCTTATAAAGGCTTTTATGACTTCTAGTTTTTAGTTGGTTTCACATCTTCCACTACATGTTGACAATTTTACATCTAATAGAATCTTGTATATACTATTCTTGATCTCTTATAATTTTTTATACCTATAGAAACTCTCTAGACTAGGTTGCTCCCTAGTGGACTAGGATACTAGCATAGGTGTTAGATAAGGACTAGGCTGCCCCATTGTCCAAAATCAAATAAATCAACTTACATGACATTCTAAATTCCTAGAAAACTTTATCTTCTAATTCCAAACAATTTAGTATTTTAAAACTTGGATTGTTGTAGTCAAATTAAGCCTATTTTAGGGACTATTTTGTAAGAACAGAGACCAAATGGATTGATCAGGCCCTAATATTGATAGGCAAGGTGTAAGTGGACATATATAACATGTCTAAACACTCTCCTTGTAGATATCACTCACCCAATACAAGAGATCTCAAAAATACACTAAAATATCACTCACCCAGCACACCTTCTTTGCATGATATACCTATAGATGATGAAATAGTTCATTTGTATTTGATATTGTTTATTCTTCTTCATACTCCATTTTTCATAGTAATCCTAATGACGATCATATGGATAATGGTGAGTACATACATACTAATGATCTAGACCTTGTGATGCACCTTGTAGGACATGCATTGATGACATAATCTTACCTCCTACTAATGACATTCTTGTATTTTATAATGATTATCCTCTCACATGCATTGAGTGAGGTTAATTACACAAATAGGTTAATCACCATATAAATACAAAAATGGATCATCATGGCTGTCACAGTCAATACAACAATGGATCTGTCATATTAACCTAAGGACTACTTGATTGAATCCTCAAGGCTAGGAGTGACATTTTGCATTCCATAGGTTGTGGGGATGAACAAACTTTACCAATACATCAGGGTGGGCAAGTAAATGCCAGGGGAGGTCTTGTTTTGTGTACCAAGCACCCCAATCCTTCGGGGCAGTAGGCTACCGACAAAGTCCCTTAAAATCCCTAAGACAAAAAAATGCCAAACTTTGACGGAGCAGTTCTAGGAATTCATGGTAGCTGGGAACATTGCATTTGGACATACAGGTGCACATGGGGTCTATCCGCAATAACCTCTCTTAATTAACTCTAGTCCGTTTGACCGTGCTAAAATCAAACACATTCTTGCAAAATGCTTTAGTTTCATGCAATGGAAAGGTCCTAGGAGTAACATTTTACATTCCATAGATCATGGGACCGAATGGACTTCATCAACGCATTGAGGTGGGTGGGTAAATTCTAGGGGAGGTCTCATTTTGTGTGCCAAGCACCCCAATCGTTTAGGGCAGTAGGCTACCGACAAAGTGCCTTAAGATCCATAAGACATAAAAACTGTCAAACTTTGACAGAGCAGTTCTTAGAATTTGTGGCAAATGGGAATGTTCTATTTTTACCTACAGGTGCATGTGAGGTCTATCCACAATAACCTCTCTCGGTTTCGAACAACTCAAGTCTATTTGATTGTGTCGAAATCAAATGCATTCTTGCAAAATGCTTCAGTTTCATGCAGTGGAAAGGTGCTAGGAGTGAGATTTTGCATTCCATAGGTCATGGGACCGAACGAACTTCACCAACGTGTCGGGGTGGGCTGGTAAATGCCAGGGGAGGTCTCATTTTGTGTGCCAAGTGCCCCAATCGTTCAGGGCAGCAGGCTACCAGCAAAGTCCCTTAAGATCCCTAAGACACAAAAACTGCCAAACTTTGACGGAGTGGTTCTCATAATTCATGGTAGATGGGAATGTTCTATTTATACCTACAGGGGCATGTGGGGTCCTTCCACAATAACCTCTCTTAGTTTTAGTCAATTCCAGTTCGTTTGACCATGCTGAAATCAAACACATTGTTGTAAAATGCTTCAGTTTCATGTAGTGAAAAGGTGCTAGGAGTGACATTTTGAATTTCATAGGTCATAGGGCTGAATGGACTTTGCCAACATATCAGGGTGGGTGAGTAAATTCTAGGGGAGGTCTCATTTCTTGTGCCAAGCATCCCAGTTGTTTTAGGCTATAAGCTACCGATAAACTAGAAAGTTGCTAAGACTAAAATTTTGCATTCCACAAGTTGTGGGGTCGAACTGACTATGCCAACACATCTGGGTGGGTGGGTTAATGCTAGGGGAGGTCTCATTTCATGTTCCAAGTGTCTAAGCTGTTCCGGACTGCAAGCTATCGACAAACTCGAAAGGTGCTAGGAGTGACATTTTGCATTCCATAGCTCGTAGGACTGAATGGACTTTGCCAACATGTCAGAGTGGGCGGGTAAATGCCAAGGGAGGTCTTGTTTTGTGTGCCACGGGTCCCAATCATTCCAGGCTATAAGCTACCGACAAAGTCACTTTGTCGGTAGCTTGCAAGCCAGAATGATTGGGATGCTTGGCACACAAAATGAGACCTTCCCTAACATTTACCCACCCACCCCAATCCATTGGCACAATCCATTTGACCTCACGACAAGCATATCAAAAAATAACGCACCTGGCAAGGTTGTGTTACATGAAACTAAAGCATTTTGCAAGAATGCATTTGATTTCGGCACGATCAAACGGACTGGAGTTGACCAAAACTAAGAGAGGTTATTGTGGATGGACCCCACATGCACTTGTAGGTCCAAATGAAACATTCCTAGCTACCAGAAATTCTAAGAACTGCTCCGTCAAAGTTTGGTAGATTTTTCATCTTAGCGATCTTAAGGGACTTTACTGTAGCCTGCTGCCCCAAATGATTGGGGCACTTGGCACATGAAACGAGACCACCCCTAGTATTTACCTGCCCACCCTGACATGTTGATAAAGTCCATTCGGTCCCATGACCTATGTAATGCAAAATGTCACTCCTATCGCCTTTCCACTGCATGAAACTAAAGCATTTTGCAAGAATGCATTTATTTTCAGCACGGTCAAATGGACCGGAGTTGACCAAAACTGAGAGAGGTTATTTGGAAGGACCCCACATGCACTTGTAGGTCCAAACAAAACATTCCCAACTACTACAAATTCTGAGAACTGCTCCATCAAAGTTTGGTAGTTTTTCCATTTTTAGGGATCTTAAGGGACTTTGCCGGTAGCTTGCAACCCTGAATGATTGGGGTGCTTGGCACATGAAATGATACCTTCCTTGGCATTTACCCACCCACCCCAACACGTTGGCAAAGTCTATTTGGTTCCATGACATATGGAATGCAAAATGTCATTCCTAGCACCTTTCCACTACATGAAACTAAAGCATTTTACAAGAATACATTTGATTTCAGCATGGTCAAACGGATTGTAGTTGACCAAAACTAAGAGATGTTATTGTGGAAGGACCCCACATGCACCTATAGGTCTAAATGGAACATTCCTAGCTACCATGAATTCTGAGAACTGCTTCATCAAAGTTTGGTAGTTTTTGTGTCTTAGGGATCTTAAGGGATTTTGTCGGTAGCCTGCTACCCCGAACGATTGGGGCACTTGGCACATGAAACGAGACTTCCCCTAACATTTACCTACCCACCCCAATGCATTGGTAAAGTCCATTTGGTCCCATGACATCCTTTAGACTTCCAAAACTTCCAACAACAACCACAACTCATCAATGAACATCAACATGACCTTAACACCATATTTTATGATCAACATCAACATCATGAGGACACTAAAGAAATATTTGACACATGAAGACACTGAGAACACTGAAGACATGGAGCACAAAGAAGCATGAAGACATGAACAAACTCCTGTCATGAGGAAGAACCACAACCCAGTCCAACTCCTGAAAGCATGACATGTTATGATGAAGAACCACAACCAAATCCAATGATCCAACGGCATGAACCAATGACATAAGAAACTAAGTCCTACTATTGTAACATGATAAACATGAATGTTATGAACTAGCATCCAAACCCTGTGACATCAATCTTGATATGACATGAGTGAAACATGAGTGAATAGGATTAAGACCAATAAGGATCAACTTCATCCATCACTTAGATCTAACCCCATGAAACATAACATGATGATGATGCAAACATCAAATGTATACCATAGAAAACAAATCAAATAAATCATGAGGCCTTCACTGCTCAAGTTCATACCACTGCTTGTCAAGTTCATACCACTGCTTGAGTGAGATCTTCACTATTCAAGTTCATGCCTTGTCTTGAAGCACTACAACTCTATGCATCACATCACATACTCTATGAAGAAGAAGGTGTCTTTATATTACAAAACCCAACAACATATCCTGCAAGCATAATGGTATCATCAAACAATAGACAACTAATAGATCTGCACAATTATGCATTCCTTACTTTCAAGCAAATGTAATTGGCACATGTAAAACCAAATTCATGTAATGATAATTGATCATCATATTAAATATTTAATATAAATTGTCATATACATAATGTCATGAACATAACATCTAGTTTACATACAAAGCCACATAGGCATGTCCAAACAAAGCCATATAGGCATATATACAAAAATATACATTGGTAACATACGAAAGTATGTATACAAAGCCATCTAGGCATACAAAAAATGTCCCAAAAACTAGTTTCCTATGGACTTTTATGAAATAATTGGCGGCCCTTGCTTGACTGTGAAGATGGAGGGCCAATCCATGACTCATCCTCTCTCTGCCAATGAGTAGACCTCTTTGACAGAAGTTCATCCAGATCCACCTGTTAATACAATCAAACAATATGCACATTAATATAGAAAATGTACATGAAATATATAACATCACATATGTAATCAATCACTTACCGCCATCTGATGATCACTCTCCATCATCTTGTCTCGAGCTTCTTTGTCCGTAGTTGGACAGGTTGGAGTTGTGACCTCCTATGAGAAGCATAAAGAAGAAAAATTGACTAAACATAAATATCATTTATGTACATCAAATGACATGAGATAAAACAAGAAATACAAAATTATGATATTTTCATGTTATTGGATCATACCTTGGTCAAAGGAGGAATCCTCAGTAGAATGGAGTGGTTGAAAGAAAGAATAGGATTGTTCAAGAAGTTGCAAGGACAATGGTAAGAGAAGCATATATATACTAAACTAACTAATATACCTAGACGCATATATATATCTTAGAACATAAATAACATAAAGACATAAAGACATAAAGACATAAAGAACATAAGAACATATATATGTGAATTAAAATGGACATAACTTGAACATACCTTAGAATTTGATCTTGCAGTTGACCAATTCTCCAAAATATGGCTTCAAAATCCTCAAATTCTTCTTTTCGCAGTTTGATTATGAATTCTATATAACTCTAGAATAGGATTAGTGAAATTTATGGAAAAAATAAACATATATCATCAAATTCAATCTATATATCAATGGTAATTAGCTTTGAAACAATATCACACATGAAACATGAAACTTTCAGTTTAAATAATCAAAATTTCTCCAAAAATATGCAAAATTAGTTCTTTTACATTGAAAAAACAAAAAAGGTGGTGGATTGAACTAAAAATGATTCTCAATATGTCAAACAACATGAAAAGTGTTTTCTTGTCTGATATACTACATGAAAAGTAGGAATAACAGTCATGTGGGGTTTGAAGCACGGATCCCACACGCTTTTTCTATTTTTCATGCTTCCCATAATGCTATCACGTTATAACGCGCTCGTATTATAACATGAGCGCATTCTGGGAAGCATGAAAACATAAAGCTTCATGCATGCAAAAATCATAACCTTCTCAATGTTGGTGCCAAAATCATGGTCTAGGATGTCATGCTCTCACATAAAATATATTGTAACTATGCATGTAGTGCATCAAATAGGTAATCAAGTGACGGTCCAAGAGTATCCCTAGACTCAAATATCCATGTGGTTCATGAAATAGAACTTGTCTATACTAGGAGGGACAAATGTAACCTTGTATCTACATGGGAGTCTCTCTCTCTCTCTCTTTATTTCTCTATCCTCCCTCTCTATAACTCTATCTGCCTCTCTTTCTCTATCTCTCTTCCTCTCTCTATCAACCCCTTGGAATGTGAGGGAGAGAGATATAGAGATAGAGAGGTAGATATATTTAGATAGAGGGAGGATAGATAAATAAAGAGATAACGGGAAAAATAGGTAGATAGAAAGGGATGTATATATAGAGGGAGGGAGACATAGAAAGGGGAAGGGGGAGACCTAGATAAATAGAGAGAGATAGAGAGACCAGGAGACATGGAGAGACAGAGAGGGACATGGACATGGCTAGGGAGAGAGCCCGGGGACATCCAGAAAGAGATGGAGAGATAGAGATAGAGTTAGAGAAAGGAAAAAATATAGAAAGAGGGGCAAATAGAGAGATAGAGAGGGATAGGTGGAGATAGAGACGGGGAGAGGGAGAGAGGGGGATTGAGATAGACAAAGGGGTCTATAGAGGGAAAAAGATATATATATATAGATAGATAGAGTTAGAGAAAGGAAAAAATATAGAAAGAGGGGCAAATAGAGAGATAGAGAGGGATAGGTGGAGATAGAGACGGGGAGAGGGAGAGAGGGGGATTGAGATAGACAAAGGGGTCTATAGAGGGAAAAAGATATATATAGGGGAGATATAGGGAGATAGATAGAGAAATATAGAGAGAGAGAGGTAGAGAGGGATATATTAAGAGATAGGGTTATGTGGATAGATAGAGATAGGGAAAGAGATGGAGAGATGTCTAGAGATATAGGGAGAGAGATTTCAAGAGGTAGAGGGATGGAGAGAAAGATAGAGAGGAGGAGAGAGAGGTAGCGAGGGATAGATTAAGAGATAGGGATATGTCCAGAGAGATAGAGATAGGGAAAGAGATTAAGAGATACAACTTCTAGAGACATAGGGAGATAGATTTGAGGTCTAGAGGGATTGGGAGAGTGATAAAGAGGGGGAGTGAGATAGTGAGAGAGGGAGAGATAGAAAGGTAGAGTTAGAGAGAGGGGATCAAAAGAGAGAGAAAGATAGAGAGACAAGGAGAGAGAGAGGTAGAGAGACAGGTATAGTTAGAGAGAGGGATAAAGGAGACAAAGATATCTCTCCCAGGCTCGGTCTCCTCTATATCTCCCTATTCTCCTCTCTACCTAAACCATAAACCTAAACCTCTAAACCTTAACCCATAACCCCTAAACCATACACCCTAAACCCTAAATAATGCCCCTAAAACCTAACTCCTAACCCCTAAACCCTAAACCCTTAAACCCTTAACCCCTAAACAATAAAACTTGGAAGCAACCCTAAATCTCTATCTCCCTATCTATCCTAATCTCTATTGGTCCCCTCTCTCTATCTCTCTCTAAACCCTAACCCCTAAACTTGAGCAACCCTAAACCCCTAAACCCTAACCCCTAACCCCTAAACCCCTAAACCCTAACACCTAAACCCTAAACCTTAAACTCAAGCATCCCTAAACCCCTAAAGCCTAAATAATTCCCCTAAACCCTAATCCTAAACCCTAAACCTTATTTACTTGAGCAACCCTAAACTCATGTAAACTTCAAATAATGCCCCTGACCCCTAAACCCTAAACTCGAGCAATTGGGCTAAACACCTAAACATATAGTTTGATAGGGGATGATAGAGGATCAATGGGAACTGGATGTAGAATTCTTGGATCTTGATTATCATTATCCTCATTGGGATGTGATTTGATAGGATCCAAGTTAGTTGTTTGATTATCTATGTTTTCTTGGGGACCAAGTGTCTCATCATGGGATATTGATGGATAATGAATAGGACTAGCACGAGATGATGGATATGGCTAATGGGATGATGGATAGGAGTGATGTGGGTTACTTGCTCATGGATAAGATCTTGATCATAAATAATATCTTGATCACAGGGAGAATAAGCATGGATAGTGCAATATTAGATATGGATAGGGTAAGTGGGGATGCATTGATATTCATTGGATTGGGGAGTAAGAGGTGGTGATGGGGTTCACTAGGAGATGTTGGAGGATTAATGATGGGATCGATGTACAGATGGGTTGACCATAAGATGGTAAGGGAACCGAGATGAGATTAGATGGGATGTTTGGATTTTAATTAGGATGGGTGGTTGGTGTTTCCACATGCATTGGACTAGGCTCTTAACATAGCTATTGGGTTTATTAGATGGATGTGATGGGTTCTTGGATGGGATCAATAATCTTTGGATGTTTGACAACATGTCTACATGTTGGGGTTTGAATTGGACCTATGGTAGGAGACTCTTCAATGAAATGGATAGACATAGGAGTGGATGATGGTGTTGGAGTGGTAGACATGTTATTAGGAGGTTCTTTGTTAGGCTCAAGGATAGGAAATTGAGTACATGATGTTCTTAGATTCCTTGCTAATAGTCCTTGGGTCACATCCTTCATGGCTTCATGGGTTGATGGACTAGGATATGCATATAGTTGATGGACAATGATGGAAGATGTTGTGGGTTAGGATTAGGATCGAGTGAATGGATATAGGAGGCCCAGATGGATTAGGATTGGGAGTGTTAGAGAGGGATGAAATTGGATCAGTGGATTTGGATGGCTCCATATCTTTGCTTTTATTTTTGGATTTTGTAAAGAGTCTTTGGAGAAAAAAATTGAAGTGTTCATGGGTTGATGAATTAGATCTTAGAATGTTTGATGGTGGATTAGATGGTGATTTATATGGTGGATGGATGATAGGGATTGATGGATTAGGAGATGGGTGGACTAATGCGTTAGGATTAGGAGGATTGGAGGGAAATTATAAAATAACTCATTTAACCCTAACCCCTAAACCCTAAACTTGGGCAACCCTAGAAACTCATAAACCCTAAATAATACCCCTAAAATCTAACCCCTAAACCATAAACCCAAGCAACCCTAAACCTCTAAACCCTAACTAATTCCACTAAACCCTAAACTCATAAACCAAACCAACCCTCTCTCTCTCTCTCCAAAACAAGAAAACTAGGACTCTCTCTCTCTCTCTCCCCTCCATCTCCATCCTCTCTCCCTCTTCCTCCCTCTCCTCTCCCATGTCAACAAAGAATATGGAAACAAGAAAACTAGGACATGCAAAGAGGGACGAGGATATAAATTGGGATGATGAAATGGAAACAAGACAATTTATGAAATTTTATTGAATGAGAAGAATGATGAGGAGAGGTAGAGAGGGGAGGGAAGTAGAGAGTGACAGAGAGGATAGGAGGGAAGTAGAGAGTGGGAGAGGGTAGGAGGTAGACAAGGGAAGGAAGAAGATAGAGAGGGTAGGAGGTAGACAAGGGAGGGAAGCAGATACTGAGAGAGAGGGTAGGAGGTAGATAGGGGAGGGAAGTAGAAAGTGAGAGAGAGGGTAGGAGGTAGAGAGGGGGGAGAAGAGAGTGAGAGAGAAGATAGGAGGTAGAGAGGCGAGGGAAGCAGAGACTCAGAAAGAGGGTAGGAGGTAGATAGGGGAGGGAAGTAGAGAGTGAGAGAAAGAGTAGAAGGTAGAGAGGGGAGGAAAGAAGAGAGTGAGAGAGAAGGTAGGAGGTAGAGAGGGGAGGGAAATATAGACCCAGAGAGAGGGTAGGAGGTAGAGAGGGGAGGGAAGTAGAGAGTGAGAGAGACAATAGGAAGTGTAGCTGCCCTTGTAGACATGTATGTAAAGTGTGAAAGCATAGACAAGGCATGTCAATTGTATGACATAACAGCTCAAAGCGATGTTTTGTAATGGAATGCAATGATTTCAAGATATGCAAAAAATGGATTTGTTGAAAAGGCTTTAGAAACTTTCAAGCAAATGCAATTAACATGTGTATAGCTAGTTATGCTCAGCATAATGTGAGCACATTATAACGCACTCACGTTATTGATTTCATATAATGCGCTTGCATTATGATTAGCTTTCTTTGACATGTTTTTATCAGTTTTTAGCAAAATCTGGAGATAATCTGGAGCGTGCTCCCCATCAAGATGGCACTTTTTTCAATGAAAACTAAAAAAAATACCACCATAATCTTAAGCTATCTATTAGCTATCTAACCATATAATATTGTTCACATTTTGAGTATGTTAAGGGTTTCATCTTGAATTTCTTTTGTTAGTGTGTCCATTTTTTTTCAAAAACTAGTGTGTAGTATTTTTGACTTATTTTTAAACTGTTCATCGAAATTTGAAATAAGTTACATTTTTAGAAACTAGACTCCATTCTACATGTATTCAATTTTTTTTTTCAATTTTTGATTAGTTTTCAAACATTTTACGGGGGAGCTCGCTCAAATTTCTATTTTTCAAGATGTGTCTACTTTACAAAATTACTAAAAAATCAATTATTCATGAAAAAATTATCAGAAAAATTAGGGATAAACTACATGGTGTTAGCTAATTTCTCACTGGAGCGATTATTGAAATACTAAAAAAAAGTTAACATTTTAGGGGGAGCACATGTTATGTTTTTTTGAGAAAAACAAGACCAATTTGTGTGCTCCCCCTTTTTCAACCCTTTAATCTCAGCCATTTTTGGAAAAAAATTAGTAGTTTAGAAACTAGATTCAGAGCACAACTCTTGTTTTTGTTCCATCTTCAAAATTTGAGTGTAGCTATCTTCAATTTCTCATCCAACATTAATGTTTCCTGATTTCAAAAAAAAAGTGGCATCTTAAGACCCCATTTTGGTCCCTCATCTTTGTGCACTTACCCTACAATGTTGTTTGGATACATTCCAAGTAATGTTTAGGATGTGGTGTGCAATATTTATCACCAATTCTTAACTTTAAAACATCTTTTGCGTTCGGTGATACCCTAGAGTTAGTGTGCCAAAATCATTCAATTTCTTCCTTTGTGCTATTGATTAGCTTCTTATCAACTCATGGAAGCCTACCACTAAAAGCCCAAGTATCATTTCCAAGAGGACTATCTAGTCTTGATCTTACTGCTAGTGCTTTTGACATTGTTTTAAATGATTTGAAAGCTTAAGTCAACAAAAGTTTTCCTCATTAATTGATCCTTTCTTAATTGTTTGATCACTATTGAGGTTGTTATTACTCTATGAGAAACTCTTTTATCTTTCTCATTTCTAGTCTTTCCAATAGAATTGAGTGCATTGAAAAGGCTTCTAACAATAATCTTATTCTGATTGGACACTTTGTTTAAATGAATCTTTAATTTATTTAGTAAAGGTCTCATTCTATATATCTTTAGTAATTGCACAAAATGTTGGCATTGTTTGGTTAATGTTTTATTCTCAAAGTATTCATGGAAGAGTTTTGAAGCCTACATCTAAACCATTCGTGATGACCTCTTTCCTTCAAGTTTTTCCATTATGTTTTCATCAATTTCAAGTAACCATTTTGGGGTTCTTGGATGTTTTACAATTTCATCATGCTCATTCTCTTCTTGACAAACATCCTCTCTTCTTATGTAATTTGGAGATACATTGATTTTCATTGTTTCGTCCATGTTATCAACCTCATCGATTTTATCAACAAATAAATTATGGAGTGTGAATTCAACATCATGAGGTTCATATCCACTTTCTTCAAGCAATCTTTGTTTTTTTTCTTCTATGTCTATGGTATTGCTCTTATCAATAGGTGTTTTATAACATTTTGCAACATTTTCATTTGCAATGTCATGGTCAATTTCATTCTTATCTAGCATTTCATTATATTCAACATTAACACCTTCAATTTGCTTGTCATTAGATGGTAAAGAAGAAGCTTCACCTTGATGAGCATCCTCCAAACCCAGTCTTCCAATCCTCTTCCTTGCTCTATCCTTTCCCTAATTGCTTCAATTTTATTCAATGTGACTTTCCTCCTTTTTGCTTTACGATGACTATTGCTCCCCATTAGGGGAACAAAAATATCACCCTAATGATTGTAACAAGAAAATTTTATGTCCAAAAGTGCATAAAAGTGTTTTTTTGACTGTAACAGGTAGAGATCACAAGTTTTTTGACAACAAATATCTAGGTAACGGATATCCATTATATAAAACATATATCTGTTCTATAAAATAGATATCTGTTATGTTTTTCTATGTTAACAAAACCAAAACTTATGTGTGGTTGAAAGAAGGTGGTGAACAAAACCAAAGGGTCAGTTAAAATATGGACATATGGTATTTTTACAAGGGTCTTTCTCTATGAGAACACATTGAATAATGCTACATGGGATCAACTGCCATGTGATGGCCCTTTGTACGTACTCAACCACATTTCTTTGCAAGTTTTTTAATATTCTAGAATCATATGGATTGTGGATTAAATGGTTATATGTCACAATATTATCAATTGCATTATATCAATTGATTAGGGGATCATGCATCTTATGCATCCACTGATCTATCAAATGCATAGATATTGAAGGCAAAATGGTCACAACTATTGATTGTAGGTTCTCATTAGTGGCCAAAACCAAAGTATGTTAGTTAAAGTATGAACATATGGTATTTTTACAAGGCTTTTTCTCTATGAGAGCAAATTGAATAATGCTACATGGGATCAACTACCATTTGATGATGGCCCTTTGTATCTACTCAACCATATTTCTTTGCAATTTTTTTTATATTCTAGAATCATATGGATTGTGGATTAAATGGTTATATGTCACAATCTTATCAATTGCATTATATCGATTGATTAGGGTATGATGCATCTTATGCATCCATTGATCTATCAAATGCATAGATCTTGAAGGCAATATGGTCACAACCATTGATCGTAGGTTCTCATTAGTATTCAAAATTGAAGTATGTCAGTTAAAGTATGAACATATGGTATTTTTACAAGGTTCTTTCTCTGTGAGAACAAATTGAATAATGCTACATGGGATCAACTGCCAAGTGATGATGGGCCCTTTGTGTCTACTCAACCATATTTCTTTGCAATTTCTAGAATCATATGGATTGTGGATTAGATGGTTATATGTTACAATATTATCAATTGCATTATATCAATTGATTAGGGGATCATGCATCTTATGCATCCACTAATCTATCCAATGCATAGATCTTGAAGGCAAAATGGTCACAACCATTAATCGTAGGTTCTCATTAGTGGCCAAAGTAAAGTGTAAGTGAAATGATAAGAGGAATGGGAGATGAACACATGACATGTTCTAATTATTTGTGGTGGATAGGTTGATCAAGTAGTAAGATTTTTGAAGGCCCATTGATTGCTTGTGGCCATTGATCTAAAAAGTGATACATCTAAGTTGTTGGTCAAGATTAACATCTAAGTTGTTGGTCAAGATTAAATTTTAAACTAGTTAGCCAATAGGGTAGAATGGAAAACATGAGAGTATGGGACCATCCAAGGGAATAATTTAGATGCAAATTTGATCAAGAAGGAATTGGTATTAATAGCTTAGTTGAATAAATTTGGTGGTGGTGGCTGAGGGAATTATTATAATTACTTGACAAATAATTGTAGAGGTAGATATGATTTGGCTACTAATTTTTTGAGAAGATATGGTATAGTTGAGGAATTTAATGGGAATCAAGGCATGCTTAATATTATTCATGGAAAATGATGAAGGAAGTTAACTAATTGGTTTTAGGTTGTCTTCCATCCATTTAATTGACATCAAAAGATAATTAAGTCAAGTTTCAAAAGGAATTCTACCTATAAAGCTATGGAAGATTTTCCATGTTTATGAAAAGTATGCTCTAAAGGAATGCACTTCAATACATGAGTCATGATTAAGTGTACTATGTTCTCTATAATTTCTTAATGCCTAGTTCAATAGTGTAGGATGGAGTTAGTTTTAAGGAAAGTTTATTACTTGATAAATTTAATGAAATGATTATATACTTGAGATGCAATGGTGCAAATTGAAATAGTTATTAGCTATGTGGAAGATCTTGGTAGGATTGTTGGTTAATAATGCAATCTCTATCTATGCAAATCTTCTTCGTCCCTGGCCATTTTTGTGTATAGAGTAGAATGTAGTGTATTCTATGGTGATCAAATGGGGCATGCCAAAATCGAGAAAGGTTGTGGGAGAGATTTGTGTGAAGTTTGGTGAAGGAGTTGTAAGTAAATACTAGTAATTAGGGGTAGATATTCCATAGTTCGTGCATTATTTTTGACAATACATATAATCTACCATACTTATGGTCTGTCACATTTGTTGACTTCTAGTATGTTTGAGGTTGGTCTTTAGCATCAAGTTTTAATAGGAAGCTTGTATGCTATTTGTAAATGTACCTTTCCAAACCCACATAAGGGATATTGAGGATCATATGTGGTCTCTAGAAACCCTACTTTAGTTGAAGTATTTTCATTTCATTGAATTTCATTTTGGATGAATCTAAAACTAGAAAAATTGGATTCCATAGTAAAGTTTTTGTTGACTTGATAGGCTTTGCATAAATGTTTTTTACCCTTTCTTGGGTTCTTGACTCTATTTCCCATTAGAATAGGCACCAATCACAAATGGTTGATTGATCATTATTTATATTGAATATCATTGTCTATTCCATGTAGATTAGTGTAAGTTATGGTCCTTCTAGTTTGTATAAACTCATTGATACCTCCTGTAGCCACATATATTGAGAGCCTACATTTGATTAACCATCTTTAAAGAGTTGTGAATTTCTATGTCTTCACAAGTTCTATATGAAGTATGAGACTATTTTTTTTTTATCCATAAGCATTGGAGTTTACAAGGCGGACCTCCCCCCCATCAACATATCCACTTAACCAAATTAATCAACTTAGAAGCCACATAGAAACCACATGTTACTTGGGGGATTCGAACTTGGATCTCCATCGTGAGAACTTTATGGCCTTTGCCATTCAAGCACAACCCTGTTCACATGAAGTATGAAACTATTACTGAAGTTAGATTTGGGAATATTAATTTGGTTTTACATATTTAGTTGAATTATAACTTGATAAATAATCTATTGTTAAGAGATCTTTGGTCTACAATACCAATGAGATAGTATAAAGGGTGCTTAGTAACACATATTAGCTTGAAGATAATGGATATCTATTTCCTAGGAATGGATATCTATTTCCCAAGAATGGATATCCATTTTTCTTCAATTTTGCCTTGTATTTAGGCTTGGGACTGTCATAGTTGACTTTCCCTGAATTCTAACATGTTTACAGGTTTCAGTCTCTCCTTCAAACTTCACCCTTCGTGCTAATGACTTTTTTAATTCAAATTTGATAAAACAAAAATGGTTTTTTTGAAGAAATTGTTAGCTTTCTAAACATATAAGATTTTCTTGATTATCATATTATTAAATAATTATTAATAATTTTCTTTATAGTGTGTGTTTGAAATCCTAATGGACACACTGATTGAAAAACATCCATAACTTTCAAACCATTTCACCTATTTTTAGATCCGAAAGATGAGTGACACTCTATGCTTTTCTAGCTATAGGTTTAAAAAAATTGAATTCCAATTTTTTTGATTGAGTTAGGTTGGCTGGAAAATTACTTTTTAGTTTTTAAAAAAAGTCACAGTAAAATAATCATAACTAATTATTTTCTTGGAAATTTTTTCAAAAAAAAATGCGTCACATCTGGGCATGAGTCCTTTACTTATTTTGAAAGATTCAAAAGAAAATATATTTTTTTGTTCATAGTTAGGTTGGCTGGAATGACACCCATTTTAAAAAAAAAATTAATAGTTGTTCATTAAAATATTTATTTTTCACCAAGTAAATTTAGTTTTTTTTAAAAACAAAATAGTAGCCCATAAACTAGATTCAATTTTCTACAAATTTTGTTCTTACATATTTTTCAAATTGTGTAGATAATCCATTCAAATTTTCACATTGTTATGTCAGAAAATGTCCCCTTGGGGGATTTTCCCTCTTAAGGTTTAGCTCTTGGGTCCTTAAAGTGCATTTAGAGCATATTGCATGTTAATTTTGAATCCTGATGAGAAAACCCCAAAGTCTTGTGGCAAATAGGACCTAGGGGGTGCTATTGAGATGACTCTTGCCTAAAATAGGGGGGAGGACTTGGGCGCTCAGGCCCTAGTCCTGCCCTATTTTGGGTCAGGCCCTAATTTGAAGTGTCAGTTATATGACCGTTGTCAGGTCTTATGCTGACACCAAAAAGTTTGAATTATGAAATTCTTAGCGGGAATGTTTGTAGTGGCATATATAAGCATGTTTAGATTTTCATTTGTAAACTAGAAGATGATTGCAAACTTTATGCATACTTGTGATTTTAGAACATCCATGACATTCATTGTTGTAGAGCAAAGCATTGTTATTGTGTTTGTGATTGTAGATTTGACTTCATCTTCTCATGTGATTAAAGAGCCTTCATTTATGTGAGATCTACACTTCAAGGTGACATCTATTGTGTTTTCTATCATTTATCATTTGGATTTTGCCTCTATCCTATAGGGATACACACTCTTATCTGACAACGGTGTTTAAAAGACTTGAATGTATCTCCAAGGCTTGATTGAGGCAAGCCTCTAAAAACCACAACCCCCAACCACACTCCTTTGTGATCACAGGTTACAGGTACCGAGTTTCACGGAGTGGATTTGTAGAGGAAGGTTGTAGACTACAAGGATTTAGGATCTGAAAGAAAGAAGTGAAACAGAGCTTTTTTGGGACACGGGCACCTAGGGTAATGTCCTCTAAACTTTCAGAGATGAGAATCAGAGTTACAAGGGCATTCTACATTTGAAGGAGCTTCTGCATCCCAAGAATCAGCCTACCATGGACTTGGGCACTCAGGGCAGTGTCCTCTGCATTTCAGGTGACAAAAATAGTTAGAATAGTGATTATTAGTGTCAGAAGGAGTTTTGCATTCCACGAAGGAAATAGTGCCTTGGACTTGGGCACCCATGGCATTATCCTCGAATATTCTAAATTCCAAACTTTGAAATATGGTCAGTTATTAATCTCTGTCCTTTTCCTTAATCTGTAAACATTTATCAGAATCTACCAGTTTGTTCACTGTTTCGCATATTTAGGATTTTAAGAGTATTTGAGTGTTAAATAGAGATATTGATTGATAACATTTGAGCTTTCTCATCATTCCAAGTGACAGACCAACCTATTAGGTGAATGCTCTCGCTTAGTGGAGGTTCAAGTTGGTTGATATGTCCTTGAATGTTTGTGGTGAAGGGAGGATCTAAACCCATCAAACCCTCAAACTAAAACAAAATCAACATCCCCCCTTTTTACCACAAAACACACATGAATTTTATTAAGTCTAATTTTTAGTATTTTCATTGCCACTTAGAGGTATTGTTTGGCCCATCATGATCTTGCACATACCCTGGACCTCCTCACAAGATGAAATAGATGTTATTCCTGCTTTAATTTCTTAGAGTTCTCTATATCATATTTCTTATCTTGTCCAACCTAAACCTCTAGTTCAACCTTAGATGTAGCCTCTACTATCTTTAGATTTACATGCACCATTGAATTCACTTTATCTTTGGTTGTTCAACTATATGAAAATACCTTCTCTTTGAAGGTCACATTCCAAGTGTATATCATCTTTCCTATCACTAGATTCTAAAGCTCATATCTCTTTACCCCATCTAATTGATGAAGATACATTTATCACTTTGAAGTATAATTGTGACCTCTTCTCCATAGGATGCACATATACTTCACAACCAAAATTTTGATATGTTCAATTGAGGGTTTCCTTCTCATCCAAACGTCCTCTAAGGTTTTATCAACAAGAGCTAATGTAGGAGATTTGCTAATTAGATAACAAGCTATATTGATTACTCCTACCTAGAATTTCTTATCCAAATTAGCTCCACTAAGTATACTTGTAGCCCTCTCCATTAGAATCATGCTCATCCTCTCTACAACTCCATTTTTTTGAGGTGTGTATGGAGTCGTCTTATGCCATGCAATACCATTGTCTTTAGAAAACCTACAAACTTCTACTAAATATAATTCCTTGTCATTATTTGTTCTTACATATTGATATTTTTTTCATTTGGTTCTAAACAAGAGCTCTAAACTTTTTGAATCATAAAAAACTTAAACTTATGCTTGAGAAAAAGGCCCACGTCTTCTTGGAAAAACTATCTTTTGGCGACTCCACTGGGGAAAGGAACGCGCAACTTGAAGCCTCACGCTTCGAGTTGAAGCATTTTTCAGTTCTTTTACATTTTTTTTTTGCAAATATTGTGGTTAGTATAATACAGTCTGGCAGATTCCCGGTACACCAGAAGTAAGAGGGCTCAGGGTATTATTGATCCTGCATTTGAATTAATGCGGCAGAATAATTTTGGATTCTTAACTCCACGACCTCGTCTTCAGCGCACCAGGAGTTTTCCCCCTACAAACACCAGGTCTCCAATACCAGGTGAAGTTTCTACTGCCAGTACTAATAGAGTTTTGGCTGTTCATACACCACCAAGGTTTACTATACCACCTTTCAACCGGCGTATCATGGCAGCCCAAGGCCCTTGGGGTAATACCTTTGGTCCTCTAAACTTGACCCCACCATTACATGAACTACCTCGTAGTTCAAGAAAGAATTTCCCCAAATTCTATGGTGATGGAAAAGTTCATCCTGATGAGCACATTGCGGCTTTCTGTATAGCCTGCGGTGTAATAGGTGTCGAGCACGAAGACGTGGCTGTACGACTCTTTGTAGAAACACTACAAGGCGCTGCTGCAGACTGGTTCTATCACCTCCAAGCCCAAACCATAACAAACTAGGCTACTCTCAAAACTAAGTTCGAGGCCAGGTTCAAACCTGCGGAAGATGCTCATGCGTTGTTAGCACAGCTGACACAGATGAAAAAGGAACCTCAGGAACCAATGCGAGATTTCATCGCTAAGTTCAACAAATTGAGGAATAGGATTCCCGCTACTGCTGAGCCCACAGCGGAGAATCTCAAATGTTTCTTTATTAATACACAGCTTCCAGAGGTGAGTTTCCTATTGAGGCGAGCTGCTCCTACTGATCTTGCTACAGCTCAGATTCTGGCAACAGAAGTAGAAGATGATCTTATCCTAGCGGGTAAGATAAGAAGGGATGCTAATAGAAACAAAAGCTCCTCTTCTACTGAAAACCATTCCACAAGCACCACGGATCCCATGGTGTAAAAGCTAGCAAATGAATTGCTGGCTCTCAAGAGACAAATGTCCCAAGGTGTATCTTCTCCTTCTTACCGAGACATACCCAGGAGGACATTCCCAAACAATTCATATCAAGGCGCTGCTGCTAGGAATCAAGGACAGCAAAACCGTCTTCCTCCTACTCAGGGGAAGCTTGCTATTGAGGCAGCGCCGGTCAACTCTGCTGTTGGCTACTATGAAGCCGAGAATGAACTCTCTTTCCAACCTGAGTTGGAATATGAAAATGGTGCTAATCTCTTCACAGAAGGAGAAGAAGAGTTAGATGGCGACTCTACCATCAGCTTTCTGAACTACCAGGACGAAGCTGAAAAGGGAGAAGTGAGTGAAGGAGCATATGCTATTTTCACTAGGTCTCAAAATCAGTCAGCTCCTCAAGCTGATAAAGGGAAGGTGAGAGAAGAATCTCAGCCGGCGATTTCGATCGCTAAACGAGGGACTCCACTACCTTTCCAGTCAAAAGACCCAGTGGTTAATAAACAGGTAAGTGTTTCTAATGAATTTGCACCTTCCACTTCTAATCCTCAGACTAGTGCTGTTTCAGCCAAAAATCAAAATGATGGTTTTTCTTCCTCCGTATCTAATTCTTTTCAGCAGTTTGACATAATAGACCATGCTAGGAGAACTAAGATACAAATGTCTGAAGTTGAATATTTACAGGCTAATCCAGAACAGTTTGATAGATTAGCCAAATATGTCAAAAATAAGACCGTCCCTACAGGACAAGAGTTTCCCAAAGCTACTCATGACTCCTCTAAAAGTAAACCTACCCAAAACAATCTTGTTACTACTCCCCCTGAGGTTTCTGGAAAAATTGAACCCTTCTATGTTTCCCTATTAGTAAATGGCCATAAATTGAGCAATTGCGTAATAGATTCTGGAGCCTCAGACAATGTGATGCCTGCTAAGGTAGCAGATGCCCTTGGCCTCACCTTAACCAAAACTTTTGGGAGGTGTTTCTCTATGGAGAATAAGCAAGTTCCACTTTTGGGTCAAATCAAAGATGCCCAATTTGCATTTGCAACTTTTCCGGATAAGAGAATCAAGATGACAGTCTTGGTAGTTGATGTTCCAGCTTCATACGGCATTCTCCTTGGACGTAATTTCTGCAAAGATGTGGGTGGTGAGTTGAACATGGATTTGTCTGAAGCTAGGATACCTGTTAAAGGTGTCATGCAGAAATTGCTTCCTGAGAAGGAAGCGAAATATATTGTTACTCAAACATCAAACCCCAAAGCTCAAATTTTGTTTGAATCCTCGGGAATGGGTAACTATTTTCTATCTACTGAAGATTGTTCCGATTCATCAGATGAGGCTACATCGGGTGATAGCTCCGATATGTCAGATGGAGACTCAGAGGAGTTTTCAGACTAAAGTTCAGGTAAAGATATAGCAATTCCAGATTCTTCCCTCACCGATGAAGAGGAATCTTCTGATCAGAGGAAGTCCAAGAAATCAAATTCTGATGGAGTCTGGATTTTAGAATTTGATGGCAGCTGTTCTTCTACCGGTTCTGGAGCTGGAGTAGTTTTGATATCGCCACAAGGTGATATTTTGCATTTTTCATACAAGCTACAATTTGACAATACCAATAACACCGCCGAATACGAGTCCTTGTTGCTCGGATTGGAAGCGGCGCGTGCCAGAGGTGTTAAGATCCTTCATGCTCAAGGGGACGCCGAATTGGTGGTTTGTCAAGTAAGAAATTTGTACCAAACAAAAAATGAAAGGTTGAGACACTATCGCAATCGCGTATGGGATTGCATTGAAGATTTCGATGCTTTCAATATTTCAGCTGTGCCAAGAGAGTTCAATGACCGTGCAGATTCATTGGCTATTTCCGCCACTCTCATGGTGCCTCACAAAGATTTCAAAGGAAATAAGTACACTATTGAACTGGTCTTCCGACCAAGTGTACCTGATAACGCTGACCATTGGCAGGTGTTCAATGGTGACAATCAGATCATTGCTTTCCTGGAAAAGATGGATAGCTTTGATGAGCTTTACTTTGAAGGAAGTGAATCACCACCTCGTGAATATGTTTCTGAGGTAGATTCGCAGACTGGCGAAGAATTTCTACAGTTGAAAGGAAATAAAATCCCAAAAGGATTGGTTTCCCTTGAGAGGCTCTTTGATAAACACGACAGGTATATCAAGCAGCGGCAACAACAGCAGGATTCGAATTCCTCCATGGAATTTGAACAGGTCAATTTGGGTACAGAAACAGATCCTAAGATGGTCAACATCGGAAAATGCTGCACTGCTAATGAAAGATTCAAATTCATTACCCTCCTCCGCCATTACATTGATGTTTTGGCTTACTCCTATGATGATCTGAAGTCTTTCAGGCCTAAGGAGGTTCGACACGAAATTCCCCTCAAAGCTGGATCGTTGCCTTACAAACAGAAGCAGAGACAATACAATCCAAAGATATCAGGTACGATTCTTTCTGAAATTCAGAAGATGCTGAATGCGAGGATTATCTTTCCAATTCATCATTCCACATGGATTTCAAACATAGTACCTGTAAGGAAGAAGAACGGAGAAATCCGTATCTGTGTTGATTTCAGAAATCTCAACCAGTCTTCTTTGAAAGATAACTACCCTTTGCCCATCATGGACCAAGTATTGCAAATAGTGACAGGTTCAGAAATGCTATCTATGTTAGATGGTTTTTCAGGGTACAATCAAGTGGAGGTAAATGAAGTTGATCAGTTCAAGACCGCCTTCACCACACCGTGGGGCACATTTGCATATCGCAGAATGCCTTTTGGTCTGATCAACGTTGGCGCGACATTTCAGAGAGTGATGGATCTTGCTTTCAGAGATGAAATGGGTAAGTTCATCGTGGTGTATCTCGATGACTTGACTGTGTTCTCCAAAAACCGTCATGATCATGTACATCATTTGCGACAAGTGCTAGAGCGCTGTTGGCAAAATGGTATTTCACTCAATCCCAAGAAGTCAGTTTTTGGGGTAACGGAAGGCAAGCTTCTCAGACACATTGTATCCCGAGAAGGTACTAAGATCGACCCGGAGAGGGTCAAATCTATTCAAAGTCTCACTCTGCCAGCAAGTAAGACTGCTGTTCATTCTTTCTTTGGAAAGGTGAATTTTCTGCGAAGGTTCATCCCTGAGTTTGCAGAAAAAACCCGTCACATTGTTAATATGATGAAGGGTAAAGCCACTTTCCGTTGGACTGCGAAAGGTAAGGAAGCATTCGAGGATATCAAGAGAGCTATTGCTCATGCTCTGGTTCTTGTCTGTCCTGACTACACTAAGGATTTCCTAGTCTATAGTTACGCTTCAGAACACACACTTTCAGCTATTCTGGTTCAGCAGAATGAGGAAGGCGTTGAATCCCCCATATCATTTATGAGTTGTCCTCTCAAAGCTCATGAATTGAAGTATTCGAATATGGAGAAGCATGCCTACGCCGTAGTCAAAGCAGTTAAGCATTTCAGGTTCTATATTCTAAATTCACACACTGTTGTCATGGTGCCTGATACAACAGTCAAATCCATCCTAACTCAACAAGAGTTCGGAACGAAGAGAGGTAACTGGATCGCTAAAATTCAAGAATTTGATCTGGATATCAAGCCTACCAAGCTTGTACGGGGTAAAGGTTTGTGTCAATTGATCGCAAACAACGTTCCAAAAGAGACAGGGGACGAAGAAGAAGAAGTTGTGGACATGCCAACTGTTCTTTTTGTTACTACAACTGACGAGTGGTATTCCAATATCGCTCATTTCCTTACCTATGGTGAGTGCCCTTCTCACTTGTCTTATAAGGAAAGGAGAACTGTCAAGTTAAAAGCTGCTAACTACGTCCTTTGGGACAATGGTTTGTACAAGAGAAGTCTTGACGGTGTATTTTTACGTTGCGTGGATAAAGCGCAACAAGGTAAACTTTTGGAGTCTTTCCACAATTTGGCTTGTGGTGGACATTTTTCAGCACCTGTAACGGCTCACAAGATTTTGCGAGCTCGATACTATTGGCCCACACTATTCCAAGATGCGTATAATTGGGTACGTAGGTGTGAGTTATGCCAGCAGTTTGTTGGGAAACCAAAATTGGCAGCCTTACCTCTCAAACCAGTGGTGATTGAGGAGCCTTTTCAGCAATGGGGTATTGACTTCATTGGCGCAGTGAATCCATCATCAAGTGCCGGACACAACTATGTCCTCACAGCAACAGACTATTTTACCAAATGGGTGGAAGCTATTCCAGTCAAACACGCCACTTCAGAAGTGGTATGCAGTTTTCTTAAAGAAAACATTATTTCCAGGTTTGGAATCCCAAACAAGATTGTAGCAAACAATGCTACTTGTTTTTCCTCCTATAAGATCACTGAGTTTTGCTACGAGCATGGGATCACTCTTTCCCATTCTTCAGACTATTATCCGCAAGGGAATGGTCAAGCAGAATCAAGCAACAAGAATCTGGTCACTATCATCAGGAAGCTGGTTGATGAGAATCAGAGAACTTGGCATAAGGCATTGTTTGATGCTTTATGGGCAGATAGAATTACACCCAAAAGGGCAATAGGCATGTCGCCATTTCAGCTTCTATATGGACTGAATGCGGAGATACCGATCACCTTGGAATTGCCAGCATTGAAGTTGGTAAAGGCATTGGAAGATAGAACTTTTGATAGTTCTATTGATAAAAGGATCATGTATTTGGCCGAACTTGAGGAGCAGCGCACTGTTGTGGTGGACCGCATTGCTGAGCACCAAAATCAAGTAAAGAGACTCTTCGACAAGAAGGCAAAGGCTCGTGAGTTTCAGGTTGGAGATCAAGTCTTGTTGTGGGACAAGAGGAGAGAACCAAAAGGAATGCACGGAAAGTTTGATTCCTTATGGAGAGGTCCATTCACCATTCATCAGTTCTGTGGTGAAAACAGTTTCTTGCTGGAGTATCAAGATGGGACACCATTCTTGTTGCCCCACAGTGGACATCATCTGAAGCACTTCAATCCTTGAGGTTTCAGATAAGTTAAATTGTACATTTGTATAGTTTTGTGTTTTATTTTTGTGTTTTCGTTTAGTCTTTGTGTCTTTTTCTTTTTAGCTTGACTCTATAGCCCAATGGCATGGATGAAGGCACTTAGAGACTGGATTCTACTCCCCTCAATCGTTTCAAAGTTCGATTGAAGGAAGTTCCCCAGTTAGAGCCAGCTGTTGTTCTCAAAATCAGCTACGCTCGTTTTTGTAGACAACCCCACGAAACTTGTCCGTTTCGTGAAACTACACTCTAAGATCGCGAATCGAGAAAAGATGTTCTTGTTCTCGTGCGAGGTCATTTGACATTTTAAAACTTGTTTACGACGCTTCCTTGAATTAATTTCTCAATGAAGGCGAGGAAAGTTCAAGTCGTAAATTGGTTAGGATGTTAATTTTAGTCGTTTTTAAGTTCGTAAATTTTTGACTCTTGATATGCAAGAGCGGCAAAATTTGCCGCTCTTACATATCCCTTAAGTTTGTTTATTGTTTGTTTTGATGTAATGTCGGCTAAATTTGCCACTATTACATCGTCTTGAGTCCAAAGTGCAGAAGCGGTTAAAATCACCGCTATCGCATATGTCCGTCGAAACTGCATCACATGCAATGACGGCCTTTTTTGCCGACTCCGCATATTGGTCAACGGCGATGTCGTAGCGGCCGAAATCGCCGCCCGAACGAGATCTTCAGGATTTTGGTGTCGGATGCCATTAATGGCCACTCGTGCCAGGCGTTCAAACTCTGATTTTAACCTTTTAAAAAGCGTTATAACTCCCATTGTCGCTTGTCTTTCCTTATAACTGAAGTCTTTGTTTGATTTACCAACGCTCTCAACGCTCACTTGATCGCACCATCCCGATTGGCGACGGATTTTGTTGAAGCTTGAATATAGGTTTTCCGTTCTGGACAGGTAGGTTTTCCTCCCGTTTCCCATTTCCTTCCTTCACGGATTAAGGTGTATGTCATTTAGGTTTTTATTTATTTATTTCCATTTCGTTCGTTTGTTTGTTTCGTTTTTTCATTGCTGTGTTTCGTTTTCAGAATGCCCTAGGTTTTACCCCGAAAACCCTAGGGATTCTCTTGCCTTCGATTTCCCAAACCCTCGTTACATTCCCCTCATGTAGCATCGGTGGATTTTGCCGAGCTTACCTGGACATGGTGACTTTTGCCAAGTGTTGAAGCGGCGAAACATCCCGACCCCCGCACTTAACTAAGCAAATGTGATCAAATGCAACAACATTAAAATTCACCGCTATAACCTCATCACGTATATTAAATGCATTGTCGGCTAATTTTGCCGCTTAGACATGTATTTTCTCCCCTCGCGTGATGTCGGCAAAATTTACCGACAAAACATCAAAACAATAAACCTTTGTGCAGCGTCGGCGAAAATTGCCGCTCTTACCAAACAAACCTCCGCTTTCCTATTTCCTGCATCGACGGCAAATTTTGCTGCTCCAACCATCTCACGTTTCTCTCAAACTGCACGGGCGGCGAAATTCGCCGCCGATGCACAATATCAAACCCCTCACATGCAAGGGCGGCGAATTTCGCCGCCCATGCAAAAAATATCTCAAATTTTCCTAACACTGGAAAATTTCCAATTTCATTTTCCCGAGCCCGCTTCTCCTCTGATTCTTGGCCAGCTCGCACTATAGCCCTTTTTCAAGCGCACTCCCATAGTCGTGATCGTCAACATGCAATTTTCCCAGATTGCCCATATTTTCCCTGATTGCATGATCATGATTTCTGTTGCAGTTTCTTCTGCGGAGCTCCTTTCGACGTCAAATTTCTTCTCAGTGAAAGATCGTCCAAATGACTGATTTGTCTCCGAAGAAGGCAAAAGCTATGAAGTACAAATATCAAGGTGTTTTCCCAATCACCTCAGTCCACTCTAATGTTGAAGATATTAGAGATACAGAGATTGGCCATGTTGATATGGCTGAGTTTGTAGAGAGAACCAAGTCGAGCAACCCCAGTGCTATGATGAGGAAAATAGTGGAAAGTAATATTCATCTGGTATCCTCCTTCCCAGTGGCGGCTCACAATACAGAATTTGTTCTTCAGTGCGCCCATTTCTACAACAAAGATATCAGAGCTGTGGTGGACGCCGGTGGTAATGTAATAATCAGGTTGGACCCTGAGTTTATTGACAAGGTGTTCATGTGTCCTCCTGCAACAGAGGTGTTGAAGCTTGATTTCACCGAAGCTCAAAAGGGATATGATAAGAATCCAGAGAAGGCGAAGAAAGTAATCAACAACAAATGGTTGAAGATTGCGAGGTCAAGTTTGTCTAGATGGCCACGCAGCTTCCCTCGAAGTGATTTCGTGGAAGAAGTTGGTGACTTGATTACCCTCCTCAGCAGGATAAGAGGTTTGTCTTCCTCTTCACAATTTCAGGAATGGATGTATCCCTTCATTAAGGTCATACTCCAAGGCAAGCAGGTTATTTTCTGGGGAGAGCAAATTAGTAACGCTTTGCATGATCAGTTGACGAAGGTATCCACTACCTCCAAGTTCTTCATGACTTCCTATCTGGTATACATTGCAGCCTCCATGAGGATTTTTCCAGGATTGTCGTCAGAAGGGGATAGAAGAGTAGTTCCAGTATACCAGTACTATTCTCAGCTAACATTGAAAGGCTCAATTCACCATTTCAGGAGAGTGAATGATGCATTCTTTGCTGTATTCTTGTGTCTTTTCAATCCCCAACTGGAGCAGAGAAGAATCTCAGATGAGGCATGGACAGTGGTTAATGGTTTTGGTTGTATGTTTTTGCAATTTCCATCTTTCTCCTACTTGAGGGTTGGCTTTTTCCAAGGTTACCCTTATATGCTTCCAAGGTTTCCTTCAGATAGATTGGTCTTGATGGAGTTGTGCAGGCAAATGATTGTCGTGCATAACAAACAGATGGAACTCAAGAAGCCTGGCTTCAGATTTCCTGTAGAAATCGGCAGATACTCAGTATTGACTGCCGCAAAGGCAAGAGCTATGGAAACGGAGATGCAGCTGGTCACCATGAAGCAATTCAAGAGGAGACCAAAGTTTGATTACCGGGGTGTAAAGGATAAAATCAAGAGGAAAACACAGTTCCATGAACCCATGGTGGAAGATGTCTGGATAGATTTGAGAACAGAGGAAGACATCAGGAAACTGGACTATAGCAGGCTGTCTCTAGAGCAAATTGAATACCTAGGACTTGCTGATATCCCAGAGGACCTTGTGGATGATGGAGAATTGGTTGATGCCAAGTATGAAGCAGAACAGATAGCTGGTACTCCTCTACCGCCAATCCAATGGTCCCAAAAGGAGCTGACTTCCCTAAGGAAGAGATTTGAACCCATATTGGCCAACACCAATAAGTGGCTGGAAGATAAAGGAATTACGCTGAAGGAATTCCTCACTGGTTCAGAAACTGAAGTTCAAGAGCAAACTGGTAAGAAGGTTGAAAATAGAACGAAGAATAAGAGTGATGCTCTATCATCCTCTAAAACACATAAACCTAAAATCAGATTTGTGACAAAGAAAGCAAAGGTTGTTGAGAAGGAACCTGAAGCGAAAGATATGGAAATTGAGGAGCCAGCGGCAGAGGATCCAACAACTGAAGAGCCAGCTACAGAAGAGATGGATGTCAGAGACAAGGGGTCAGAGGAACAAGATAAAGAGGCTTTGTCTCCACAAGACAATACACCTGTAGCACCCCCTGTGCCTGCTTCCCCCATTATCATTCCTTCCTCTGAATCCCCCTCTCCTCCTAAGATAATCTTTGATAATCCCCAGGGCACTTTTGAAAATGTTCTCCATTCTTCTGATTCCATTCCTAGTTTGTCTTCTTCGTCATTTGATATAGGAGATACTTCTATGTTTGATCATTTTGTGATGAATACTGAGCAAGTTTCAAGTGCCAATGTAACAGGTGCGGTTTTTACCAACACCCCGCCTATTGTTTCTACCACCAGCACAAGTACAGTCCCAGTAACACTAGTGGCAGGAATGGACTCCAATGTGAATACTTCTCTGCTGCCACCTTGGTTGTCAGCTTACACGCCAAAGAGGAAAAAGCAAGTCATCTCTCCAGATGATTTTGATTTCACTAAACTGACACCTGCAAAACCTAAGGCTCCGAAGAAACCAAAGATCCTTTCAAGGGTACTTGAAGAAAAGGGGCAGAAGGTTTTGGAGATAGCAAAACCCCCACAAGATGCAACTGTCGAAAATTTTGACATGAATGACTATTCAATTTCTAGGGTTGAATTGGGCAAAATCACCCATGAAAGTGCTAAAAATGATATGCAGTCAGCCATGGACATCCTGATCCAGAAATTCGACAGGGAAAAAGAAATGAAAGACTACTACAAGGCAAAAGCAGAACAGCTGACTGCAGTGGTAAGAAAGATCACGTTGAATTCAGAAGCAGTTACTCCAGAGGCCGTGTCTGTAGAAGACCCCGTCATCCTGAAAGCGGAAAAGACTCACCTCAGAGGAAAAGTACTTGAAGAGTACTTAGACAGGATGCGAGCTCAGGGAATCTCTTTGCTCAAGGAGGTATTTGAGAAAACGGATAAGATGAGGAAAGTAAGAGCAGAACTCAATGATCTCATTGATGCCATCTCTCATGATATTGAGCACACAGAGGATACTCATGATAAGTGGGTTGAAATGAGGAAGCTGAAAATGAGCACTTTAATATCCATTGGCGCCATTTCCAATAGGGATTCATATATAGAGACAAAGGAAGCTCTAATGTACAGGAGCAATGTGCTAAGAAATTTGATCAAGGATCTCGAAGCTGCCAAGGAAACCAGTGAAGAAAATGATGTTAACATTTTGCATAAGCTGGAGGAGTTGCCCTGTAAATTGGTATCACAGGATAACCAGTTTCTTTCTGCAGAAGAAATGGTTAAGGAATTTGAGGACATGTTTCAGCAGGAATTTGAAGACAAGGTATTTTCAATAACTTCTGTGGACAGCATATTAGACAACTAGTTAACCTTGGACAATTTGAAAACCAGGTTAACCAATCATGCCAAGTCAATCACTACAGTAAGGGATGCCATAGTGAGGGCCAGGATGATCTTCAAAAACACATTCAAACCAGATAGCATTGAAATGCAGGCGACCTTCACTATGTATGATGACCATGTGAGAAAGGGTGGTGACACAAGTTGAAGCAGTTGGTTTTTTCCCTTAGTTTATTTTCTGATTTCCATATGTACTTTCAAAACAGTTTTGGACATTTTTACATGTACATTTTTGATATGCAATTACATGTAAAAAATAGGAAGTCCCAAGTCAATAAGGACTCCTATTTTTGAATAAGTCAAAGTAGTTGTAGATTTCCTAGATTTTCTCAAGGTCTTTCCCTATAAATAAAGGGGACCTCTTTTGTAAATATTATCTTTTATCTATTGCAAGAAAACTCTGGCGAATTGAAAAGCAAATCAAGACTTTGTGCTTATTGTGAAAATCAATATTCAAATATTCATCAATACAAGAAAGCAAGTTCAATTCCAATCTTTGTCTTGGGATTATTTGCGTTGCGATAGTTTTGTTCTTATGTCTTGCTATCATAATCTTAATTGATAATAATTGAAAGGTGGAGTTTGTTTCAAGTGGTTGAAGAGCACTCTAGATTTGATTCTGATAAACTTTGTGTTATCAAATCAGTTGTGGGTTATATGTTCATGTTTGTGAAAATACAACAGTTTGGGGACTTTGTGCTGCAAGTTGTTATATTTGAATTGTTTTTATCATATTGAAGAAGAGTGAAGACTTTGGGCTGCATTTTGCTTCAAAAAAGTTCTGGTTACAAGTAGTGAGTGAGGTAACAGAAAACTTTGTGTTTCTGTGATATTGTGATAATTTATAAGTTTTATATCGAGAGTTTGAAATATAAACATCTATTCTGAAAAAAGAGAATGAGATGAGATGGAACCACCCCAAACATAGTTTTTAGTGTACATAAATTTGATAAGTGTTTGATTTACAAAAGTTAAGTAATTAGAGGGAACCTCCCCTTGCTGAGAGGAGAGACTTTGTCTCATCATAGCTGTGGCTGATATACCCATTTTGCCGTTAGCGAGTTAACGACAAAATATTCACCCAACACTATCAATGAAAGAAATAATATAAATATTTTGCAAGTGAAGGTACATCAATAGGACCAAATATATCATTATGAATCAAATCCAAAATCCATATAGATCTAGTGGATCTTGAGTAAAATTGAACACAAATTATCTTTTCATATATACGTTTACGAAAGTCAAAATCTAAAGAATAATCAATTAACCCCTCCAACAAATTTTTACTCTTCAAGTCCTTTCTCACTAATGTGGCACATGTGCTCATGCCAAAACATAGTCTTATCAGTTTGTAGCTTATTGCTCTCTAAGGAAAGATCATGCTTAAGAACCCATGCTGCATGTTTGGATGCTATAGGTCTAAATGCTAAATGAATAGATGTTATAGGCATAGATTCCACATGCACCAATGTTTCAAGCATCAATGCTATAGGAACCAATGCTATAGAATCATGCTCATCCTCTCTACAACTCCATTTTTTTGAGGTGTGTATGGAGTTGTCTTATGCCATGCAATACCATTGTCTTTAGAAAACCTACAAACTTCTACTAAATATAATTCCTTGTCATTATTTGTTCTTACATATTGATCTTCTTTTCATTTGGTTCTCAACAAGAGCTCTAAACTTTTTGAACCATAAAAACCTTAAACTTATGCTTGAGAAAAAGGCCCACGTCTTCTTGGAAAAATTATCAATGAAAGAAATAATATAAATATTTTGCAAGTGAAGGTACATCAATAGGACCAAATATATCATTATGAATCAAATCCAAAATCCATATAGATCTAGTGGATCTTGAGTAAAATTGAACACAAATTTTCTTTTCATATATACGTTTACGAAAGTTGAAATCGAAAGAATAATCAATTAACCCCTGCACCAAGTTTTTACTCTTCAAGTCCTTTCTCACTAATGTGGCACATGTGCTCATGCCAAAACATAGTCTTATCAGTTTGTAGCTTATTGCTCTCTAAGAAAAGAGCATGCTTAAGAACCCATGCTGCATGTTTGATGCTATGGGTATAAATGCTAAATGAATAGATGTTATAGGCATAGATTCCACATGCACCAATGTTTCAAGCATCGATGCTATAGGAACCAATGCTATAAGTGTCGATGTTTTAGGCATTGATGTTGTAGAAGTTAATGCTATAGGAACCACTAGACTATCACATTATATGTAGGTTCTAGTATCAAGGTGAAATAGAGTTCCAACATGAAATTGTTGAACACCCATAATACTGAGGGGGGTGAATCAATATTCCCTGAAACCACTTAAGAATTTAAACATTCATTCCACATAGCATATTTAATTCGCAGTAAGGAAGGAAAGCATGAAATCAACCATCAAAATACATAACACATGAATACCTAATTTTTATGTGGAAAAACCACACACACACACACACATATATAACAATACCAATTACAATTAGGCTCACTGCCCAAAGGACTCACTGTCCATAAAAGAGAATGCTCACTGCAGGTGGCTCACTGCCAAAGGACTCACTGTCTTGAATAGAAAGAGATAGAGGAAGGGGTGGCTCACTTCCAAATATGAATTGCTAGAAATGCATCTGACTTATGCTGGAGATACAGTTCCACCAAAGCTCAAAATACTGACTTAACACACTTCATCTTCACCACAATCTTATCTTATCCTTCTCTGCATCATATTTCACTCACACACACACACACACTTTTTTCTTTCACACCACACTCTTCATAGAAGAAATTAATCTTGTATATATATATATACCACATTCAAGCAAAACATCAATCAGACTCTTTTAACAAACAAACAATCAAAAAAATGTGGGCTACAGACTCCTTAATATTACACAATGGGCACCAGACATCACCAACACCAAGACATAGTTTTTTTATTTCATTTTTTTAATTTTTTTTTTGATTGTTTGTTTGCTAAAAGGGTCTAGCATTTTTTTATGGGTAATATTTCTCAATGGAGTCCCTCTATACATGCAAATAAGAAAGAAATTATTTGTGGTCATGTGGATACCTTGAAGAAAAAATATAACTCATTTTGGCTTATTCTGTCTACTAAGATCTTATGGTTTATCTGGAAAAAAAGGAATGAGGAACGTTTCTAGGGTAGGGAAAGGCAACTCACTGGGATTTTCTTTAATATCACAAATTATAACTTTTTTGAGTAGGTGGTCATGACAAGGGAGATGTCAATTGATAAATTCAAAGAGTTAATGGAGACTGGAGTTGTGTTCACAAAGAAGATATCAAAGAATCAGATTTCTATGCAGGGAAAATGAAAAAGTTTGATTTGAGATTTTATAACTTGTACACTAATTTTCAGGAACTATACTACAAGAAACTACAAAAGGACTTGGCAAAAACTGAATTAGATAAATAGTGGGAGATTATGTCTCAAAACTTCAGCACAAGTACTTATCAGGGGGGCAATTCACCTAATAAGGATTATGACAACTTAAGAAACAAGATGATACATGTCTGGGCACAACTCAGAGATAGAGGAGAAGACCTTTGGAATGAAATGAAAAGAGCAAGAGCAGAAGACTCAAAATTGGATGATAGCAAGGTTTTTACAACCAATTTGAAGATCAAGAAAAAGAAGATTCCATTGCTCAGTGGCAAAGATATGCAACGGAAGACATGGAAATAGATGCAGCCAGTGAAAACTAGGGGAGATCTCCATTAGAGGAAAGGGAACATAATGATTTGGATCATAAAATTATAGAATCTTATAGTAATACAACTTTAACATCATGGATATCAGGGTCCTTCATATGAATTTTGTATCTCTCTAATATATACTTATGTTTTAAGTCTTAAAATTGTTCGTATATAGTGAAACTATAAGTTTTTTGGATTGCCGTAAGCTGCAAAAATATTTTAATGTGGTCTTCTTGATCACAAGGTTGTAACTCTTACTTTATTTTGAATATAATTCGTGCACGATTCTCAATCCGAAAAAAAAAACATCAATTAGGTCAGCATAATAGATATATCATGTGACTTCCTGATTTGTCAGCCCAAAACTCACTCTATACGCTTTGCGTAGAGAACCAAAACATGTTGCACATTTAGATAGGTTGGTATAACCTATTTTTACTCCCATGAATTTGTTCCATTCATGAATCAACTCCGCACAACCTCAACACCTTTAGGTTGGCTCAACTGGTGAAGTAGCAATAGCATGAACTAATGGTTTTCTCACAACTCAACATGCAAACCACCAAAATGCTTTCCTCTTCGAGACAACACACTTATGAAATCCATAAACTTATGCTCAAATCTGCATAGCAAAATATTCATTTGCAGTGGAATGCAGAGCATTCCAATATACCACTGATACTGTCATTACAGAGTCTGATACTCTGTCAACTCTATCTTTCACTCCGGAGGGCTTCAAGACCTAAAACTTTGGATTTAGATTCCTTTAGTATGCACCAACAATACCTTACAACCTCATAGTAAAATTCTTCATAGCAGAGGGATGAGGATGGTTCCCTAACATTGAAGACAGTACATTGGGACTTAGACAAATCTGCAGAGTGATTGGTACATTGGTCTTCTCTGGACCAACATGACCGAATCTTTATTCTTTGTTGTTCTTCTCCACATCACAGTTAGTAACCTCTCTGAACCAAAATAACTGTATCTTCATACTTTGTTGCCATTATCTAGATCAACATAACTCTGTCTTTACACTGTGTTTCCATCAATGACAACACTACTCACTGTCATGCTCGTCAGTGTCTTCTTCATTATGCTTATGTTGCCAATAATCTCCCCCTTTGTCATTGATGGCAACATATTCCAAAACTTCTCTTTTTCCATCAATGGCAAATGAACCATCTACAGATCAAATCTTCTCCCCCTAACTCAGAACCGATCTTTCTTTTCTATGTACATACTCCCCCTTACTATTTTACTCCTATACTTTAATATGGAAATCAAAATATCAAAAAACATTTCTTCTATCTTTTTGCATATGTATAGGAAATCAGAATATGAACCTTATTATTTGGTGGGAAGAATCTCCTTGTATATGTTCTTCAGATGTAACACTACAAGTCCTAATGCTTTTTGGTAGGTTTGATTACTCGTATCTACCCATTAATCTGCAAAAGCAATTCTTTTGCTTCTTCAACTGATGCAGGTGCAGTTGTCATCTAACCAACCTTATCATATTCCTTTAACATCCCTGTTAGTGCTGCTATCTTGAAACTGACAATCTCTCTCAATTGACTCATTTGATCCTTGATTAACTCTCTTTGATTCTATAGTTTATTAATGATAGCATGAGTCTTTTCAATTTCATCTCTCATATCTCCATTGTTCTCCTTTAAAGGCTCACATGTTCTAGAGATATTCGCTATCCGCATTTCAAGACCATCAATCTTGTCTTTTATCTATTTTGTAGTAATAGATCATGATAAATAGTATTGATACATTATTTTAGCTTCTCCTAGGGCATTTTGAATACTCTTTACACTAATTCCCAATAGGTTGTGTGCCTTGGAACACTTCTCTAATAGATCATTAATCTCTTATTGTTAATTCGTTCTATTACTTTCTTCTCAGTTTCATTCTCTAAAGATGTGGAATGGTTGTTAAAGGACTCCAACAGTTGCTTCATTTGTTGTACAGGAGTCAGAGAGGCATCCCTCTTGGTGTCTAGTAACACCTTTTCAAAAACTTTTGTTGCTTCTTCTAGAAGCTCATTTCCTTCTACCTGTGATTATAATATCTCCTCTTGGGTAGTGGCCTGAAAAATAGTTCCTAGTTGCAAATTTTATAGAGGAGAGATATTGGAGAAATTGATTTATCCATCCATATATGACAATTGAAACAACTGTAGTGAAGCAATAGTATGAATTTGTCTCTGTTGGGCCAAGAACTCCCTAATGGAGTCAATTGGAGAGACTCTGGAGCATTCACCCTCTGTATTCTTCTCCTCTTCTTCAGAAATAGAGACCATGTGTGAGTCTGAGATCTCTAGGGGATAAATTTCTTCATGTGTCCCTTCTCCTTCTTTGATCTTAGCCTGATGTCTAGAGGTTTTTGAATGATAGAAGCATTATTCACTTGTTCATTTTCCTTCACAACTTCCTCAATCTATTCTCCTTTTTCTCTATCTTTCTCTTCCTCATGATTTTCCTCCTTTTCTTCAACATCCTTTATATTCTTCGGTGGCGGATTGACAACACTCTGATCCTCTGCATCAGTGTTCACCAGAGGAGATGGCACATTTTTCTCTATCAAAATATCTTGTTCTATACTTGTTGCTGCAATCTCTTCATTTTTCTCTAGAATGTCATCAACCTTTTCTCTTTCCTCATAAGAAGACCATTCTTCTATGACAACTGTATCAATTTTCATTTCCTTAAAGATGTCTGCTGTTATCTTCAAGGTTTCCTTTTCTAGCCTCTTTATTTCCTTTTTTCATTAGACATTAAGGTGTTCAATCTCATTTTTGTTATAAATTATTTGGCTAATCTTTGAATAACCTTAGTCTTTTCTTGAGCAAAAATTGAGGGACAAATTTTCTCAAATGCTTTATTATTCATTTCAATATCCTTATTCATGGCTTCATTTCTTTTCTTTGTTAATACATTAGCAAGAATTTCAAGTAATTGATCAATAATCATCATTAACGCAACATTGAAAGCATCCATGTACCTGATTATTGTTGTTTCAATGATTGATTTATCATTTGAGGATCTTTCATCATGAAGTTTTGCTACTTCTTTTAGATTTCCATATTCTATTATAGCACTGATAGTAGCTTCAAGTTGTAGGGGTGGAAGACTTGATCCTTTTTCAGCGTCTTCATTTTCTCTTTTCTTCTTTTCTTTTTCTTTTCCCTTCTCACTTTCTTCTTCACTTCCAGTATCAACAGTATCAATTTTTACTTTCTTGGTACATCTCTTCTTCAGAGGCTTGAGGCTCTTTTCTTCTTCCAGACCAACTTAGGTCCTTCCTCCTCCTCTTCTTCATCATCATCATGACTGATGTATTTTTCTCTTATAGCCTTTTCTTTTACCCTTCTCTTCCTGGGAGGCTGCTGTTGTACAGAGGCACTTGGTGTTGTTTTCTTTGCTGAAGATGTGGCTCAGGAGGCTTTTGGAATAGTAGGAGAAGAGATAGAAGTCCTGGCAGACCTTCTTCTAATTAGAGACTCTTCTATAGGAGCAGGTATGTCTTTTGATTTCTCCACAAAATTCTTTGGTGATACAATCTCCATTAATTTGGTCCTCAATTTCTCAGTACTTTTCTTTATTTCTTTCTTCTTGTGCTTCAAATGCACTTCAGTGGATTTTTCTTCATATGTTCCAAATCTTTTTGCAAAGGTATCTCTTGGTTTTCTTAACATTAGGTATACAAGACCTATAATTATATCTCCTGCAACCTCATATCCCATCTCCCAAATCTAGATTGTTCTGGGTTCCATTGCTTCCATATAACATTCATCTTTGCTAACCCCATAATACAATATTTTGGGTTTCTAAGTTTCCTAACCTTCGCAGATGATCTCTGATTTGCACTACTGTAGGAATATGTCCAAACCATACTATGTTCTTTGTACCCAGAATTTCTCTGAGAAACTAAAATAGTAAGCAAATAATTAGAGTACCAAATTTGAAGGGGTACTTAGATTCCTTGGTCTTCTGAAGGTTCTCCATCAATTGTTGTCTTAGCAGTTCACACAAGTTATAGTCTACACCATTCTTGACCATCTCATATGTTGTGTAAATAGCTGTTGCAGAGACTGAGTTCTCTAAATTGGTGAAGTATAGTTTGTATCTAATCATCATTGATGCACATTTCATAATAGGGTCTGCAATATCATTTACAGGTAGATCTCTCTTGTCAAACTTCGCTCCGGTGAGCTTCATCACCACATTATTTTTCACTAATTTTAGTGTTGGAATTGTTTCGGTGGAGCATAACCCTGTCACAACCCTAATGGCTTCCTTACTTATCATATACAACAGATCCATCCCCATAAATTTATCGTGAATGCAGCTCAATACATACTTAATCCAAGCATCTTCATAACATAGACTAGGAAAGTCATTCCGTACATCCAATTTCTTTTCCGTCAAAGCCCTGGCTCATGTTTTAGGTCAAAATTGTCATTAGTTAACTCATTCACCCATACTTCTCCTAATTTTGTATGATTGTATTCTTCCATATTTGTATGGATGTTGATCCTTATATCTTCTATGTGCATCACACCATATGGAACACTTGAAAATGCACCATCTAGATCCATCTCCATAGATTTGAAAGGATATTTTTTGAATTTAGGGTGGGGTCAGTCCACTACCTCTATGACTTGTGGAGTAAACATCTTCAAAATACTATTGAAAAACTTTAGGGAAAGATAGAAAATTGTAAATACATTTCAATCGCTTTCGGTTAGGGTTTGATTAGCTTCTCCTTGCTCTTTCACTTTCTCTCTTCAAAGTTTTATTGCAAATGATCTTCTTGTTAAGCAATATTGATTAAAAACCCCTTTTTTCAAAACCTAATTTGCATTCAATGCACATGTTAATAAATTTGTGAAAGCTTCAACTGTGATACACAGTCACCTTCAATTTCTACACAATCTTTCGTAATAAGACATTTTTCATTGGTGTTTTCTTCAATAGGTCAAGCATGTCAACCTACACCACATATCCACATGCTGAGGGCATCAACACCATATCTTTGATAGGGGGTTAAAGTTAGTCTATTACAGCTCCCCCTAAGCCAAAGATTTCTACTTAGTTTCCAGATGAAACATCTGGACCAGAGATTGGCACAACCTCATCCTTCACTTTATTTTCTTCTTTCTTTTTCCAGACCTTGTCCATTTCTTTCTTCATCTCTCCTAGATCCACATTCTACTCCTTTTTACCGGACCAACCTTCACATTCTTACTTCTGCAAAATTTAGAAATGTGACCTAATTTGTTGCATTCATAACATTTGACATTTTGAACAAGCTTACTTCCATTTGGGTATGTGCAGGATCATCACGGGCCAAACAATGGCAATGGAAAAGAAATCACGTCTTTACTTAGCCAAATTCACAAATTGGTTAACTTTGGCTTTCATAGGCATGTTAAAAATATCCGTTTGGAACAGATATCTGTTTTAAAATGGATATCCATTTTGTGGTTTAAAAAACCATTTTTATAGTTGCAGGAAACACATATCCATTTCTGGAATATTCCCAAAATGGATATCTATTTTTGGATTATTCCCAAAATGGATATCTATTTCTTGAAACTATAAGAATGGTTTTTTAAAATTCTTTTCATTGGTGTGTGTCATGGTATGATGTCTCAAGGAATGGGAAGAAAGGATGGTGATTCATAAGATAATATGAAGAATGATGGTAGAGTGAATTGGCATTGTGGTAACTGTAGCATGTCATCAGGTGAATCATGCATTAATACAGGTTGTCAAGTGAGAAAGGGGTGATATGGGTATGGTTGAATGGAGTAATGAGGTGATTTAATTAGTGATGACCTAGGTGAAGTGATGGGTAAGATGTTTATGTGGGATTGCTAGAAAGTGTGATTGGTAATGGTAGGGATAGCTAAATGTCATCTTCTAAGGGTTCAAAGGTGAGGAAAGTGTAAGATGGGGATATGGGATAATCCATGGTTTAATGATTATTCAAGGGAGACTCCTTAAAATGATTATCAATGATGGTGTCAATATGGGGAATGGATTCAATGAATGTAGGTGTGGGAATGTGAGCTATGACATTGGGATTGTATTGGATGAATAATAGAAAGTAGGGGCACCTGTCTAGTGATGGAAGGAGCCACATGATCAAATGATGTTTGGGGAAGGGATTTTATTAGGAAAGTATGGATTTCAGTGAGGGTCTAGGGTTTGGTGGAGAAGAATTTATATAAAATTTGGAGGTCATTAAAATTGACATGAATAGAAGAGGTACAAGACATGGCTAAGGATAAATGGTAGGCTCAAAATAGGATAACTAAGGACTATGATG
>BSBN01002143.1:0-81732 GCA_027924645.1 Cunninghamia lanceolata | reverse complement strand
ATAAGGCTTAAATATAACCCAAACATCTAAAACTGGCCAATGGTCGAAGGTGCCACCAAACCCATACCATACTACATAGTATAACACAAAGAGTTTATCATGACAAAAATAGTACCATAGTTTGTAGAAGGGTTGAGGCAAATTACATAAGCCTTGAACCACCCCAATAAGATAAATTACAATTATCACAAGACATATGCTTACGTGGCGGTGCCACCACCTCAACATCCTCTGAACCCTCATTGTCACAACAATTAAAAAATGATGGAATAGCCTCTGTCAGAAGCGTCACCTTCATACCTTTCGCCATTTCCTCCAACCCTGCTGCAAACATTATTGCCACTTCTTGGAAGCATGAAGATGCTTGAGAATTCAATTGAAATAGACCTCTGCTTGGTGAACAACATCTTCAATATCATCATGAAGCAAATAAGAACTAACCACATTCAAAAGCAGAGGAGTGCAAGATAAAGACTAGGTCGCATCGAAAACACTCCATCTCTCTCTCATGTAACTCGGGTCAAGCAGAAGATTTACCATGTTGGAGTGAATCCCCACTCTCAGAGCCCCAACCATATCCTTCACCAATTCCCATAACCTTATGACCTAGTGCCAGAGATCTAGGTCCTTGATTCCTTGTCTACAAATGCCATGAAGTTTGCTACCATCTCCTCACCAAGGACTCAATGCTTCCACTACTTCAAAGATTTCTCTTCAAATTTTTGTTACCTTTAAACTTCCCACCCTTTATACTAGCCCCAACCCTTGCCCCCTTTGCAGAAGCCATGCGTCAAAGTAACAAACAACCTGAGAAAATAATGAGACACCTATATACCCACCACTAGCCCGTTGCCACCACAATAAGCATGAAAGAGAGAAGTACCTAGGTGTAATTACATTCAAGATGCTCATGTGAAAATCATCATTAACTTGACATCTTTTGCTGCCATACTTACCCATTAACAGGCGATGTATTGATTTTGTTCTCAACTTTAATATTCTTTAAAAATATTGAATGAGATTAATTTAATTTATATTGTCAATTTATGACCTCAGGAGTAAAATACTATTTTTTGGGATATTTCTTTTATTTAGCCGTTTCATGCTATTGTGTCAATAAGGATAAAAACATAGTAGACTATGTAGAGAGGTTTTGTGCACTTCAAGAAATTATATGTATATTAATAAGAATATTGAATAGGCTGACATTCAAACATAGAACCTACTTGAGGCTAGTGAGATTTTTCACCACTGAGCCACTTGCCCTTTCATGATGGAAACTTTCAAATTCTATCAAGAAGTGTATTTTAGTTCCAACACACCCTCTAAGGTACATTCATGTTGAGATCAACTATGATATCAAATTCAAAATGTCAGACATGATATAATTTAGTTCTAATAAATTTGAATTTCAACTATAGTACATAATTTTTTAGTTCTAGTTATTTTTCTACTCCTTTGCAATAAAAGTTATTTCACTTATTTCTATCCTATAAATAATGCATTTAATAAAGTGCATACATTTGCATCATTTTCCATGTAATTAAAGATTTGACTAAAGAAAAAATAAAATTTTAGAATAATCAAATTTTTTATTATCAACGTACCCATCGAACTTGTGGTCTAGTTGCTAGTTTTTACCATCAACGTGGATGTTAAAAATAAATACACAGTTAAATCCAAAAACACTAATTTTCAATATCTATACTAGTTCCCATAACTTACGCCACCGCCCACCTCTACATTAAATATAGGTAGGGGTTGAGTCTTGGTAATGGCTTTGGACCCATGTTTAAAATCTCTCTCATTAAATATAGGTAGGGTTGAGCTAATGGCTTTGGACCCATGTTTAAAATCTCATGCGCACCTTTGACTACCCATTAAGTTGCACTTATCTAATACTCCTTCCATTTTTTCCCGACCTAACCCATTAATTTATGAGGCAAAGGTGTCTGGCATTTTTCGACATATAATAAAAAAAACAATAATTACTATTATTTTATTTATATGTACTCGACAATTTTTTCCTTATGACATGACATATCAGTTTCGTACTTATCCAAAATAGTCTCACCTTCATTGTTAAATGTCTCAACACACTCATTGATAAGTTCTGTCTATTTAAATGTCTGCATGTGCTAAATGATAAGTCGTTGTGTATATAATATTGGTACTTATTACATGATAAGCGACATAGGCTTATCATTATGTGAGGGAATCATAGCTGTCAACTTTGCCTTTTGATAAAGAAATTTCAATAAAATGTTGACTTATCTTGTTTTATTAATGATAAACAAGTATTTTATGTAAATTTCAAATCAAATTATAAATAGAAACATTGAATGTAATGGTTATGTCAATTATTGTATTCAACGTTTTTATGACAAAGAAGTTTTGATTTTTAAATACGATATTGGTCAATTATTAACAAAGTTTTAGATTGAAGAACATAAATTTTTATAAAATTATTTCTGAATATTATCGTGAGGATGATTAATATTAGATTGCAAATAAATTATTTTTTTATTTAGATGATTTTCGATATAATATAATGAAAAAATTGATCAATATTATTAAATAAATGCTAATGAAATATTAATGATTATATATTCATTATAGTTTTTGCTATTTGTGCTAATTCAACACTAATACTTAATTTATAATATAAAAACAAATAAATTTTGTGAAAAATATTTTAAAACTACATATTAGAATTTTTTTTTTGCTAGGTAATCAGAGATATAATTAATATTAATCAAAAAAGATACAGTCATCAGCCCTTCCATGGCTGGTAAAAAAGTTTCAAACCATTTCCCAGCTAGCCTAAAAACTTCTATCATATGACCACACACGGTCAGGGATATAGATAAGTATGCCAGACTATCACCATACATTGAATTCACATTTATACCCTACAGACTACCAGTATCTATAAAACAAAGGGAAGCCATACTAGTATATCCACTGTGTGACTTAACTGGCATACTCTGCCAGCTTCCTCCTGAACTCTTCCATCCATTGGAAGTCCGCAGTCTCCACCAACCCCAGCAGCCTCCTGATGAACTCCACTGCAATCATAGCCTAGTCTTTCAACACGATCAGGTCAAAGCCCTTGACATCCAGGATGAAGGGATAAACTTTGATGACTGCCCCAGGATCCGCCATGAGTTTCCAGACCTTAGGGCGAGGAACACCAACACCCGGGCGAGCAAATTGCAGAGTCTTACCCAATTCTCCAAGGTGCTCAGGATAGAACAGTGCTCACATTATTGATTCCGCTTCTGCCTTCGCCAATGGTAGCTCCATCAACATAGCCAGGACCCACGAGGAGATGTCCATGTCTACACGGTATCGCTCATCATTTTCTAGGAACGCCTTCCCCAGTACCAATTTCACCGCTTCCACTAGCAACCCGTCTGACCATCTTAGCATCCTCTGCAAGCGAAGATCAGTTATGCCACCCAGGAACGCCATTTGTCGCTTGGTGCTGACTAGACGAATGGGGGTGTCCATCCCTCCATAGCGTATGGCAAAGGCAGAGATGATCACGGCAAAGTGAGACGGCATTTGTAGAAAACAGAGATAGAGTTTGCAGAACTCGAGAACCCACCTTCCTTAATATCTTACCACCAAAGGATCTCGAAGGCGTTCCCCAAAATGATGATTCTGTTGCGCTAAATGCCATCCCTGCAGGCTATTAACTGCCAACTCCCGTCAGCTCGTGTCGTCGCGGATTGACACTCTGTAATGAGTGCCTCGGCCTTGCCACCCATGATGGTGTGGCAAGGCTCCCTTCCTACCTCCCACAAACTACATATTAGAATTTATTATTAAGATTAAATGATAAAATTACAAATAAAAATAATTATAATTAAATTATTTATATAAAAAATAAAATACTATCCTTAATTATTTTTTATTATTTATATATTAACCAAATATTTACATCAAAACATCATTATTAGTCATGGGAGCAATCAAAACCTTAGCAAACTTTTCATAATAGTTATCTATCAACGATTTTGTTGTCATAGTTTGACAATGTCTACCTAGTTATCATGACGCACACTGGAAATCCCCTTATGCATGTATTATAGTCATGTCCATTGTGCATAATGCATAGGCTATTGTAGGGAAACATAGTAACTCTATGCTTAATATAGGTGATCTAATATAACAATTAAAACACTAAATTTGAATTAGTTGAGGTTGATTACTCAAAACTCAGTAATCTGGACTAAAATAATCCAAAATGACTAAGATGGATTAGTGCTTACCTATAAATTAGTATGAAGTTTAACACTAATAAGCTGTGACAAAGCTATAAACTAAAATTTGGATCTAGGTTAGAAATCAGAACCATGTGACGAACGAATCTTAAACTTTCTAGATATTGGTACATGATTGTGTTCATGATATATTCTAATTGGCATGATTGCATCCTATGCTATTTTGCCATTACAAAACTTTAACTATAAAACCTATTCTCCACTAAGTGTACTTGTATTAGTGAAATTATGGTGTTGAAGAGCATCATTGGGAGCTTGCTATGTATAGAAGGAAGTGCATTCGACTTCCTTAATGATAGTCAATTCGTGAGGTTGATTTAACAAGATTGAACTAAAGAAAACATAAATTGTTGGATGTTGAGTAAATTATAATTGATGTAAACTAAAATTGAGACATGGATTGATTCCATGTGATGTGTGTGTATAAATCTTTGAATGCAAAATACTCTATTTTGATAATGAAAGTGACCTAGGATGATATCCTTAAATATGCAACTTTTGACACACCATTAGAAACTTTTGGTGCACACAATGATGAATAACATTCATATCTTGGGATTATTGACCTTGAAAGAAGAAAAAATAAATTTTGAAACTAGGAGAGGGGATCATACTTTTGTTTCTTTCTAAGGGATATAATCGCAGGTGCAATCTCATCTAGTGAGGCAAAGGTCTTGGCAACTAGGCTAGTGATGTTCTGAGATAGATAATTCAACATAACAAAGTGAGAGGTTCAAATTTAGGGTCAATAAGAACACTAAATAAGTCACATTAGATGTTAGATTCGTGCATTAATAAATCCACACAAAGTGATGTAAATTCTCATTTAGTTTTGGGTCTAGTTTGATGGAATGACTTAATACAATTACATATCAATAAGTCACCCACTCTTATATCGAGTTCAATGGATCATTCTCTGATTCTTATTTGGTCCCCACTTTACATATATTTACACTCATCCCCATACATTCAAATTTTATTGCATCCCAAATTAAACACATTCCCAGATATTTACCATCAATGGTTGTTTATTGCACCTACACTCACACACATATCCATACATTTGATCCCCATACCAAGGTATGTAGTTTTGAAACTCTCAGATCAATCCCACAATGCTCAAGATTGATCTCAAGCCACTTTTGATTGACCCAAAATTTTAATTGTTGACTCTTACCCTTTTTCACTAGCCATTAGGAGCCAACGTGGTACACATTTGTTTGAATTATTGTTATGTCTTGGTATTTAAAGACATTAACTTATGAAATTATCTTATATGATTAAATGCAAGAATCATTTGAAAATAAGCAACTACAAGGGTACATTGTTCTAGGAATATTGTGACTTGGAGGACTAAAATGAACCCATCACATCAATATTTGCATATAGGCCACTTGCATGCTTGAGAATATTGTCTATGAATATTCACCCAAGGCTACAAAGTTGATTTGATAAGGTGATTGACCAAGGAGAACTTCACCTTGGTAATCCAATAATTTCTCTAAGATATTTCTAAATACCACCTTGTCCTTACATAAATTAAAATATTAGTAGTTAAGGCAAAGTAGGTTATAGGAGTCCATCATTAACCAGATCAATCTCATAAATTAATAAGTGATCCTATACATTAGGTCATTCTTGTGGTGCTTGGGTTGACCTAGAGGGGCATAGATTCAACCTATAGGGAATTTTGTGACTGTATGGAGCTTGAGACTAAGGGAATTTATTTTATGTTCCTAGAAAACTAGATTCTAGGTGACACCAATACTTATTCTTCATCATAGTTCCCAAAGATAAATGCCTTATCCCTTATTTAATTTCTAAATGTTCATTTATTACACATTTATCAATTCCTAGTCCTAACGTAATCTAGGTTAACTGTGCTTTTATTACTTGTATTTATTTAATTAGCCTAGATTTATGTAAAAAGGATTTATTCCCTTACATTTTTTATGAACGCATCTTCTCTTACACCCCCTAGGGTGTGACCTTAGGATTATAACTTTACTCCTCCTAGGGTTTTTACATTTGATATAATTCTAATTTTACCATTCACTTTTAGATTTCATAGGGTTCAAAATTATTTTTGTTTACATATACTTATCTTACTTTGATTAGGGTTTGGGTATACATAGGTGATATACATCTTTTATTCTATGCTCCGACCTTTGGATAATCCATCATTATGGCTCTCTCTAGGTCACTTTCCTTGGTTAATATGCATGCACATATTTCTAGTTTTGGTATGTTTCTATCTTTTGTAACATATCTTCCTTCCATCCTTGATACACTCATGAAATTTATGCTATGGATGTAGATGTATTCTCAATGGAGGTATTGTTTTACCATGTGTTATATTCTCCTTTTTTCATTGAGTTGTTTAGTGCTATTCCTTTCCTTCTAGACATACTTCATTTGTCCATGACTCCCATATTGATTGTACTTCACACATGTCTTTTGACAGGGATGAGAATATACCCAGTGAGGATTATCATGTGTTAGTGATGCATCTAGTTGTAGAGTAGGGAAAAGTTGTTTTGTTGTTTTTTCTAGTTTAGTTGCATAAACTTTAAAACCTCTTCCACACTACCCTAGATAGGATTTATCTAACAAGTTTTAACTCTACTACTACAACAAAAATCTAAATGAAACCTTATCTAGATACATTTCCCTTCACTACTTATGCTAAGTGAAAGAGAAATAAAGAACGTTGATTGCAAATTTGAAGATTTCATAAATTGTATCTACTGAAATGAAAAATTGAGTATAGAGTATGGTGGCACCCTCAAATTTTGCAAATTTGATGTGCCAGTATTCTTTCGAGATGTCGACAAAGGCTGGGTCGACATGTTGCTCAATCTACCCCAGAGGCTACCTTCATCAATTAAAATCTTGCAACTCTGAAGTCATATTGCAAATCCGTTTGGCAAGAAGGTGCATTTGATAACATGCCTACTTAGTTTCATGCTTCCAGGACAAGTTTTGATGGGGTATTTAATTATTTTCTGATTGCGACCGGGCTAGATTTGGTATTCCAAGAAGTTACAAATTTCACAATTCTGAGGGCAACCCATTTCTCGATTAGATCTCAAGCCTATCTAGTTCCAATTTCATCAAAATCAGAGACCATATGATGTATTATTTTAATGCATTCCAGTTGCGGCGAACTTACCCGGCGGGTCAGTTTACAAAGCAGGTGCCTGAATTTGGTTGGCAAAGTAGATTATGAGGAGATGGGTTTTCTTGAAATAATTGATAATGCCCCTGTGCAAATTTTTGCGGTCATTGGATGCCCGATTTGTCTGTAGTGAAAAAGTGCCATTTGCTCGGCGAAGGAAATTTAAATTTAGCCTAAGTATTAAAGTTTAAAATGCAAATAATAAAAATGAAATATTAAAAAAGCATTTTAAAAGGATTGCACGTGATGGAGAAAAGTCAAATATGGAGAAAAATGTTTTATGACAGGGATATCTATAAGTAGAGTTAGCATGAATACCTATTCTTGGGTGTTTTTATAAGGCAAAAACTAGTGAACCCTCTAAAACTGTATGTTTATGCAGCTGTTTGAAATACTCTACATGTTGAAATTTGACTCTGCACCTTGAGATAGACACCAATCCAAAGTTAGAAAGATTTCATTGTTCCAACCCTAATCTTACAACCAAAATATCAAAACAACAAAACCATTTTATCATTAGTAATCTTTTAGGTTTTAAGAGTAGGGTCTAGGTGCTGCATGTTCTCATATTCAACCAATTAGATAGTCCAAGAATATTGCCAATCTGGGTTTATCTTACAAATCTTGGTCCATACATGAGAGCATTCTGCCTGAGTTAGTCAAGGTTAAATCTTTTTGTTGTGAATGAGGGATACCCCCTAGGTGCGGCAGAACCTAAAGTGCAGGGGAGACAAGTGCAAACAATCTCCTGTCTTTGTTGGCCAAGTCTCACATTAAATCTGATCATAAGAAGTGGAAAATCTTTAGGGTTTATTGTTTGCTGATTTGGGAACCAATAGAGTAGAAAACTACAGAGAGAGAAACCTAGTGCTAAAAGATGGAGTCCTTTGTCAAGGACATTGGTGCGATGCACAAACATCCATGTGTTGCATTTTTGTCTAGTTCTTGCGCTATCATCCTAAATACTACCAAAGCATAATTTTTAGTCCTAGAATGAATGATTCTACACACCAAGAAAAAGACACAATCAAACAACAAGTCTAGGATATACCAGAATATATAAAAACATTGAAATATAGCTTTATTGACAAGGAAATAAAATAACAAGAGAAGAGAAGAACAACAAAACCTCAGTGCAGTTGTGGTCTTACAATAACCTTTAGCTAGAATAAAGAGAAGGGTTGGCCTACTTAGGAGCTTGCCAAAAATGGTCGAGCCACTATTTTAATCTTTCAAACTCCATGGACAACCAAATAGAAAATATATTGAAATATGTGTCTGCTCTTATCCCAGATGCATCTAGGAATAAGAACAATGACAAAAATGCTATGAATATTGCACCTAGGTCTACAAGGAGCAATAGACTAGTGTGTGTATGAGATTAGATAAAAGGAAATATAAACCCAACATGTGCCAATGACACAACAATGGATTTTACAAATTATAAAACATAAATGAAAGAGAGTTGGAGCACTATCACCTCATGCCAAGTAGAGAGATAAAAATCTACAATAACCAAAGGCAAGATGTCCCCAAGAGTGCAAAATGCCAAAGAAATCCAAGTTGGAGCATAGAGTACTCAAAATCCTTTGAAGATGCTAGTAAAGTTGTTGATCACATTAATAATGGGAGATTCAACACATAGAAAGCCAAGAGATTGATCTTGAGAGCCAAAAAGAATGCAAGAAATTGATAGATAGTCTTAGATTCATTCAAAATGGAATAGGAGGGAAAATAAGGAGGTCCAAGGTTTAACCCAGCTGTTGAGATTCGAATTAGGTTGGTTACCAAAAGTTGGATGCTAAAATATGACTGTTGTATGATAAAATGTCACACGAACATCCATGTGTTGCATTGGCATCTAGAAAAAATAGGCCTCTAAAAGTTTAGGACACTAGGGAAACACGAGATAATGCAAGAAAAACGTGAGTTTACACAAAAGAGCTACGGAAAGGTAAAAACATAAGCATAACTTTGGCACCAAGGGCCATAAAAGGCTAAGGAAAGGGTCAAATGAGCCTAAAAACATGCTAATGGTTATGGACACTAAAGCAGGTCCAAAACATAGCATGAAAATTGCAAGGGTATGTAATTTTTGACATATATTTTGCTCCCACTTTAGCGGGCTGATGACACTAAGTGATAAGATGTGCTAAAGTATAGAAAGGAAATTACATTATGAAATGTTACATAAAAAAGAATACTATAGAGAATACAAAAATCTCTTCAAGTAGAGGAACCATGCCCCCATGTTGAGAACTTGCAAAAAAACATGTTAAACAACAAAAACATGCACAACAAGCAATATCAAAATAACATATAAAACCTACAAGACATGAGGATTAGAAAAATATAACATGCAAAACAAGAGCATTAGCAAATCATATATAATCCAATGCACATTAAACATACATGAAAAAAAGGACACATGATGACAAAGAGCACTGACAAACATACATGAGGAACATACAGAGAGAGAGACAAAGAGAAACAACCATTTTCCAATGTGCTCTGTTGTTGAGAAAAATGCAAGGTATGATTCAAGGTCTAGCATGTTTTATTTCTAGGAACCATAGAATGCTTTCATGAATCACAAGCACTAGCAAACTGTGTTGCTAGGTGACCCATAAAAAGTATAAAAAAAGGTAGATTATATACAAATACAATATTAGGGATTACATGGAATAACATGTTTTGATGCTAGGAAATCCTGATAAAGGTCGCTGATCCAAGCAACTCTTGTTGGGATAAGGTGCCATTAACCTTGTAAATCCCAATATTGTATTTATTCTATTTTATTATTTGTAATTACCCATAAGGGTATGAGGTAGTTTCACCGACAGTGGCAATTCCAGATTTACCGGAGGTAATTATGGAGTGACATTTATGGTTGGAAATTGTAAAAATCATGAGTAAATGAGTGTAGGTGACACCTAGGAGGAATCAACTATTTTTAGCATGTATGACACACATCATAAAGTTGGTGAGTGCATGAAAATTCTATGACAACTACAAGTTGTCATAAAATTCTATGACATTGTTCTCAAAATCAGCTACACTCGTTTTTGTAGACAACCCCTACGAAACTTGTCCATTTCGTAATCTACACTCTAAGTTTGCAAATCGAGACAAGTTTCTCTTGGTCCCGTCCAAAGTCATTTGGCATCCTAAACTAGTTTGCGACATTCCCTTGAATCGATTCCTCAAAGTTTGTGCAAATCGATTAAGTCGTAAACTGACCAAAATGTCAATTTTGATCATTTTGGGGGTGTTAGTGAAATTTTGAATCTGAATGTGTCAGAGCGGTCAAATTTGCCGCTGTTACATATTTTGAGTGTTTGCTTGTGTAAAGTCAGCACTTTTTGCCGCTTTCACATGGTTTTTCTTTTTCACATGCTCAAGCGGCACTTTTTGCTGCCATATTCTCGGTCATAAAGCATGTGTAATGTCGAGGGTTTTTACCGCTTTTGCATTTTTGTAAAGCATGTGTCATGTCGGCCGAAATCGCCGCCTGAGCAAGATCTCCAAGATCTCGAAATTCAAGTGGCATTAATGGCCACTCATGCTAAGCATTAAGGGCTTGTTTTTAAGCTTTTAAATGTGTTGTTTCATTATTTTTTCTTGTCATTTCTTTTGTCAAAGTTTCCTAGTTGATTCCTCAACCCTTCTCAAAACCACTCGATAGTGGTGACGGAGGATTCAAATAGATTTCAAATTCGCCACCATCAAGCTTAGGGTTTCGAACTTGACAGGTAAGTCGTTTAATTTTTTTCGACTTCTAGGGTTTCGTTTGTTTATCGGTATCTATATTGTTTTGAATTCATCGTTTGTTTTTGAAAAAGCCTTTTGTAATATGTTATGTTTCAGATTGATATTGTCATTTTTGCTTGGTCTTTTGTGTTGAACCCTTGTTCTTCCATTGTTCGTGCCCTAGGTTTTAAGTTGATGTGTGTCATCGGTGGTTTGTCCTGACCAAAAACCAAAACCATTCTTCAATGTTTTCAAACGTCGGAGATTATTACTGTTCGAAGCCCTTTCCATAAATTTGTGATAAGATGCTAAATCGGTAAAAAACACTGCCTAAGCATTCGATGTGATATCATGGAGTGTATGGGCGGCAAATTTTGCCGCCCTTACACAAAGAAGACCTTGAAGTACCATATGCAGTATCGACATTTTTTGTCGCCTGGACACTCGCAATTCCCCGTATCAACTGCAATGTCATCATTTTTTGCCTATCAAACATCAAACCTACAATTTCCTCATTACATGCAGTGTCGACATTTTTTGCTGCTCCAACATATAACCATTTTTCCTGTAATATGCAATAGCGGCAAATTTTACCGCGGATGCATGTGCACAATATCCCTCACATGCAAGGGCCGAAAATTTTGCCACCCATGCAAACATTCTCTCAAAATTTCCTAACTCTGGGATATTTTCAAATTTGCTTTTTTGAGCACGCTTTCCTCTATTTTTTGGCCTGCTCACACTCTAGTCCTTTCAAGCGCATCTCCATAGTCGTGATCGTCGACATGCAATTTTCCCAGATTACCAGTATTTCCCCTAATTGCATGATCATGAATTTTTGTTGCAGCTTCTTCTGCAGATCTTCTTTCTCCATCAACATCCTTCTGGTGATAGCTTGTTCAAATGACTGAATTGTCTCCAAAGAAGTCAAAAGCGATGAAGTATAAATATCAAGGTGTTTTCCCAATCACCTCGGTTACTTCTAATGTCGATGACATTAGGGATACAAAGATTGGTCATGTATCACAATTTTCTGAAAAGTGTTGATAGTGGTGATGGATAGAAATTAGATATGCAATCTGCAGTCTTACCTTTTAATATCAGTTACAATGAAGAATGATGGTGGTAGCTGATATTCTTCTTCGTGCCTTAGTTTATTTTCAGTTTTGTATATGCAATTTGTATTTTGTTTTGGACATATTCACATGTATTTTTCTGAAATGTAATTACATGTGAGACAAAGGAAGTCCCAAGTCAAATAGGACTCTTTTGTTGAATAAGTCAAAGTAGTTGTAAATTTCCTATTTTTGCTCCAGGCTCCTCCTTATAAATAAAGAGGGCCTCTATTGTAATAGATATCTTTAATCTTATGCAACAAAGTGCTGCCCAAATTGAGACTCAACTTTGAGACTTTGTGTTCAAATTGTATGATCAATTCCAATCAATAAAGAAGGCGAGTTTTGATATCAAACTTTGTGTTGAATCAAATTTGTATGAGTGAGGATGTACATATGGCATTTTTGCTGATTTCTCTTGTTGATTGATTGGATAAAGTGGTGCTTGGTTATTATGATTGGAGGACGTTCAAGATAAGTTATATAAACTTTGTGTTATATTATTTCCTTGAATCTATGTGTGTTGAAAGTGTTTCTTGGTGAAGGATTATAAAGACTTTGAGCTTGTAGTTGTTCACTTTGTATATGAATCGTGTTGAGAACTTGTAGACTTTGTGCTATGATTTTCAATCACATTCACGTGAATCAGTGGTGTTGTTAGTTAACAGACTTTGTGCTCCAACTGGTGATACGGTTACTTTTAAAATCTTTCTGGAGATAATTTGAAGACTTTGTACTTGAAATTATTCACTTGGTTTGTGAATCTTTTTGTGAAGTAAGTTGAAAGACTTTGTGCTTCAACTTACAAGAATATTGTTGATTATTGTTTAAGTGTAGAAGCATTATTGAATATTACCATGAAACATTGTAAACATCTTTTCTGAAAGAAGAGAAAAGGATGAATGTAACACACCCCCAAAGCTAGTATTTAGTGTAAATAATTTTGTAATAGTTGAAAGGGAACCTCCCCTTGCTGAGAGGAGAGATTTATCTCATCACACTATGGTTGATATAACCATTTTGTCGTTAGTTAGCTAAATGACAAAATATTCACCCAACAGACACTATGACAACTTATGAAAGTAATAAATAGTTGTAAGATGCTATGTTTAGCTCTAGGTGCCCATTTTGGGAAGATGCTTTCTAGTGGAATCTATGATGGTTATGATGCATCAGAAGATGCTGTAAGAGACCATTTTTTGGCCTTGGGTGCCCAACTTTGCATGGTTGACTTTGGACAAGTGTCACGAGCTTGTAAGAAGTCATTTATTGTTTGCATGTTGGAGATTCTCAAGAGAGAGAAAGTGTTCGCCTAGTTTGGAGGGAAAATACTTCTATAAGTATATTTCCATGTATGTGTTGTAGTATGATAGATTTTTGTATATAGGTACTACTGGATTGAAGGCTGGAGAGACAGACGAAGTGCATGTATTATGTTATTCAATTTTTGAAGATAATACAATTTGTGCCTCTTTTCTTGGTGGAGTTTTTTACTCGAAGGGGTTTTCTCCACGTTATATCTTTGTTGATATGGTTTACTCTTCTATGGTGTTTATTCCTGTGTTGTGATTTAATTTCTGAATACAATCTTCATTGGTAAATTACACTATTTGAGATCATAAACATATTGTAATCAGATTTTTTCGTTTGAGTAGTTGTTGCCTTCAATTTCTAAAATTTGGTATCAAAGCCTGGCTAGCTTTGATTCTTGGGTGGTAGTGTGAAGGTTGTTTAGCTGTAGTGGGAGATTTGGTTGTTTGTGTTTACAGATCTTGTGTAGATAATATGGTTGCATCCACCATTACTTCAACCTCTCGTTTGGACATTGAGAAGTTCAATGGTATGGGTATGAGTTATGGAAGTTAAAAATGGAGGATTTGCTGGAAGAAAGAAACCAATGGTTGGCTGTTTAGAAAGAGAAGAAGCCTAATGATGTGAGTCCATATGAATGGGAAAGGTTGAATAAGAAGGTATGGGGAACTATCTGACTGTGTCTTATACCGATTCCATCCTGTTGAATGTCTCAAGGAAAGAGACTATATACAAACTCTGGAAGAGATTGGGTGAGATTTATCAAGCCAAGAGCATGGTAAACAAGCTTTATTTAAAGCAAAAATTGTTTTTTGCTAAAATGAAAGAGGGTGATTCCATTGCAGAGCATTTGAACAATTTTAATTTACTTTTGAGTCAACTTGATTTTGTAGATGCTACAGTTGCAAAGGAAGTTAAATGCATACTTTTACTTTATTCTTTACCTGAATATTGGGAGAATGTTATCCTTGCTATTACTGCTAACCTTTAAGATCCGAAGTTGGATTGTCTTGTTGCAACCTTGTTGGCATAGGATATGAGGAAGAAGACTTCGGAGGTTAATAGTGAGGCTCTCAATGTAAGGGGAAGGTCCAAGGAAAGAGGACTAAAAGGAGATCAGAAAGGGGCTAAGGACAAATCTAAGGGCTGATCTAAGACTCCTGGAAAGAAGAACATAGTTAAGTGTTAGAACTATGGAAAGAGGAGACATGTGAAAAAAGAGTACAGAAACCCAAAGAAATAGTGGGAGACTACTTCTGATAAGTCCTCTTATGCAGGTGAAGATGTTTTATTTTTTGCATGCAATGTTTCTAGTGATCATTGGTTGGTTGACTCAGGATGCTCATATCATATGACTCCGCATAAGGAATGGTTTTCCACATACGAAGAGTATAATGGAGGTAAAGTGTACCTTGGGGACAACTCTACATATTTGATAGTTGGGAAAGGCAAGGTATTGTTGTGTTTTAGTGATGGAAGGATTAAAACCCTCCCTGGTGTTTTGCATGTTTCTAGATTAGATAGAAATATGATTTCAGTTTTGAAGTTGAATGATTTGGGAATGCATGTAACATTTGATAACCATGGTTGCAGATTGGTGAGGTAAAACTTGGTGGTAGTGAAGGGGAAGAGATTGGGAACCTTGTTTAGGCTATATGCCACTATAGTTTGCAATTCCTCTTATGTTTTTGAGGCTTCTGAAAACACTTGTATGTTGTGGCACCATAGATTGGGTCACACAAGTAATAATGTTTTGAAAACAATTAAGAATAAAAATTTGTTGGATGGTTTCTCTTATTCTGATGATCACTTTGATTTCTGTGAGCATTTGTGTTTGGAAAACAAAACAAAACATCATTTCCTTTAGGAAGAAATAGAGCAAAAGAGAAGTTAGAGATTATTCATTCAGACGTGTTTGGACCTATGGATAATGACTCTATCAGAAAATCTTGTTATTTTGTCACCTTCATTGATGATGTATCTAGATTTACATGGATTTATTTTATGAAACACAAAACTAAAGTTTTCACTAAATTTAAAAATTTTAGAGTCTTAGTTGAAAACCAATTGGGATTAAAGATAAAAATATTAAGATCTGACAATGGAGGGGAATATTTCTTTGAGGAATTTGATGAGTTTTGTAAGCATGCAAGTATAATCAGACAAAAGACAACTCTGTATACACCACAATAGAATGGTGTTACAAAAAGGATGAACCGAACAATCATGGAAAGAGCCAGAAGTATGCTAAGTGATTCACAGTTGGATAAATTCTTTTGGGCAGAGGCTATGTGTACCGATTTTTACTTGATTAATAGAACTCCTTGTAAGGCTCTTGATTTGACACCTTATGAAGTGTGGACAGGTAAGAAACCTTCTGTTTCACACTTAAGGGTTTTTGGCTATGACACTTTTATTCATGTGCCTAAGGAAAAATGATCTAAGTTGGATCCAAAAGCACATAAATGCATCTTCATTGGATATGGTGAGAATGTTAAAGGTTATAAGCTTTGGGATCCTCTAACCACAAAAATTGTTTTCTCTAGAGATCTTATTTCAAGGAACTTAGATTTATTTCTGAACCTGAGCAGCCAAAAGAGAAAGAAAGGTCAAAGAGTGCATTTCTTCTTAGAGCAGGTAGATGCACCTCAGGAAGAACACAATGATGGATTGGAGGGTGAAGAAGAAGAAGATTCAAGTAGTTCTGATGAGGAAGAATCTGTTGTAACAGAAGAAGTCGGTGCAAAAGATCATGCAGAAGAACGAGTTGAGTCTCTTACTTGTTGGGAATTAAGGTGTCTCAACCTTGGTAATTCCTTGTATTAATTACTTGTATGTATTTATTTATTGCCTATTAATGTATTTTGGATGCAAGTCTTATTTCGTCATCTTGTGGGAGTTGGTACAATGATGTGTCATCCTACATGGAAGGTGACCACATGTAATTTTGTCCTCGCATGAGGAGATAGGCATCCCACTTAGTGGTAAAGGTATTTTTCCATGTGTCGGTACTTTGACTAGTGTGTAAGTGAATCTTGATTGAAACGGTTATCACAGATTCCTATGACAAAATCTATGATGCGTAAGAGTCGTAAATGGAAGGTTCTATGACAGGTGAAGACATGTGTCGCAAGGCATCTTGGAAGAAGGTATTTTTGGGCACCCCAAGGAGTGTGATGATGTGTTGTAAGTAGAATATGCTATTTTTAGGCAGTTATGACAGATTCTCTTAGTTATGACAGATTTTATGACAGTCATAAGATGCATAAGAGCATCTGTCATTGCCCAACTTGGGAATAGGTGACCTCATTGGGATGAGGTGATGTGCCAAGTGTAATGACCATGTTGCAATGTTGGACAAGTGTCCCTAGGCATGGGTTTTGGGCCATGAGACCAAGTTGGATGCCCATCTCAAGGAAAGTACATTTTTGCCTTGTAAACTTCTATTTAAGCAATGATGAGAGCATAAAGTGTCTCATATTTAGTCAAATAAAAGCATATATTTTCTCTTCATTAAATCAGTTTTGAAGTGGACTTGAGTATGGGTTGGAAGATTTTTAGCTAAATATCAAATAAACTTGTCTAAATGGAACAATCAATGCCATGCATGAGTTTATCTTGATATTACATGTTCACCTCTAGATCAATAGTTATTTTATTAGTAAAGTGAAGAGAAAGTCCATTTTATGTCAAGTTGTAGCGCCAAGAAGATTTGCTAGAAAGAAGGACGAACTCAAGAGGAAAAAGTCAAAAACTCTGTCTCAGTAAAACAATAAGATCTCCCTCATTTCTCAATGAAATTTAGAATTTCAAAATGATTTGGAAATCTAGAAATGAGATGCACAAAACCTAGAAGGTGTTTGAGGTCCAAATCATCAAAACATTTCAATAGTTTGTGACAGAAGTTGACTGTTATAAAATGTTGGAGATGTAGAACAGAAAAAGTCAAGAAAAATAGTTTTAGTAAAACAATGATATCTCTCTCATTTCTTAATGAAATTTAGAAATTCAAAATGATATGGAAAGATGAAAGTTAGGGGAACAAAACCTAGAAAACATTTGAGGAGATATAGTAAAACAAATGAGCAATTTATGACAAAAGTTGACTATTCTACAAGCTTCAAAGATGTTCTAGAAATACTTTATGAAGTTGCTACGGACTCTTCCGATCTACCAACACACACTCTGAGATTTTCTGTAGGATAGATTGACTATAATTACTCATAAATTAATGGATCTAACTAAAGAGTAATTATTCCATTCAAAGAATACACATTTAGTGTTGCATGTCTTTCTAAAAGATATTGCATGTCTTCCTTGTAATCAACAATTGTATAATCAGTTAACTAAATGAATAAATTTAGTTAACTAGATAAATAAGTTTAGTTAGCTACATGAATAAGTTCTTTACTCTAGAGAGACTCTCAATTAGAATTTAATAACCATAGTTATATATAGAGAACTATGGCATAGAATATAAGGAAGTTGTAAAAGAATAAAAATTGAAAAAGAAGAACTCTGTTATTTTTCAGCAGCATGTACTTTGGATCTTGAAGGTTTTTAGAATAAAGAACATTGTTCTACCCATTTGCTAATTGTTGGAATTGATTAGTCTCTCTCTAGAGGAAGGAGCAAGGGCCCACTCCAACTGAAGGACATAGACTATATTTCTTAGTTGCTTTGTTGTTATGCAAAATTCCTTTAGCTATTCCAGTTTTGCTTTCCATAGAATAATTTTTTTTTCTATTGTCCAATTCCTTTATTCTAGAATTAGATCAGTTGCTCAAATTATTGCTTTCCTTAGATTAAGTAATCTTTTTCAGGAGAGTTTAAACCCTAGTTTGTTTCATGAAATTGTTGTCAATTCCCTTTTGTAGAAAAGACTACCATGCAAGTTATTTCTCTTCCCTTTTGCATACAGCCATGGACATTGCCTTGGATTGATATTTATTAAAATTAAATGATGAGGACTGCAACGACCCTCGTTGTTTTTGGCACCATTACCAGGGATAGGTGTCATTAGCAAGTCAAAAAGAGGGGAAAATTAGTTTGGTAGTCTTTTTAGGTTTATTATTTTGAAGTCTAGGTAGATAAAAGAAGTTCCTGAAGAGAGATCTGTATGCCAAAAAACCCCCAAACAACAGATCCAGATCATAAGATTCTTGCATGCAAAGAAGGTGAAAAACCTTGTTTTGTAATTTCAGCTCTTGTGCAGCCTCTTCAACTAGATGACCATGACTCCAATGTCCAGCAAGGAAAAATGCATTTTAGGAGACATTGATGCCCTATTGCTTGCAATAGGTAACGAGTATAATGAAGAAATTTTGTCTCCATTGGAGAATCTTGTATGGCAGAGTATTATTTGGATGCCTTCAAAGTCCAAGGAGGGCTGCCTGATCAGATATTTGAAGAACAACAAGGAGCTGCCTCTAATCATGCATGTACCAGAATATGAGGATGGGTTTCAAGATCTCTCCAATCAGCACATGACCAGTAAGGAGCTGCCTCTAATCATGCATGCACTAGAATGTAATGAAGGGTTGCAAGATCTCTCCAATTAGTCCATGCATGTACTAGAGTCAGAAATTATGGAGGAGGCTATTATTTCAAAGGAAGGTGAAGCATCAGAGTTCAAATTTTTAGTCATCTTCTTCTCATGGTTTTCCTTTTCTTTTAGAAAGTTAAATGCATGGATCCATATTTTGGGAAGAAGAAGTTATTTTCCCCAACCAGTTAATGGTTTTATGTAACCTATCTATACATCACTAAGTAGAGTAGGTTAGGGTAGGTTTCTTTTATGCAAATAAGTGCTTTGCACATGTTTTTTTCTATACAAGTTGCTGCTTCCAAGGACTCTTGTAGATATTTTGGCATTTGTAGGCATCTTGGATGATTGGTTGTTACAAATTTGGCCTCTAGTTCCAGCAGTAGAACTTCAATAAAATGGAGGCAATGGCAAAAAAGAAGCAAATTGAGGTATTTATCCTATTCTTTTGTTTTTAATTTAGTTATAAATGTTAATTTACAAAAATCCACTTTTGACCCAAATCCCTAAAGTAGCCACATGTTTGCATCTTCCAATCATTCACACAAAGAAGTGGCCAAATTAGCTCTAGAGGAAGCTACAAAACTTCAAATGAAAATCTAAGAGAGGTTTTTGTTCCTCTTAGATATATGATGAAAAAATTCTCTCCATTTTTACATAGTAGTAACCATTAAAAAGATATCTCCATTTGAAATTTTCAGCAGCATAAAGCCTAAAAAAATTGACCAAAATTTTAAAATGATCCAAATTAAATTCTGAAAGAGGTTTTTGTTCTTCTTGACCATATGATTAAAAACATCTCTCTATTTTTACACAATAGTAATGGTTAAGGAGATATAAGTGTTTTAAATTCTTAGCTCTATGTAAAAATCTGAGATAGAGAAAAAAAAAAGTAGCTTGTAAAAGGTCATGCAAGAACTTAAGTGTGGGGGAGTTTATGGGGCCATTATTTTTCTCATGAAAAGCTAAAAGTAACACCCTTTTCCCCCTCTTCATTCATTAGTCTTAAAGTGGATTTTATGTAATTTAAAGATTTGTAACTTAATTGAAAGCAGAATGTAGGATGATGCTTGGTTTATTCTTTAGGAGTTGTTTTTCTCTAAAATGTTGTTATGTTCTAATAGTTCTTGAGAGGCACTAATTTTCAAGGAAGGTTTTCAAAATTTTAGCAAAAACAAGGTTGATAAAGTTGTTATTTAGCATAAAGGATCATGTTACAGCTCTCAAAAGTTGAAGACCTCTTTGCATGCATCATGCAAAATATGGGCTAAAAGGATGGAGAACAAACTAGTGCATGATGGTCACATGGAAGACTAAGATGAACTCAGCTAAAAAGAACTCTAGAAATCTAAACAACAACTCTGGAGCTCTCAAGAAAGCATCTCTAGAGCACTCAAAACAACAGCTCTAGAGTTTAACATAACATCAGCTCTGGAGATGGACAACAAGGTATCAACTCTGGAGATCAGCAGAGCACTAGCTCCGAAGATCAACAGAGTAGTAGCTCTGGAGATCAGCAGAACAATAGCTCTAAAGATCAGTAGAGAACTAGCTCTGGAGATCAGCAGAGCTTTCAGAACAATAGCTCCAGAGATCATCAGAATAACAATTCTAGAGCATCTTCGGTGCTCTTCTTAGAACAACAACTCCAAAGCTCTCTAGATAGCATCTCCAGAGCTTTCAGAACAACAACTCCGGAGATAATCAGAATAGCAACTCCAGAGCATCTTCGGTGCTCTTCTTAGAACAACTCTAGAGCTCTTAGGACAACATCTCCAAAGCTCTCAGAACAACAACTCTGGAGATCGACAGAACATCAGCTCCATAGATTAACAGTAAGGTATCAGCTCTGGAGATCAGCAGAATAGCATCTCCAGCACTCTTCTTAGAAGAGAAATCTCTGAAGCTCTTAGAAGAGTAGCTCAAGAGATCAAAAGAACAGTAGCTCCGGAGATGGATAACAGGGTATCAACTTCAAAGATCATTAGAATGGCAACTCCAAAGATTATTAGAATAATTGCTCCAGAGAACACCAAAACAACAACTATAAAGCATCTCTGGAGCAACTGGAATTAAAGAAAAGAGGTTAGCTCAAGAAGATGATTATGAAGTGTAGGAAGACCTGCAACCTCTTAAGTGTGGGGGAGATTATGAGAGCATAAAGTGTCTCATATTTAGTCAAATAAAAGCATATATTTTCTCTTCATTAAATTAGTTTTGAAGTGGACTTGAGTATGGGTTGGAAGATTTTTAGCTAAATATCAAATACACTTGTCTAAATGGAACAATCAATGACATGCAGGAGTTTGTCTTGATATTACATGTTCACCTCTAGATCAGTAGTTATTTTATCAGTAAAGTGAAGAGAAAGTCCATTTTATGTCAAGTTGCAGCGTCAAGAAGATTTGCTAGAAACAAGGACGAACTCAAGAGGAAAAAGTCAAAAAATTAGTCTCAGTAAAATAGCAAGATCTCCCTCATTTCTAAATAAAAGTTAGAATTTCAAAATGATTTGGAAGGCTAGAAATGAGATGCACAAAACCCAGAAGGAGTTTGAGACAAATCATCCAAATATTTCAACAGTTTGTGACGGAAGTTGACTGTTATAAAATGCCAGAGATGCAGAACATAAAAAGTCAAGAAAAATAGTTTCAGTAAAACAATGATATCTCTCTCATTTTTTAATGAAATTTAGAAATTCAAAATGATATGGAAAGATGAAAGTTAGGGAAACAAAACCCAGAAAGTATTTGAGGAGATCTAGTAAAAATGAGTAGTTTATGATAGAAGTTGATTGTTTTACAAGCTTCAGAGATGTTCCAGAAATAATTTATGAAGTTGCTACAGATTCTTCCAATCTACCAACACACACTCTGAGATTTTCTGAAGGATAGATTGACTATAATTACTCCTAAATTAATGGATCTAACTAAAGAGTAATTATTCCATGCAAATAATACACATTTAATGTTGCATGTCTTTCTAAAAGATATTGCATGTCTTCCTTGTAATCAACAATTGTATAATCAGTTAACTAAATGAATAAATTTAGTTAACTAGATAAATAAGTTTAGTTAGTTGTATGAATAAGTTCTCTACTCTAGAGAGACTCTCAATTAGAATTTAATAACCATAGTTATACATAGAGAACTATGGCGTAGAATAGAAGGAAGTTGTAAAAGAATAAAAATTGAAAAAGAAGAACTCTGTTATTTTTCAGCAGCATGTACTTTGGATCTTGAAGGTTTTTGGAATAAAGAAAGTTGTTCTACCCATTTGCTAATTGTTGAAATTGATTAGTCTCTCTCTAGAGGAAGAAGCAAGGGCCCAATCCAACCAAAGGGCAGAGACTATATTTCTTAGTTGCTTTGTTGTTATGCAGAATTCCTTTAGCTGTTCCAGTTTTGCTTTCCATAGAATAATTTGTTTTTCTGTTGTGCAATTCCTTTATTCTAGAATTAGATCAGTTGCTCAAATTATTGCTTTCCTTAGATTAAGTTATCTTTTTTAGTAGAGTTTAAACCCTAGTTTGTTTCTTGCAATTGTTGTCAATTCCCTTTTGTTGAAAAGACTACCATGCAAGTTATTTATCTTCCTTTTTGCATACAACCATGGACACCACCTTTGATTGATATTTATTAAAATTAAATGATGAGGATTGCAACGACCCTCATCAAGCAGGTGCTTGGAGAGATGTATTATGTGATTGACAGGTACTGTTATGCTGTTAGATTGTCTCCAGATACGAGTGTCGAAGACTCCTGTAAAGACTTGAATTGCAAGTGTGTTGTAAACTTCATTGTTTAGATAATACATTGTGTAGGTTTTGGAGTGTGGGTTTTTTCACCTGTAAGGGTTTTCCCCATGTTATATCTTGTCTCCCTCTCTTCTATCTTACATTCTTGTGCTGTATGTTGTTGCAATATCTCCACTATTATGTTAACATTGTTGTAACTGTAAAGATTAAAATGAATTTGCATTCATGTCTCCTCTTTAGATTAGTGTAGGAAGCAATTTCAGCACACCTATCTTCCTTTTAGTTGGTATCAGAGCTTGACCAGTTTTGGTTCTAGCTGCTGGGTAGAGGTTTTTTGAGCTAATCTTAGGTTGAGTGGGAGTGTGTGCAGAGTATTCTAAAATCTTGTTGTAGGAAGGAGATGGCAGGCACATCTGGAAGATTAGAGGTGAAGTTTAATGGCACAAATTTTAAGTTATGGAAACTTAAGATGGAAGACATGCTTGTTGATCGAGACCTATGGGAAATCATTTTCGGTGTAAAACCAACTCCAATGGCACAAACTGATTGGGATCTCAAAGATCGGAAGACTAAGGGTCTTATAAGACTCAATCTAGCTGACTCTATCCTATTAAATGTCCATAAGGAGAAGACCATGAAATATATTTGGAAGAAGCTAGGAGATGTTTATCAAGCCAAATCCCTAGTGAACAAGCTTTTTCTGAGAAAGAAGTTGTATTCTCTAAGGATGGAGGATGGAGGATCTGTTGCAGATCATCTGAATGCTTTCAACATGTTAGTTGCACAGTTGACTTTCATTGGTGTGAATATGGACGAGGAGGATTGTTGTATAACCTTACTTTGTTCTTTGCTGGACTCGTGGGATCATCTTGTTATGGCTATTGGGAGCACCACATCCACTTTCAAAATGGACGAAGTGGTATCTTCATTGTTATCTGAAGAGATGCAGAGATGCAGAGAAAATCCTTTGAAGCAACCAAAGAGGCTCTTGCGGTTCATGGAAGGCCCAAGGAGAAAGGGAAAAAGGACAGGAAAGCTGAGAAGGGTAGATCCAAATCCCATGGGAGATCCAAATCTCCTAGAAAGTCCAAGGCTCTCTATTGGAATTGTGGAAAAATTGGGCATTTCCGAAAGGAATGCAAAGAGGAAAAGAAAAAGAAGAAGAAGAATGTCCCGGACTCAGATTCTAACAAGTCACAAGACGATGGTGATGTCTTCATCATAGCCCTAGCCACCCATGCATCTGATGATGTGTGGTTGATTGATTCTAGTGCATCATTCCACATGACATCACATCGAAGATGGTTCACGAAGTATGAAGAGTTCGATGGTGGAAGAGTGTACCTGGGTGACGACTCTCATCTAAAGCTTGTTGGTCATGGAAGAGTCTCAATCTGATTCATTGGTGGATGAGTGAAGGGGATCATTGGGGTCATGCACATCCAAGGTTTGGCATGGAACCTGCTTTCTGTAAGTAAGTTGAATGATGCAGGTGTTTAGGTTGTCTTTTTGAAGGACGGATGCAAGATGACTAAAGGATCTATGGTGCTTGTGAAGGGTACTCAGAGAAGTACTTTGTTTCAGCTAGAGGCATGCACTTCACAGTGTAATAGTTCTTATGACTCAAAGAAAAGAGTTGTAGTCACTTCATCCCCACCATTGGAATCGGCAGTGAAAAAGTTTGTTGTAACAAATTTTGATGGTAGTGCATTTTGGGTACCTAAGGGTGCTCATGCTCTGGAAGTTAAACTTCGTGCTGAAAAGATAATGTTATTGCATAAGAGATTTGGCCACATTGGTGAGAAGTGTCTTAGAACCCTGAAAAATAAAAAATCCTTGAGGGGTTAAATGATTGTAATCTCGAGTTTGACTTTTGCGAACATTGTATATATGGAAAGCAAAACCATGTTCAATTTTACTCTAGTTCTCACAAGTCTTCTGGTGTGTTGGACCTTATTCATTCTAATGTGTTTGGTCCTGTTAGTGCTCCTTCGATTTCCAAATCTGTATATTTTGTATCTTTCATAGATGATTACAATAGAAGGACATGGATTTATTTTCTCAGAAACAAGTTTGAACTCTTTAGTCGGTTTAAAGAGTTTAAAGATTTTGTTGAGAATCAGACTAGTAAAAGGATTAAGTGTTTGAGGACTGACAACGGTGGTGAGTTTTGTTCGACAAAGTTCAATAAGTTATGTAAAGAGCAAGGGATTGAAAGACATAAGACAACTCCATACACCCTGCAGCAAAATGGACTTGCAGAGAGAATGAACATGACATTGATGGAGAAGGCTAGGAGTATACTTAGTGGAGCAAGCCTCAAACAAAAGTTTTGGGCTAAAACTATAGCTACTACTTGCTACCTGGTAAACAGGTCTCCTACATCAGCTGTTGTTGGTAAGACACCTATGGAGGTGTGATCTAGTAAGAAGCCTTTAGTTAGACATCTTCGTGTTTTTGGTTGTGAGGCATATACACATGTGCCTAGGAGGAAATGGTCTAAATTGGAAAATAAGCCTGTTAAGTGTATTTTCATTGGCTATGGTGTCGGTGTGAAAGGATACAAGCTTTGGGATCCTGTGGCTGAAAAAGTGCTGTATAGCAGAATTATTATTTTTAGAGAGCTAACACCTTCTTCTATTGTTCAATAGCCAGAAGAAATATAAAAGAAAGAGGATGTGGTTCAGTTTTCTTCTACCCCTGAGAAGACTGAACCGACAGACCTTGTGAGACCTGATGATGAGGAGAGCTCTGGCAGCTCTAAAATCTCAAAAGAAGAAGTAGAACCTCAACCTCATCCTTTGAGGAGGTCTACATGAACAAGGAAGAAACCTGATAGGTTTGGTTATTCATTTCTTGATTTTAGTTGTGCTTTTGCCTTGCTTACTAACACTGATGAGCCTAGAACTGTGACAGAGGCTATGGGCATGAAAGATGCAGGTTCCTAGAAGGAGGCCATGGAAGATGAGATGGCTTCTTTAGAGAAGAATAAAACTTGGGACTTGGTGCCTTTGCCTTAAGGATGGAAACCTATTGGATATAAATGTGTGTTCAAGAAGAAATTCAGTGCAGATGGTAGTGTTGAAAAGTACAAGGCCAAATTGGTTGTGAAGGGGTACTCACAAGTGGAGGGAATTGATTATGGTGAAATTTTCTCTCCCGTTGCAAAGCTGACATCTACTTGGTTCTTGTTATCTCTTGCAGTAGCTTATGACTTAGAGGTAGAACAGATGGACGTGAAAATAGCTTTCCTTCATGGTGATTTAGAGAAAGAGATTTACATGTCACAGCCAGAGCATTACATAGAGAAAGGTAAAGAAAATTTAGTTTGCAAATTGAAGAAGTCTTTGTATGGTTTGAAGCAGTCTCCTAGGATGTGGTATATGAAATTTGATGCCTTTGTGTTGTCAGTTGGATTTCTGAGATCAAAATCAAATCATTGTGTGTATTACAAATTTGAGAATGATTGCATTGTATGTTGATGATATGTTGTTAATTGGGAATGGTAAGAATATGATTTATAATTTGAAGTCTCAGTTGTTAGTGCAGTTTGAGATGAAAAATCTAGGGGCAACTAAGTGTATTTTGGGAATGGAAATCAAAAGAGACAGAGCTAACATAAAAATTTGGTTAACCCAGAGTAAGTATGTGAAGACCGTGTTGGATAGGTTCAGCATGGCAGATTGTAGACCATTGTGTGTTCCCGTTTCATTGGCGACAAAGTTATTGTCCAAAATCTCCTTCTGAGATGGAGGACATGTCTAGAGTACCTTATGCTAGTGTTTTTGGCAATTTGATGTATGCCATGGTCTGCACAAGACCAGACATTGCCCAAGCAATGGGAGTCCTTAGTCGATTTATGGTTAATCCTAGATGAGTACATTGGGATGCAGTAAAGAGAGTGTTCAGATATTTGAGGTGTACTTCTGAGTATTGCATATGCTATCATGGTAATCCTACAGGACCTCCACATTCTATTTGTATTCATGGATTCTGATTGGGCAGGTGACATTGACAGTAGGAGATCCACTAGTGCTTACGTGTTTACTATGTTCGGTAGTGCAATTAGTTGGATGAGTAAGCGGCAACCTATGGTCGCTTTGTCCATGATAGAAGCTGAGTATATGGAAGCAACTCATGCTTGCAAGGCAGCCATTTGGCTTAAGAGATTGTGTTCAGATATTGGTGTTGATGCGGGACAGATTATGATATGTTGTGACAGTCAAAGTGCGATTTGCCTAGCAAAGAATCCAACTTTCCATGCCAGAACAAAGTATATTGATGTATAATTTCACTTTGTGTGAGACATGGTAGAGGATGGGAAGGTGAATTTGGAGAAGGTAGACACTTTGAAGAATGTTACGGATGCATTGACAAAACCAGTGGGCACAGAGAAGTTCAGATGGTGTTCAGAGTCTATGGGCCTCTCAACCTATAGCAGTTAAATCCTGTCATTTCCATTAGCTCTTACAAGGTGTTCAACAAGTGGGAGAATGTTGGGAATTAAGGTGTCTCAACCTTGGTAGTTCCTTGTATTAATTAATTGTGTGTATTTATTTATTGTCTATTAATGTATTTTGGATGCAAGTCCTGTTTCATCATCTTGTGGGAGTTAGTATGGTGATGTGTCATCCTACATGGAAGGTGGCCACATGTAATTTTGTCCTCACATGAGGAGATAGGCATCCCACTTAGTGGTAGAGTTATTTTTCCATGTGTTGGCACTTTGACTAGTGTATAAGTGAATCTTCACCGAAACGGTTATGACAGATTCCTATGACAAAATCTATGACGCATAAGAGTCATAAATGGAAGGTTCTATGATAGGTGAAGACATGTGTGGCAAGGCATCTTTGGGTGCCCCAAGTAGGGTGATGATGTGTTGTAAGTAGAATATGCTATATTTAGGGAGTTATGACAGATTCTATGAGAGTCGTAAGATGCGTAAGAGCATCTGTCATTGGTTAACTTGGGAATAGGTGGCCTCATTGGGATGGGGTGATGTGACAAGTGTCATGACCATGCTGCAGTGTTGGACAAGTGTCCCTAGGTGTGGGTTTTGGGTGATAAGGCCAAGTTGGACGGCCATCTCAAGGAAAGTACATTTTTGCCTTGTAAACTTCTATTTAAGCAAGTGCATGGAGAGATGTATTATCTGATTGACAGGTAATGTTATGCTACCAGATTGTCTCTAGATACGAGTGTCAAAGACTCCTGTAAAGACTTGCATTGCAAGTGTGTTGTAAACTTCATTGTTTAGATAATACATTGTGCAGGTTTTGGAGTGTAGGGTTTTTCACCCATAAGGGTTTTCCCCGCATTTATCTTGTCTCTCTCTCTTCTATCTTACATTCTTATGTTCTGTATTGCTACAATATCTCCATTGTTATGTTAACATTGTTGTAACTGTAAAGATTAAAATGAATTTACACTCATCTCTCCTCTTTAGATTAGTGTAGGAAGTGATTTATGCACACCTAGCTTCCTTTCATTACTCCACCCTTAAGGAGATCCACAATACAACGAAACCCAGTTGACAGGTATAGACCACTAGATTTCTATTGTGTATTTGCTTTATTGAGTACTGACGATGAACTTAGATCCTACAGGGAAGCTATTCATACATATGATATTGAGTCTTGGCAGTTAGCCATGTTGGAGGAGATGATGACTTTAGACTCTTGTAACACTTGGGATCTTATTCATTTGCCCAAAGGAATAAAGGCCATAGGTTGCAAGTGGGTCTTCAAGAAGAAGTTTGGAGCAGATGGTTCACTGGAGAAGTACAAGGCTAGACTGGTAGCCAAGGGCTACTCCCAGAGAGAGGGAGCTGATTTCAGTGAAATTTTCTCTCCTATTGCTAAGTTAACTTCTATTAGTTTTCTTTTATCCATTGCTGCAACTTTTGATTGGGAAATAGAGCAAATGGATGTTAAGATTGCATTCTTGCATGGAGATCTTGAGGAAGAAATTTATATGCAACAACCTACAGGTTTTGAGGTAAAAGGAAAAGAACATAAGGTATGCAAATTAAAGAGGTCTCTTTATGATTTGAAACAATCCCCCAAAATGTGCTATCAAAAGTTTGACTCATTTATGTTGAAATTGGGTTTTATTAGAAGTGAAGAGGATCATTGTGTTTACATTCATTGTATTAATGATTCTATACTGATCATTGCATTGTATGTTGATGACATATTATTTTTCAACAATACTAAGGGTATGATCAGTGATCTGAAAGCCCAACTTTCAGGTGCATTCAATATGAAGGATCTTGGAGCAGCCAGGTATATTCTGGATATGGAGATCAGGAGGGATAGAGGTAACAAAAACCTTTGGTTGTCTAAGAGTAAGTATGTGAATATCATTTTGCAGAGATTTACTATGCAAGACTGTAACCCAGTAAGAGTTCCTTTACCCATTGGTACTAAGATTTCATTAGATATGTGTCCAAAGAATAAGGATAATTTAGAGGACATGTCTAATGTGTCGTATGCTAGTGTTGTAGGGAGTTTGATGTATGCAATAGTTTGCACTAGGCCAAATATTGCCCAAGTAGTGGGAGTTTTGAGCAAATTTATGTCTAACCTTGGTAGACAACATTAGAATTATGCCAAGAGGGTGTTTAAATATCTTGTAGGTACTCTTGATTATTGTTTGGTTTATTCCGGTACTGATAGTGCTGATAAAACTTTGGAACTTACAGGATTTGTTGATGCAGATTGGGCACATGACTTGGATAGTCAAAGGTCCATTAGTGGTTATCTGTTTACTTTGTTTGGAGGAGCAGTGAGTTGGATGAGCAAGAGGCAACCCATGGTTTCTTTGTCCACCACTGAAGTAGAGTATATGGTTGCTACTCATGTCTCTAAGGAGGCAGTTTGGTTGAGGAGACTATGTATAGGTATTGGTTTCAATTGCAGGGTCATTCAGATTGGTTGTGATAGCCAGAGTGCTATATGTTTGGCCAAGAACCCTATGTATCATGCTCAGACTAAGCATGTTGATGTTTAGTATCACTTTGTTCAAGAATTGGTTGTAAATGGATAGATTGAGCTAAAGAAGATAGACACTCATGAGAATGTTGTAGATTCATTGGCCAAACCTGTGAACATAGAGAAATTTGTTTGGTACAAAGAGGCCATGGGCCTTGTTCCTAGTACCTGATTATTTTCATTTGATTTCCTATGGGTTGATTTATAATGTATAATGTCAAGTGGGAGAATGTTGGGACTTGGTGCAGTCACGGTAGGAGGGTTCACAGAATGAACTATCTGGACTGTGCAGCAAGAGTAAACACAATGGAAACAACTCAAAGAAATGAAGCAAATGCAAATTTAGTCATTCAGTATATCATAGAATTCAAATACAATCTAATTGGCAACATACGGGCTTACAATTAGGGCTCACAGGCCTGATCACATAAATGTGCAAGATAAAGATTTGAAGCTCCTTTGTGCAAGAATCTAAAATATGAACTTATGTGAATGATCACAACTTGATAACTACTTTCCTAAGGATCTATTACATCAATATATATCCTTTCCAGACCAATGAATTCCTCTGCGTCATCCAAGGAAGGTCACAAACTCCAATGAAGAGTTGTAACGTGTACACAGATAGGTCAAACCTAAATGTATAGAACACTTCCTCAAATGAGTGGAATAATGTGCGGACCCTTAGGGAAGGTTGGCCATGAGCCAAAGATCATTGAATGATGTGTCATTAGGTTTTGCAAGTCAAGGAATGATCCACAAGCCTTCTCCTTCAGCTGATTGTCAAAGACTGTCAGGATGCTCTGTTCTGAGAAAATAGTCAATCTTCCTAGGGCGATAACTTTCTAGTAACTGATCCAAATGCTCTGAACTCTGGATATGATGTAGATGAATGAATGTAGATGCTAAGTCTAGATCCATAAGGTGTGAAATGCAACTGCGGCCAAAATACTGGACCAAAAGATGAAATTGCTTCTGACTGAACTGCTTGAATTGAACTAGAAAATGAAAGAAACAAACTAAAATGCAAACAAACTAAAATGCAAATGTTTTTGGTTGATGCAAGATTTATCTTGAACTAGGGATGCTCCTGCATCAGACATCCCAGGTTATTGAAAAAAAGTGAGCCCCTCACTTTGTTGGGGCTAAGGGAGAACCAAGACGGTCCACCTTAGCTTGAGAAATCCATGATGAATCTTCTTCCGGTCTGCCTTTCCACTTCACAAGGTATTCTTTGTATTATCTTCCTCTAGTGTTGTTTCCAATTCTGCTATCCAAGATGTCTTCAATCTGCTCTAGTGCTTTGTGTGGTAACTACTTCTTCAAGTCTTCTTCCACGCTGTCACTGAACTCTGCTTCATGATACTGATATAAGTCTGCAATGTTGAAAATGGGTGATATACCCAATGTCTCTGGTAATTCTACTTCATATGCATTTCCTAAATCAAATTTTCTAAGTATCTTACAAGGTCCAAACTTCTTCAACTTCAACTTGTTATAAGTCCCAATTGGAAATCTCTTTTTTCTCAAGTACACCATTACTTCATCTTCCACTTCAAATTCCTTATGTCTTCTCTTCTCATTTGCTTTCTCTTTGTACTTATTATTCATATTCTCCAAATGCTTTTGCACCTAATTATGCACTGTCTTCATGTGATCTGCAAATTCCTCTGCTTTTACACTTCTCTTTTCCTCTGTACTGATATCTCTCAACTCTGCAACTCCTCTAGGATTCACTCCGGTCACAATCTCAAAGGGTGTTCTTCCGGTACTCCTATTTATTGAATTATTGTATGGAAATTCTACTTGTGAAAGAATCAAATCCCAACTTCCTACTTTCTCTCCAACCAAACATCACAACAAGTTTTCTAAACTCCTATTCACTACCTCTATTTGTCCATTAGTCTGTGGATGAAAAGTGGAACTAAACTTCAAATCTGTCTTCATCTTCTTCCAAAATGTCCTCCAAAAGTACCCAACAAACTTTGTCTCTGTCTGAAACTATACTCTTAGGTAATCCATGCAATCTCACAATCTCCTTGAAAAATAGGTCAGCTGTATGCACTGTATCAGTTGTCTTCTTACAAGGTATGAAATGAGCCATCTTTGAAAATATGTCAACCACTAAAAATATTGAATCATGTCCTCTTTGTGTCTTAGGCAATCCCATTACAAAATCCATGCTTATGTCTTCCCAAGGTCTCTCCGGTACTGTCAAAGGTTTATACAATCTAGTGTTCTGACTACACCCTTTTGCCTAACATCCTTATGTATCTGAGGCCAAAAGTAGTTTTCACTTACCAAAGCCACTATCTTATCAATGCCAAAATGTCCTGCCAATCCACTACTATGCTTCTCCTTGATCAAATTATCTCTCATTGAACTTCTAGGTATGCATAACTGATTTCCTCTTAACAACATATCTTCTTGAATGAAATAGTCCAACCAATTAGTCCTATCTATCACAACAGGTTCCTTACATGCTTTCCAAGGCTCTGCAAAATTAGTCTCTCCCTCATACATGTTCTTCAATTCATCAAAACCCAACACTTCAACCCTCATCTTTGTCAACAAGTTTCTTCTTCTACTTAATGCATCAACAACTTTGTTTGATTTTCCACTCCTATGCTTCAACACAAAAGTATAACTCTGCATGAACTCTACCCATCTCATCTGTCTTTAATTCAACTTACCTTGATTGTTCAAGTACTACAAAGCTTGATGATCTGTATACAACACAAACTCCTTAGGCATCAAATAATGTCTCCACTTCTTCAAGGCTTGAATTATGGCATAGAACTCTTGATCATAAATTAAATATCTCCTCCTTGCATCATTCAACTTCTCACTAAAATATGCTACTGGTCTACCTTCTTGACTTAATAATGTTCCAATTGCATTCCACTTGCATCACAATCAACTTGAAATACCTTATTGAAATTCGGTAATGCCAAAATAGGTTGCTCTGTCACTTTCTGCTTCAACAACTCAAAACTTTTATCTGCTCTAGATGTCCACTTGAAATCTTTTGTCACCTCTCATTGTCTTTGTCATAGGGTTACAAATTGAACTGAAATTTCTGATGAACTTCCAATAGAAACTAGCCAATCCATGAAAATGATCTAACTTCTCCAATGCTCTCCAGTGTAGGTCATTCAACAATTGCTTTCACTTTCTTAGGGTCCATCTTCAATCCTTCCGCAGAAATGACAAATCCCAAATATACCAACTCTTCTTTCATGAAACTACACTTCTTGATGTTTATCAACAATTTCTCTTCTCTCGGTCTCTGTAAAACTTGTCTAATATGCCACAAATGTTCTTCTTTTGTCTTACTAAAAATTAGAATATCATCCAAGTATACAATCACAAACTTACCCAAGAATTTCTTCAGAACTTCATTCATCAATCTCATGAAAGTACTCGGTGCATTTGTCAATCCAAAAGGCATCACTAACCACTCATACAATCCTTCATTTGTCTTAAAAGTAGTCTTCCATTCATCACCTTCTCTGATTCTGATCTGATGGTATCCACTCTTCAAGTCTATCTTTGTGAAATATCTTGCTCCACTCAAACAATCCATGATATCATCCATCCTAGGTAAAGAAAATCTATACTTAACTGTGATCTTGTTTATTGCTCTAGATCAGTACACATTCTCCATTCTCCATCCTTCTTCGGTGCTAACACTACAGGTACTGCACAAGGGCTCAAACTTTCTCTGATCAAACCTTTTCTCAACAACTCTTGTATCTCTCTATTCAATTCTTCATTCTCTGCTGGTGTCATTCTATGTGCTACTTTATTAGGCAAACTAGCTCCTAATATAAGATCCATGTGATGACTGATACTCCTTATAGGGGGTAATCCTTAAGGTACATTATCTGATATGATGTCTTCATACTTTGTTAGCAATTCTCTTATCTCCTTCGGTTGTGATTCTTCATTCTCTTTCTTCATTGCTTCAGGCTTCTTAGGAATCAACGCATAATACATATTCTCATGTCTCAAACCATCTAGAAATTTTCTTCCATCTACCAAACAGATTCTAGAATTCCCACATACTTCACTCTTAGGGTCATCCTCCAAAGGAATCAAAGTAATTCTCTTTCCATTTGTTGTTATAGTATATGTATTCTTTCTCCCATCATGTATAGCTTTTCTATCATACTGCCAAGGTCTACCCAATAAGATATGACAAACATCCATAGGCATAATATCACACAAGACTTCATCATGATAAGGTCCAATATGAAATTTCACCAAACATTATTCACTCACCAGTACCTTATGATCATCCTAAATCCATGCTATCTGATAGGGCTTAGGCTGTTTTAATCTTTTCAACTTCAACTTAGTCACCATTTCTTTTGAAACTAGGTTATCTGAACTACCACTATCTATCACAACTTTACAACCCTTACCTCTTGATTTGCATCTGGTTCTGAATATAATTTTCCTCTGTGATGGTTCCTCATTTGACTATGTTTGAAATAGTGCTCTCCTCATCACCAATGATTCTCCTTTCTCCAAATTACCAACTGAACTGGGTGATCCAACAGGTTCTTCTTCAACATAGCCTACTCTTCCACTATTTTTTGTCCTCTTATTTGTACTACCTTGGTTACACTCAAATGCTCTATGTCCTTCACCTTCACACTTGAAACAAGTACCTCTGAATGTTCTCTTATCCAATCCTCTTCCTTCTCTGCTATATCCTTCATTCCGGTATGCACTAGGGTTCCTCTCCAGTAAAAATTTTTGTCATCTCTCCGGTAAGCATTGTTATCTCTGTCTTCCTTCTTCAATGGACTGTCAAACTTGTTCTGCTCCGAATATGATCTGTCTCCTCTGGAATAAGTCCTACCTCTCTAAAATTTACCTCCTCTGCCTCTTTGTCTTTGATCATGTCTTTTATTTAGCTTCTCTTCAACTTTCAGTACAAATTGATATGCTTCCTCGAAAGATGTCATCCTTACCAAGCTTAGCTCTTCTTGAATGTTCAATCTTAGTCCATTGACTCCTTGATTGCTTCACTATGTCCTATTCTTATGATCATTTTGTAAAATTCTTCAGTGTACTCCTTCACAGATTTCTCCTTTTGTTTCAGGTTTTGCAATCTCTTCAACAGCTCCAACTCATAGTCAGCAGGTATAAACTAATTCTTCAATTTTGTCACCATCCAGTCCCACTTTGTAATCTTTTCTTTTCCTTTTCTATTTCTTTCCAACTGAACTTCTTTACACCATATAGTAGCATGTCCTTTCAATTTTGTCTTTGCTAATTTCACCTTCTCCGAATCTTCAATTTCTTCATATTCAAAGTATTCTTCCATGTCATTTATCTAGTCAATCAACTCTTCATGGTTCAAATTACCAGTATAATTTGGCACATAACTCTAGGTCTATTTCCAATTTTTAAAATAGCTCGCAACATCTTTACTTCTTCCTCTTCATCACCTTCTAGGGTTTCACCAGTTTGTTCAACAAATTGAAATTCCTCTTCATCATCGCTTTCAACATTAGGTCTAGGTGTCAATCCTCTTCTCCTATCTTCTTCAACAACATCCAAATGAATTCACATTATTTTTATCATCTCCATCATCTCATCCATTCTACCAGCCATTGTTCCAACGGCGGCAACTCTCCTCAGTGGCATTCTTCCTAGGATCAAGTGCAAACTGCCTTAGGTTCAGCGATCGGGCTACAAGGTGACAACTACCTCACAATTGGCGATCAGTTGTGACACAAGTAACCTACCTCAATTTGATGATCTATCCATAGAAAGATCTTATAGAATTCCCTCACCAACTTCGCTCAATTCGCTCCCAAAGATTCAAACTTTTGCTCTGATACCACTTGGTGTAGTCACGGTAGGAGGGTTCATAGAATGAACTGTTCGGACCATACAGAAAGAGTAAACACAATGGAAGCAACTCAAAGAAATGAAGAAAATGTAGATTTAGTCATTTAGTATATCATATAATTCAAATATAATCTAGCTAGCAACATGCGGGCTTACAATTAGGGCTTACAGGCCTGATTACATACATACACAAGATAAAGTTTTGAAGCTCCTTCGTGCAAGAATCTAAACTATGAACTTATGCGAATGATCACAACTTGATAATTGCTTTCCTAAGGATCTATTACATCAATATATCCTTTCTGGACCAATGGATTCCTCCGTGTTGGCCAAGGAAGGTCACAAACTCCAATGAAGAGTTGTTACGTGTACATAGATATGTCAGACCTAAATGCATAGAACACTTCCTCAAATGAGTGGAATAACATGCGAACCCTCAAGAAAGGTCAGCCATGAGACAAAGATCATTGAATGATGTGTCATTAGGTTCCATAAGTCAAGGAATGATCTGCAAGCCTTCTCCTTTAGTTGATTGTTAAAGACTGTCAGGATGCTTTGTTCTGAGAAAACAGTCGATCTTCTAAGGGCGATAACTTTCTGGTAACTGATCCAAAAGCTCTAAATTTTGGATATGATGTAGATGAATGAATGTAGATGCTAAATCTAGATCTACAAGGTGTGAAATGCAATTGTGGCCAAAATACCAGACCAAAAGATGAAATTGCTTTTGACTGAACTGCTTGAATGGAACTGGAAAATTAAAGAAACAAACTGAAATGCAAATGTTTTTAGTTGATGCAAGATTGCTCTTGAACCAGGGATGCTCCTGCATCAGATAAGGTGCCATTAACCTTGTAAATTCCAATATTGTATTTATTCCATTTTATTATTTATAATTACCCATAAGGGAATGAGGTAGTTTCACCGGCAGTGGTAATTCTGGATTTACTGGAGGTAATTATGGAGTGACATTTACAGTTGGCAATTGTAAAAATCATGAGTAAATGAGTGTAGTTTCCACCTTGGAGGAATCAACTATTTTTAGCATGTATGACACATGTCATAAAGTTGGTGAGTGCATGTAAGAGAATCTATGACAGTTGCAAGTTGTCATAAGATTCTATGACACTATGACAATTTATGACAAGTAATTAATAGTTTTAAGATGCTATGTTTAGCTCTAGGCGCCCATTTTGGGAAGATTCTTTCTAGTGGAATCTATGATGGTTATGAAACATCATAAGATGCTATAAGAGACCATTTTTGGCCATGGGCACCCAACTTTGCATGGCTAACTTTGGACAAGTGTCATGAGCTTGTAAGAAGTCATTTATTGTTTGCATGTTGGAGATTCTCAGGAGAGAGAAAGTGGACACCTAGTTTGGAGGGAAAATACTTTTATAAGTATATTTCTGTGTATGTGTTGTAGTATGACAGATTTTTGTACACAGGTGTTGCCAGATTGAAGGTTGGAGAGACAGAGGAAGTGCATGTATTATGTTATTCAATTTTTGAAGATAATACAACTTGTGCCTCTTTTCTTGGTGGAGTTTTTTACTTGAAAGCATTTTCAAGATGTTATATCTGGTGTTGATATGGTTTATTCTTCTATGGTGTGTATTCTTGTGCTTTGATTTAATTTCTAAATGCAATCTTCATTGATATTACACTGTTTGAGATCATAAACATATTGTAATCAGATTTTTGTTTGAGTAGTTGTTGCCTTCAATTTCTAACTCTATGTACTTGGGACCACAAGCTACCAATGCTACAGGGAGCAAGCTACCAATGCTACAGGGAGCATGCTAACAATGTGGGTGTGTGCATGTGTGTGGATGCACATGTGAAAGTGTGAAGTATGCCTCCCTTAAAATAATTACATTAGTCAAAAGTATGTAATTGATTTTAAGATAGGAAAAAGGGAAAAATGTGATAAATCTTTAGGAGGCATATATGAGTGGATATGATCCTAAAGTTACCAAAGAGAAAGAGGCGCCCTTAAGGAGAGGAATACGAGATGATGTTGCAAGCATGATACACCTGGAATTATGCACATGGAATGACATCAAGAAAAGAAGCAATGCCACATAGAAGCAAGCAACATTGCATGAAGGCACATAAAGGGATCTACATGCTTGAGGTTAGTATATGTATGTATAAATGATAATCAAGGAAATAAGGATATAATTGTCATCATCTCCCAAGCATGTAGAACTACAAGTACAGAGGAGGAATAACATGTAACAAGCAAGTAAATAAAATTTTTGGTTCAACATGGAAGACACCTAAATATCTTAAGGCTTTGCATTATCCCCAAAATGTACAAGAGCAAAGTAGACAAAAAATAGATAGAATCAATATACAAATAGGGGAAGCACACAACATGTTGTTCCTACTATATCCATGTACCTACAAGGGTAGCATGTGTCCTCTAGGGGGAATGAACAAATAGTCAACCAATGAGTACATGGAGTACAAAAATAATCACAGTAGTTTACACATATGTACATGAAATGAAGGTGCTACTCTTGGGGAACTTAATCCATAAAGTCATCCTTCTCTAATTCTAGATCATATGGGGGGAGAGGAAAACTAGGTGGTGAATCCATCACAAGAGAGGCACAAGTAGAAGTACTCCATGAGAAGTGATGGAGCAACAAGAAGAGTAACATTCTCTCTATTGGCCATTAGTGGGGAAAGTATCAAGGATGTCATAAAGATTTATGATAATGCTAGGATATCCAATACTAACTCAAACATGCACCCCTCTAAAGAATGGGTGGGTGATTCATTGTCAAGATATGAAACTAGCGGTTGATCCTCACTACTAGCAACATGAATGTGAGTAGGAGCAGTAGACTTGGGTAGAGGAGGGGCCTCCACACTAAGGGGAACTAATGTAGAAGGGCTTAGAGGTGGTGAAATAGGATTGGATTTTGGTTTGTAGAAAGGTGTTGAATGCATAAGACAACTGAGAGGGGGGTGAACCAGTTGTAGCTTATAATTCCAAAAGCCTCAAACACATTTAGATCCACATCAATTCAATTAACCCTTAAACTATTATGATGATTAAGCATGAAAGAAAATAACAGAAACTGAATGAAATCAACATCAAACACAAGAGAACACCAAATTTACGTGGAAAACTCAAGAAGGGAAAAACCACGGTGAGGATTAGCTCACAATATAAAGTAATATCAACACCAAAAAACAATAGGCTCACTACCAGAAAATTCACTGCTAAAGGGCTCACTACCCAAAAGAAATGCTCACTTCCAGAATATGGAAGAAGATAGAGAAGATTGTTACAAGGAGAAGACTATCTCAATGCAACAGAGAATTCCACCACAACACCATCAACACCTTCACAGTCATATTGAAGAATTGTAGACACCTTCTTCTCACTACATCCAGTAATCTAACACATGAAAGCTTGTACTACACCACACATTCTACTACATTGTTATTCACATCACATACATCATGCGCACACCCTTTCATGATCCTTTGATACTTATTTATACTATCTTCAACCTTGAAAACATTCTCCAAGGTCAGCAAAGCACCTTACTTTTGCAAATTCAAATTAGGTCAGACCCAAAACATTCCTGTGGTGGAAAGGAATGAAGGCAAACCTCAACACACCTTAGATCAGACCTAAATCCACTCATACACACTACATTACACTTTCACAATCATCAAAGCAGTTCCATAAATAGTGTAAACACCCAAGGTCAGCCAAACCTGTGTTAACACAATGAACTTTTAAGTACATGCTTCCTCAAGGCTAGATACAACTTTGCGGACCATATATTAAGCTTTAACACAATCTAGAGTATTCCACAAACATCTTGAAACATCCTTAAATCCAATAAATTCCTCCACAACAACCTTCACCTATTGCACAGCCTTATCCTGTTTATCCAGTATGTTTAACTATCTCTATCATGCACTATATCTCTATAAATCAACTTCTAGAGCATCAGACCATGAAAAACTTCAACATAGATATGAACCTTATAAGTACACTTCTAGAACCACAAGACCTAAAACCACTTTGCAGAGAAATGTGGAGCAAAGAATTTTCTCCCAGACACCTCTACAAATCATAGTCCTCATATTGGTAAACACACCTCCCTCTACACAATAGTCTAGCATGCCAAATCCTGAATACAACATCTATAAACACCTCTAAATAACATATTCAAATCTCATGAACAGATCTTCAATATATAAGAAACACAGAGCAAAACTAGAACACTACTCTGCAACACTAAACATCTTTACAACACACTGTTTCCTTTATTAGTCAAATTTTCTCAAAAGCACTTGGAAACCAAGCACCAGAAGCATATTATCACCAACTTTAGCACTTTCTCATCAAATAAAACATCCACACAATACCAACTTTCTCACATTCTTGTAACAACTCTTACTCATACAGTTGACACTAATGACAACACAAGCTTGTTGACATTAATGACAACACCAACTGCACATACTTGCAATAATCTCCCCCTTTGTCATTGATGGAATATGAAAAATCATCAACACAAGAACATCCTCAATACTATGCTTCATACCAACATTTTGTTTCTCTCTCTCCCCCTCAGCTTGCTACTCTCTTCTTGACAAATGACTCTCTCCTTTTTCACATTGCTCTCTCTCCCCCTTTGACATCAATGGCAAAGGGCTACACATCTCTCTTTCAGTCTTACTTTTAGACAACTACTCAAGCTTGTACATGCTCACTACTTCTCTGCAACATCATTTCTTCTACTACCATGCATACTCCCCCTCAGAAGCAACCAATATTAGAACTTACTCCCCCTGAGAGGTAGCCTCCAACAATAGTCTAGAATAAGGAATGAATCTTGAAATTCGCTAGACTGATGCATCTCCGTATGCATCTAGTTCAAAGAGGGAGGGGTAATAACCCCTAACTTCTCCCAGAGATACTCAAATGTATCCTTAGGAAGAGCCTTAGTGAATATATCAGCAACCTTATCCTTTGTAGGCACATACTCAAGCTTCACCTCATTCTCTGCAACCTTCTCTCTCAGAAAGTGATACTAGATTGATATATGTTTTGCCCTTGAGTGCATCACCGGATTCTTTGAAATGTTAATAGCACTTGTATTATCACAGAAGATAGGAATAGGTTCATCATATACAACTCTGATATCCTTCAAGGTTTGCCTCTTCCACAACACTTGTGTGCAGCAAAATGTTGCAACAATGTATTCTGCCTCTGTAGTAGAGAAATATACTGAATCCCGCTTCTTACTTAACCATGACACCACTATGCCTCTAAGAAACAATGCACCACCACTTGTAATTTTCCTATCATCCACACAACCAACCCAATCTGCATCTATATAAGCACTTAGAGCAAAGTCATCATCCTTTGGATACCACAAGCCATGATCTAAAGTGCCCTTTAAATATCTAAATATCCTCTTTACTACCACAACATGTGACTCTCTAGGATCTTCTTGAAATATAGCCATAAGACACATTGCATGCATAATATCAGGTCTAGTAGTAGTTAAATATAGCAGTCCTCCAATCATTGATCTATATCTGCTCTGATCAGCCTTAGGAGATTCATCATTCTTGTTCATCTTGCAACCAATAGTCATAGGGGTACATACCAGTTTAGAATATTCCATTCCAACCTTCTTTAACATCTCCTTGACATACTTTGATTGTGAAATAAAAATACCTTTATCTTCCTCCTTGATCTATAGCCAAAGGAATAAGTTTATTTCACCACACATTGATATTTCAAATTCTTTCTGCATTTCATTTGCAAAACTCTTACACATACCTTCATTTACTCCAAAGATTATGTCATTCAAATATACATCTACAATCAGAATTTGATCTTCTCCTACTTTGATGTACAGATTGCTATCTACATAACCTTTATTGAATCCTTGTTGTATTAAGTACCTGTCTAACCTTGCATACCAAGCTCTAGGAGCTTGCTTCAAACCATATAGTGCTTTCTTCAACCTACAAACCATATCTAGTTTATCTGATAATTGAAATCCATCCGGTTGTTCTATGTATACTTCTTCCAATTCACCATTCAAGAAAGAAGACTTCACATCCATTTGATATAATTTGAAATCCTTATGTGCTGCAAAATCTAGAAACATCCTGATGGCCTCCATTCTTGCCACCGGAGCATAAGTTTCCTCATAGTCTATTCTTTCTACTTGTGAGTAAACTTTACACATAGGCTTTGCCTTGTTTCTTACTACTCCATTCTCATTCAGTTTGTTCCAGAATACCCACTTAGTTCCAATCACACTTTTATTTGCTGGTCTTGGGACAAGTTCCCAAGTCTGATTCTTTTCAATATGCATTAGTTATTCTTCCATAGCCTTGATCTAATACTCATCCTTACATGCTTCAATTACTGTCTTAGGTTCAACTTTAGAGAGTAAACATATATTTCCCTGTTCTTCAACAACTTTCCTTCTTGTTAGCACACCTTTGTTCTTATCACCAATGATCTGATCTTTAGAATGATGCTTCTACACCTACTTGGGAGTTTTAGGAGTCTTTTTTGGAGCTTGTTCCTCTTCGACTTGCACTTCCTTTTCATTAGCATTTTCTTCTTCTCTACAAGAAGATTAATCTAATTCATATCCATTTACTTCTGAATTCTTTTGTAGATCTTCATCAACTTTGACATTTGCACTCTTAACAATCCTTCCTAGCCTCTTGTTGTAGCACTGGTAAGCTTTGCTTTTATTAGAATACCCAAGGAAAATACATTCATCAGATCTTGCATCAAACTTTCCTAGGTTTTCTTCATCCCTTCTGATATAACATTTATTTCCAAACACTCTGAAATACTTGGCAGTAGGAATCCTTCCATACCACAACTCATAAGGAGTCTTTGTATTGTTTGCTCTTGTCTGCACTTTGTTCAGTATATAAACAACAGTATGAATTGCTTCTCTCTAGTAGACCTCTGGTAGATTTGCTTCCTTTATTATTGTCCTTGCAGCCTCTTGAATAGTCCTATTCTTTCTTTCAACCACTCCATTCTACTAAGGAGTCCTAGGGGCAGATAAGTGCCTCTTTATTCCACGATTCTCACAAAACATGTTAAATTCATTGGAGGTGAACTCTCCACCTCTATCAGACCTCAAACATTTAATTCTCATATCCATTTCATTCTCAACCATGACTTTGAATGCTTTGAACTTATGTAGGGTTTTAAATTTTTCATTGAGAAAAGTAACCCATGTCATTCTAGAATAATCATCAATCAGTAGCATGAAGTACCTTTCACCTTGAAAATTCCTTACCTTGGTAGGACCACAAAGATCTATATGCAACAATTCCAACAGTCTAGTAGAAGATTAATCCTTGACTTTGAAACTTCTTCTTGTTTGCTTTCCAACTTGACATTCCTTACAGATAGCATTGATAGGCTTTGTAATCTTTGGCAGATCTCTTACAACTTGAACTGAACTTATTCTTACCAGGCTATAAAAATTGATGTGACACAATCTCCTATGCCATAGCCAACTCTCATTGATCTGAGTCATGAAACAATAATCATCACCACCTTTGAGCTGATAAACATTTCCATTTTCCTCTTTCCAACAACTATCATAGTTCTAGAGTCTTTCCTGATCTCACAGCCACCATCCTGAAACACAAGATTGTATCCTTTGCTACACATTTGTCCAACACTCAAGAGATTATGCTTTAAACCCTCAACATAAAGAACATCATCATCATTATGCTTGCCATCAAAACTGATTAAACCTCTTCCACATATCTTAGTAGATGTATCATCACCAAATCTTACTAGTCCTCTTGTTGCAAGTGTTTAGGGGTGAAAAGAGGGACGATGGGATTGAATGGATGTGTGGGTCAAAACCTCCTTTCACAACAAACATTCAAGGACATATCAAACGAGTTGAATCTCTACTAAGTGAGAGCACTCACCTAACATGTTGGGCTGTCACTTGGAATGATGTGGAAGCTCAGATGCTATCAATCAATATCTCAATTTAATGCTCAAATACCCTTAAAACCCTAATTATGCAAAATAGTAAGCAAATTGATGAATTATGACAAATCCTTGCAGATTAAGATGAAGGACAAAGATTAATAATTGACCATTTATTGAAGTTTAGAATGCGGAATAGTCAGGGACACTACCACTAATGCCCCTGTCCAAGGTACTATTTTTTGCACAAAATCCTGATCTACTCTCGACATTGATATTCACTATATTTTATGTTTCTACCTTGGAATATGTGGAGGACACCTCCACTAGCACCCTAGTCTAATGTTGGATGTTTTTCAGGGTGTCAAAAGCTCTTTGGATGTTGATTATCACTATCCAAATTGTTTCTGTGTTTACAACTCCGGAGGACACTGCCACTAACGCCCGTGTCCAAGCAATCCTTTTCTTCAGGGATTTAGAATCTGTACTCTGTCTCATTGTTCCCTGCAACTCCACTCCATCCAGATGTGAAACCTATAACCTGCAACCACAAGGAGTGTGGTTGGGGGTTGTGGTGTTTAGAGGCTTGCCTCGGTCAAGCCCCGGAGATACATTCAAGTCTTCTAAACACTGTTGTTAGATAAAGAGTGTGTATCCCTATGGGATAGAGGAAAAATCCAAATGATAAATGATTGAAACACAAATAAATATCACGTCTAAAGTGTACATCTCACGGAAGGAAGATGCTCTTTCATGCCATGTGGAGATGGAGTCAAATCTGCAACAAACAAGCACAATAACAACACAATACTACTCTATAGCACAATGAAAGCCTTGAATCACTTTTGCATAAGATCACAAGTTCACAATGTCCATCTATAGTTTACAAATGAAGTCCTAAACATGCTTATATATGCAACTACAAACATTCTTGCTAAGAATTTCACAATTCAAACTTGAGATGTTGCCATAGGATCTAATTAACAGTCATAAAACTGACATTTAAATTTAGGGCTGACCCAAAATAGGGAAGGACTAGGGCACTAGCGCCCAAGTCCACCCTCCCAATTTTGTTCAGGATTTGTTTAAATGACATCCCCTAGGTCCTATTTGCCATGCCACCCAAGGGTTTTCTCATCGGGATTCAAAATTAACATGCAAGATGCTCTAAATGCATTCTAAGGACCTGGGAGCTAAACCTTAAGAGGCAAAAGCCCCCAAGGGGGCATTTTCTGACATAACAACAAGTATGTGCAATCAATGTTGTCATTGATGTCAACAAGCTTGTGTTGTCATTGGTGTCAACTCTGTCAACTGGTTGAGCAGAGATGAGGTTGTTGCAACGGTATGAGTTGTTTGGTTGAGTTGCTTGGCTAAAGATGATTTGGTTTCTTTTTAGAGGTGCTGAAGATGTTGAGAATATGTTTTTGATGATTAGTTTCCAAGTGCTTTTGAGAAAATTTGATTAATAAAGGAAATAGTGTGTTGAAGTGGCATTTTGGTTTACAAAATGGTGTTTTGGTTTTGCTCCGCATTTCTTCTCTATTGAATATCTGTCTTTGCAGTTTGGATATGTTGTTCAAAGGTGTTAAGAGATGTTATATTCTAAATTTGGTGTTCTGGTTGGATGTGTAGAGGAATTTTTGTTCACCAGTGTATGGACTATGTTTCTAAGATTCGTAGAGGTGTCTAGGAGAAATTGTTTTGCTCTAGATTTCTCTACAGATTTGTTTCTAGCCTTGTGGTTCTGGATTTGTGCTTATAATGCTTATATATTTCTTCAGTTCAAAGTGTTTGTGGTTTTGTTCTCTGAAAGTTGATTTATAGAGATACAGTGCATGACAGAGATAGTTGAGTATATTGATAAGGATGTGCGGCAAGTGAAAGTTGTTGTGGAAGAATTTGTTGGATTTTAGGATGTTTCAGGATGTTTATGGAATACTCTAGATTGTGATGAAGACTTACATGTGGTTTGCAAGTCATTTTTGGGTTTGAGGAAGAGTGTACTTAAAATTTCATTATGTTAACACAAGTTTGGCCAACCTTGGGTGTTTACACTAATTGTAGAGTTGCTTCGGTGATTGTAGCACAACAGGAGTGGTGTACTCGGATGAATTTAGAATAGAGCTAAGGTGTGTTGTGGTCCGCCTTCATTCCTTTCCATCATGGGAATGTTTAGGTCCAGACCTAATTTGAATTTTCTGGGATAAGGTGACTTGCCGACCTTGGAGAATGTTCTCAAGGTTGAAGATGACATAAATAAGTTTCAAGGGATCGTGATTGAAAGTGTGCGCAAGGAATATGATGTGAATAACAGTGTGGTTGAATGTGTGGTGTTGTACAAGATTTCATGTGTTAGATTACTGGATCTAGTGAGTAGAAGGTGTCTACAATTCTTTAGTGTGACTATGAAGGTGTTGATAGTGTCGCGGTGGAATTCTCTTTTACATTGAGATAGTCCTCTCCTTGTAACAATCTTCTCTATCTTCTTCTCTATTCTGGCAATGAGCCTATTATTTTCTGGTGTTGTTATTACTTTATATTGTGAGCTAATCCTCATCGTGGTTTTTCCCTTCTTGGGTTTTCCATGTAAATCTAGTGTTCTCTTGTGTTTGATGTTGAGTTGATTCATTTTCTATTATTTTTCTTTCATGCTTAATCATCATAATAGTTTAAGGGTTAATTGAATAGATGTGGATCTAAATGTGTTTGAGGGTTTTGGAATTTTAAGTTATAACTGATTCACCCCCCCTCTTAGTTGTCTTGTGCATTCAACAATTGGTATCAAAGCAAGGTTCCTTGGAAGAGAGCTTAACCACTTGAGGTAGATCTAGGAAGGCACACAAGAAGGATGTTCCCTTGTTTGATGGAATAGATTATGAATTTTGGAAAATAAGGATGGAAGGTTATCTAATTTCTCTTGGATATGAGATTTGGAAGGCTCTCGAGATTGAATACATTATACCATAAAATGGTCCAAGTACTGCAAATGAGATCAAGGCCTATGAAACCAATGGTAAAGCGAGGTATGCTCTTTTAAGTGGTCTTACTAATTCTAAGTTGGTGAAAGTTATGAATCTGAAAACTACTAATGAAATCTAGAAAAAGTTAAAAACTATTTATGAAGGAGATGATAAGGTCAAGCAAGCTAAAAGCAGAATCCGAAGCTCATGTTTGAGACCATGCGAATGCCTGAAGATGAAAACATTACAAGCTACTTACAGAAGGTGGATGAAGTTGTCAATGACATCAAAGAACTTGGTGGAAATGTGGATGAAAAAGAAGTGGTATTGAAGGTACTCATAACTATTCCTAAAGATTACAGTCATAAAGTTTCTGCTATTGAAGAATTACAATATCTGAATCAGTTTACCAAAGATTAGTTTCTTGGTACCTTAACTACTTTTGAAATGAGAGAATTTGGTACAAGTAGTGCAAAGGCTAAGACTGCCTTCAAGGCTGGAAAATCGAAGAAGACTATGGAATTAGATCAGGAGGATTTAGATGATGTAGAAGCCAACTTTGTGAGAAAAATGAAATTCGGTACTGGTAAGTACAGTGGTAAGTTGTGTGATGGGTAAAATGAGATGAATAAAACTAATTATAAAAACCCAAAACATCAATGGAATGTGCAAACAAAATGATTTAAAATAAGAGAGAGTTACTCACAACCTTTTTACCTTCTGATTTCCATTGTTCGCCTATTCTTTCTTGATCTTTTGGTGATGAAGATGGCCCTCAGGAAGCTTGCTTCCTTGCTTCGATTCCTCAAGATGACAAGGAGAAACGGCTTAGATACTTGTTGTGTTGAAGATGAGCTTCAACACAATATGGAATGGATGATATATGAAGTGATGTGAAAGTGGGGTACTAATGGCGCCCTATGGATTCTGCAGCATAAGTTTACTTGAAAGTTGGATCTGTGAAATAGAAGAAGAGGGTTGTATTTATAGAGTTGTGTGAGAGAAGATCAATGGTGTAGAAGAAATTAGAAGATCAATGGTGGAGAATGTTCAAGAGAACGTGTGGGAATAGAAGAAGGACATGTGTCATTCAAAAAGATGCTTTGTTGAGTTAACTGCTTTCTTGATGAGGATGAGTTTTTATTTCTTAAATTAGAATATATTTTTCTAATTTAAGAGCTTTGTTGATAGCTTTAAATCAGTTAACTCAGCTTTTGCTTTTGTATGACAAGAAGAATTTATTTTTAGAAGATATGAAGATTTTTTTAGAAGATAAGAAAGAATAATTAAATAAATAAATTTATTTAATTACTTGTAGATAATTTGGAAGAATAAATAAAATATTTATATATATATATATGAGATTTAATTTAAATAAATTTGCATTTTATTTAAATTTGGAAGAATGAAAGATTTAATTAAATAATTAAAATTATTTAATTATTTAGAAGAATAAAGTTGATATGGATGAAATTAATTAATTAAATAAATGTAATTTATTTAATTAAATGGGAGAAAATGAATCAAATAAATAAATAAATTTATTTATTTATTGATAGAGGAATATGAAGATGAAATAAATATTTAAAATATTTATTTAAGTAGAGTCATGTCATTTTTAGGCGTATACAAGTTCCTTTGAAGTGTTTCAGTTGTGGCAAGATTGGTCATTATGCTTCAAGATGTCTGGAAAGAATTTTGAGAAGCAAGAATAGGGAGAAAAAAAGTAGAGTGCCTAAGAAAAGATATGTTAGAGAAGATGCAAGTATATCTGATGATGAATCTAATTATGAAAATGTTGAAGATAATGAATGTCTAGATTCATAGCTTTAAAAGATGATACTGTTTCTACTAACTCTGAGAAATGTGGGAAGGAAAAGGCTCTGGAGGTAAGTCTTAATACTGAAGGTACTCTGATATCTTCTTTTCATACCAAACAGGAAAAGAACCATTGGGTTATTGACAGTGGATGCTCAAATCATATGACCAGTGATAAAAGTAAGTCTATTAAACTTGAAAAATATGATGGACTAGTTAGATTTGGTGATAATACAACTGCTAAGATATGTGGAAGAGGCTCAATTAGTTTTGATGGCAAGCATAATACTGATGATGTTCTTTATGTTAAGGGCTTAAATCATAACCTCTTGAGTGTTGGATAAATGTGTATCAAAGGATACAATCTTGTGTTCCAGGATGGTGGCTGTGAGATCAGAGAAGACTTTGGAACTGCGATTGTTGTTGGAAAGAGAACAGATGGAAATGTTTATCAACTCAAAGGTGGTGATGGTTATAGCTTAATGAATCAAATTAGTGAGAGTTGGCTATGGCATAGGAGATTGTGTCACATCAATTTTGATATCCTAGTAAGAATAAGTTTAGTTCAAGCTATGAGAGATATGCCAAAGATTACAAAGCCTATTAATGTTATTTGAAGGAATGTCAAATTGGAAAGCAAGCAAGAAGTAGTTTCAAAGTCAAGGATCAATCTTCTACCAAATTGTTGGAATTGGTGCATACCGATCTCTGTGGTCCTACCAAGGTAAGGAGTTTTCAAGGTGACAAGTATTTCATGCTATTGATTGATGATTATTCTAGGATGACATGGGTTACTTTTCTCAAAGAAAAATTTGAAGCCCTTGATAAGTTCAAAGCATTCAAAGTCATGGTTGAGAATGAAATGGGTATGAGAATCAAATGTTTGAGGTATGGCAGAGGTGGAGAGTTCACCTCCAACAAGTTTAACATGTTTTGTGAGAATCATGGAATAAAGAGGCACTTATCTGCCCCTAGGACTCCTCAGCAGAATGGAGTGGTTGAAAGGAAGAATAGGACTGTTCAAGAAGCTGCAAGGACAATAATAAAAGAAGAAAACCTACCAGAGGTCTATTGGAGAGAAGCAATTCATACTGCTATTTATATACTGAATAGAGTGCAGGCAAGAGGAAACAATACAAAGACTCCTTATGAGTTATGGTATGGAAGGATTCCTACTCCCAAGTACTTCAGAGTGTTTGGAAGAAAATGTTATATCAAAAGGGGTGAAGAAAATCTAGGAAAGTTTGATGCAAGGTCTAATGAAGGTATCTTCCTTGGGTATTCTACTAAAAGAATAGCTTACTAGTGCTATAACAAGAGGCTAAGAAGGATTATTGAGAGTGCAAATGTTAAAGTTGACGAAGACCTACAGAAGAATTTATAAGTGAATGGATATGAATCAAATGAATCTTCTTGCGGAGAAGAAGAAAATGGTAAGGAAAAGGAAGTGCAGGTTGAAGAGGAAGAAGCTCCAAAGAGATTCCTAAAACTCCCAAGTATGTGCAAAGGCATCATTTTGAAGATTAGATCATTAGTGACAAGAACAAAGGTGTGCTAACAAGAAGGAAAGTTGTTGAAGAATAGGTAAATCTATGTTTACTCTCTAAAGTTGAACCTAAGACAGTAATTGAAGCATGTAAGGATGAGTATTGGATCAAAGCTATGGAAGAAGAACTAATGCAGATTGAGAAGAATCAGACTTGGGAAATTGTCCCAAGACCAACAAACAAAAATGTGATTGGAACTAAGTGGGTATTTCGGAACAAACTGAATGAGAATGGAGAAGTGATAAGGAACAAGGTAAGGCTTGTGTGTAAAGGTTACTCAAAGTAGAAGGAATAGAGTATGAGGAAACTTATTCTCCGGTGGCAAGAATGGAGGCCATTAAGATGTTTTTAGCTTTTGCAACACATAAGGATTTGAAAGTATATCAAATGGATGTCAAGGTAACTTTCTTGAATGGTGAATTGGAAAATTAAGTATACATAGAAAAACTGGATGGATTTCAGTTATCAGATAAACTGGATATGGTTTGTACGTTGAAGAAGGCACCGTATGGATTGAAGCAAGCCCCCAGAGCTTGGTATGCAAGGTTAGATAGGTATTTAATACAACAAGGATTTAATAAAGGTTCTACAAATAGCAATCTGTACATCAAAGTAGGAGAAGATCAAATTTTGATTGTGGAAGTATATGTGGATGACATATTCTTTGGAGGTAATGAAGGTATGTGTAAGGGTTTTGCAGATGAAATGCAGAAAGAATTTGAAATGTTAATGTGTGGTGAGATGAACTTCTTCCTTGGGCTATAGATCAATCAGATAGATAAAGGTATTTTCATTTCACAATCAAAGTATGTCAAAGAGATGTTGAAGAAGTTTGGAATGGAAGACTCTAAACCAGTATGTACCCTTATGACAACTGGTTTCAAGCTGAGAAAGAATGATGAATCACCTAAGACTCAGCAGAGTAGGTGTAGATTAATGGTTGGTGGATTGCTATATTTAACTTCTACCAGACTGTATATTATGCATGCAGTTTGTCTTGTGGCTAGATTTCAAGAAGATCTTAGAGAGTCACATGTTGCAATAGTGAAGAGGATATTCAGATACTTAAAGGGCACTCTGGATCATGGCTTGTGGTATCCAAAGGATGATAACTTTTCTCTAAGTGCTTATACAGATGCAGATTGGGCTGGTTATGCAGATGATAGGAAAAATACTAGTGGTGGTGCATTCTTTCTTGGTGGCAGAGTGGTGTCATGGTTAAGTAAGAAGTAGGATTCCCTATCTCTATCTACTACAGAGGCATAATACATTGCAACAGCATCTTACTGTACACAAGTGTTGTGGATGAGACAAACCTTGAAGGATATTAGAGTTATATATGATGAACCTATCCCTATCTTCTATGATAATACAAGTTCTATTAACATTTCAAAGAATATGGTGATGCACTCAAGGAAAAATTATATATCAATCTAGTATCACTTTCAGAGAGAGAAGGTTGCAGAGAATGAAGTGAAGCTTGAGTATGTGCCTACAAAGGATTAGGTTTCTGATATATTCACCAAGGCTCTTCCTAAGGATACATTTGAGTATCTCCGGGAGAAGTTAGGGGTTATTGCCCCTCCTTCTTTGAACTAGATGCATAAGGAGATGCATCAATCCAGTGAACTTCAAGATTCATTCCTTATTCTAGAATGATGTTGGAGGCTACCTCTCAAGCGTAGCAGGTAGAGGTTATGATGGTTGTGGAAGTCAGGGGTAGTAAGTTCTAATGTTGGTTGCTTCTAAGGGGGAGTATGCAGAGTAATGAAAGAAATGATGTTGCAGAGTAGTACTAAGCAGGTACATGTATGAGAATGAGAAAGAGAAAGATGAATCCCTTTTCCATTGATGTTAAAGGGTGAGAAAGAGCAATGTGAAAAAGGAGAGAAAGGAGAAAGTTAGTTGTCAGGAAAAGAGCAGCAAGCTAAGGGGAAGTAAAAGAGAAAGGAAATGAGTTGGTATGAAGCATAGTATTGAGGATGATGTTTCATTGATGGGTTTTCACATTATGTGTTGCCATTAATGACAAAGGGGGAGTTTTTGCAAGTATGTGCATTCGGTGTTGTCAATGATGTCAACAAGCTTGTGTCGTCATTGGTGTCAACTCTGTCAATTGGTTGAGCAAAGATGAGGTTGTTGCAATGGTATGAGTTGTTTGGTTGAGTTCCTTGGTTGAAGATGATTTAGTTGCTTTGTAGAGGTGCTGAAGATGTTGATAATATGTTTATGTTGATTGGTTTCCAAGTGCTTTTGAGAAAAATTGATTATTAAAGGAAACAATGTGTTGAAGTGGCATTTTGGTTTACATAGTGGTGTTCTAGTTTTGCTCCTCATTTCTTCTATATTAAACATCTATCTTTGTGGTTTGGATATGTTGTTCAGAGGTGTTAAGAGATGTTATATTCTAAATTTGGTGTTCTAGTTCGATGTGCAAAGGAAGTTGTGTTCACCAGTGTATGGACTATGTTTCTGAGCTTCGTAGAGGTGTCTGGGAGAAACTGTTTTGCTCCGCATTTCTCTCCAGATTTGTTTCTAGCCTTGCAGTTCTAGATTTGTGCTTATAATGCTTATACATTGCTTCAATTCAAAGTGTTCATGGGTTTGTGCTCTGGAAGTTGATTTCTAGAGATACAGTGCATGACAGAGATAGTTTATATAAGTATATTGATAAGGATGTGCGGTAGGTGAAAGTTGTTGCAGAGGAATTTGTTGGATTTTAGGATGTTTTAGGATGTTTGTGGAATTCATTGTGTTAGCATAGGTTTGGTCGACCTTGGGTGTTTACACTAATTGCGGAGTTGCTTCAGTGATTGTAGTAGCATGGAGTGGCATGCTTGGATGAATGTAGAACCAAGCTAAGGTATGTTATGGTCCACCTTCATTCCTTTCCACCACAAGAATTTTTAGGTCCAAACCTAATTTGAATTTTCTGGGATAAGGTGACTTGCCGACCTTGGAGAATGTTCTCAAGGTTGAAGATGGTATAAACAATTATCAAGGGATCGTGATTGAAAGTGTCTGCAAGGAATATGATGTGAATAACAGTGTGGTTGAATGTGTGGTGCAGTACAAGCTTTCATGTGTTAGATTACTGGATGCAGTGAGTAGAAGGTGTCTACAATTCTTTAGTGTGACTACGAAGGTGTTGATGGTGTTGCGGTGGAATTATCTATTGCATTGAGATGGTCCTCTCCTTGTAACAATCTTCTCTATCTTCTTCTCTATTTTGGAAGTGAGCCTTTCTTTTGGGCAATGAACCCTTTGGAAGTGAGCCTATTATTTTCTGGTGTTGTTATTACTTTATATTGTGAGCTAATCTTCACCATAGTTTTTCCCTTCTTGGGTTTTCCATGTAAATCTGGTGTTCTCTTGTGTTTGATGTTGAGTTGATTCAATTTCTATTATTTTGCTTTCATGCTTAATCATCATAACAGTTTAAGGGTTAATTGAATTGATGTGGATCTAAATGTGTTTGAGGGTTTTGGAATTTTAAGTTACAATTGATTCACCCCCCCCTCTCAGTTGTCTTTTGCATTCAACACCTCCATCATATTTCTCAAGTTTAACAAACTTACTCTTATCACTAGTCATATCATTTGAGCATCCACTGTCAATGACCTAGTAGTTCTTTTCCTGTTTGGTATGAAAGGAAGATATCAAAGTGTCTTCAGTATTAAGACTTACTTCCAGAGCCCTTTCCTTCACACATTTCTCAGAGTTAGCAGAGACAATATCATCTTTTAAATCTATGAATAGACATTCATTATCCTCATCATTTTCATAATTAGATTCATCATTAGATACACTTGCATCTTCTCTAACATAGTACCTTTTCTTAGGCATTCTAATTTTGTTCTCCCTATTTTTGCTTCTCAAGATTCTTTCCAGACATCGTGAAGCATAATGACCTATCTTGCCACAACTGAAACACTTGAAAGGCAACTTACCACTGTACTTACTAGTACCCAATTTCATCTTTCTCACAAAGTTATCTTCCACATCATCAGAATCCTCATGATCTGATTCCACAGTCTTCTCAGATTGGCCAGGCTTGAAGGTAGTCTTAGCCTTCGCACTGCTTGTACCAAATTCTCTCATTTCAAAAGTAGTTAAGGTACATAGCAACTGATCTTTTGTAAACTCATTCAGATTTTTTAATTCTTATATAGTAGAAACTTTATGACTGTAAGCTTTAGGAAGAGTTCTGAGTACCTTCAATACCACTTCTTTTCTTCCATATCTCCACCAAGTCCTTTGATGCTATTGACAACTTCATCGACCTTCTGTAAGTAGCTTGTAATGTTTTCATCTTCAGACATTCGCATGGTTTCAAACATGAGCTTCAAATTCTGCATTTTAGCTTGCTTGACCTTATCATCTCCTTCATAAATACTTTTCCAGATTTCATTAGCAGTTTTTAGATTCATAACTTTCACCAATTCAGAATTAGTAAGACAACTTAAAAAATCATACCTTGCTTTACCATTGGTTTCATAAGCCTTGATCTCATTTGTAGTACTTGGACCATTTTTTGGTATAGTGTATTCAGTCTCAACAGACTTCCAAATCTCATATCCAAGAGAAATCAGATAACCTTCTATCCTTATTTTCCAGAATGCACAATATGTTCCATCAAACAAGGGAACATCCTTCTTATGCACCATCATGGATCTACCTCAAGCGATTAAGCTCTCTTCCAAGGAACCTGGCTTTGATACCAATTGTTGAATGCACAAGACAACTAAGAGGTGGGGGTGAATCAGTTGTAACTTATAATTCCAAAACCCTCAAACACATTTAGATCCACATCAATTCAATTAACCCTTAAACTATTATGATGATTAAGCATGAAAGCAAATAACAGAAATTGAATCAAGTCAACATCAAACATAAGAGAACACTAGATTTACGTGGAAAACCCAAGGGAAAAACCTTGGTGAGGATTAGCTCATAGTATAAAGTAATATCAACACTAAAAAACAATAGGCTCACTACCAGAAGGCTCACTGCTAAAGGGCTCACTGCCAGAATACAGAAGAAAATAGAGAAGATTGTTACAAGGAGAAGACTATCTCGATGAAACAGAGAATTCCACCACGACACCATCAACACCTTCACAGTCATATTGAAGAATTGTAGACACCTTCTACTCACTGCATCCAGTAATCTAACACATGAAATCTTGTACTGCACCACACATTCTACCACAGTGTTATTCACATCACATACATCATGCGCACACCCTTTCACAATCCCTTGATACTTATTTATACCATCTTCAACCTTGAAAACATTCTCCAAGGTCATCAAAGCACCTAAATTTTGCAAATTCAAATTAAGTCAGACCCAAAACATTCTTGTGGTGGAAATAAATGAAGGAAAACTTCAACACACCTTAGCTCAGACCTAAATCCATTCATACACGCTACACCACACTTTCACAATCGTCGAAGTAGTTCTACAAATAGTGTAAACACCCAAGGTCGGCCAAAACTGTGTTAACATAATGAACTTCTAAGTACACACTTCCTCAATTCTAGATACAACTTTGCAGACCATATACTATGCTTTAACACAATCTATAGTATTCCACGAACATCTTGAAACATCCTAAAATCCAACAAATTCCTCCGCAACAACCTTCACCTGTCGCATAGCCTTATCTTGTTTATCCAGTATGCTTAACTATCTCTGTCATGCATTATATCTATAGACATCAACTTCCAGAGCATCAAACCATGAATAACTTCAATAGAAGAAAGATATGAACCTTATAAGCACACTTCCAAAACCACAAGACCTAAAACCACTTTGCAGAGAAATGTGGAGCAAAGATATTTCTCCCAGACACCTCTGCAAACCTCTACAAATCACAGTCTTCATACTGGTGAACACACCTCCCTCTACACAACAATCTAGCATGCCAAATCTTGAATACAACATCTATAAACACCTCTAAACAACATATTTAAACCGCATGAATAGATCTTCAATATATAACAAATGTGGAGTAAAACAAGAACACTACTCTGCAAGACAAAACATCTTTACAACATACTGTTTCCTTTATTATTCAAATTTTCTCAAAAGCACTTGGAAACCAAGCACCAGAAGCATATTATCACCAACTTTAGCACTTCCTCATCATCAGAGACAACATCCACATAATACCAACTTGCTCACACTCTTGTAACAACTCTTACTCATACAATTGACACCAATGACAACACAATCTTGTTGACACCAATGACAACACTGACTGCACATACTTGCAACAAAAGGTGGGGTGGGATAAAATTTGGTTTGTATTTTGTAAGAGGGTAGGGAATATCAATGTATAAGGTTGAAGGACAAAGTTTGGGAATTTTTTGATGGTAGGTTTAAATGAAGGGGACAAGAGAGGACAAGGTGTCATATAGGTGGTCAATTAGGTATTTGTGGAAGAAAGGGAGGGTTGTTTGAAGCACCAAGACTACTTGGATTCTTTAGGTTTCTTTTCATCAAGCTCTTTGGAAGCACTCAAAGGTGGAGGAGTAGAAGATGGAGGGTTAGGGGAGACTAGTTAGAAAGGGCTTTAGCCATAGCATGACATCAATGCTTGTGTAATCTAGGTAATTGGTTTTGCCTAGTGCATGCTTGAGTCTCAAAAGAAGGAGGAGGATCCTTTGGCATGGCTTGCTTTCCTCTACCTGTTGGAGGAATAGGTAGATGAAATGGAGAAAATGATCAAGGCCGAGGGACCATAGGTGGGGTAGGTGAAGGAGAGGAAGGAATAGGAGAAGGAATACAAGTCACTTTGCATTTTTGGTAAATTTTAAGTAGAAAATTGATGCAAAGTCATAGAGGGCTAGAAAGAGAAGGCCAGAAGTAATCAAGGGAAAAGTTATCCTAATGGCATGTGGATAAATCCATTGTGGGGAATATTTTTCACCACACCACCATGGGGAAACTTTAGACATTTGTGGGTGATAGAAGTAAAAGACTGTATCACGGTGAGACATGGATGGCCCAACAAGACTTGAAATTGGTCTGAAGTAGGGATGATGTTGAAGGGGATGTCTAGGGATTTTGGTCCCACCTAAACAAGAAGGGTAATCAAACCTAAAGTAGTGATGGAAAGACCATTGTGTGTGTGCATAGAGATGTCAAAAGGATCATACGCATTTCAATACAGTTGTGAATGTATAAGAATTCCTCTATAATTACATTAACCATGCCAACTAGATCAACTAAAGCATCACAAATAGTTTTTTGGTTTACCTATGTAGGAATGTATAAAAGGAAGTCATATCAGTAGGGGAGAAGGAAATGATGGGCTTAGAAATATTTTGAATCCGAGGTGCTTGAGGTTGAATGTCCACCATGCCCACCATGGTAGCATATGATGAGGAAGAAGGAGGAGAATCACCATCTAGCACAGAATGGGTGGAAGTGAGATCTTTGAAATTGGTGGATATATGATGTGGGAATGGGTTTGTATATATTTGAAGGTTTTGGTTAGGTTGGGAAATGCACTTGTTTCCTCTATTGTTTTGCCTCGCTACCTAAATGAAATTGGATTCAATGAGATCTTGAATTATATTTTTTAAGTGAATGCATTTATTTCTATCATGACCAAGGATGTGATGGAACTAGCAGAAGGCTTTTGAGTTGTAAGTGGGTGGGAGGGGTTTATTTGTATCCAGGGGAAAATAGCTACCAACTACACAAAATTATTATTTAGAAGTTGTTAGAGGATAGAGTGTAAAGATTTAGATAGTGAGGTAAAATAGTGGTTGCATTATGAACATGCAACTAAATCCACTGCTAAGGAGGAAGGCAAGGCTATAGTGGTGTTGTTTACAATAATTGTGGTGTTTTTTTGGTTGAATAAGTTATTATTCTTTTTGTAATTCTTATTAAATGATGTAGAGGTCCTTGACAAAGAAGGATCTTGCAAGGTAGAAGAAGGTCCCTCAAACTAGCTAACTGTCTACAGGTAAACTCATAGGGTAGTACATAGATGAGGAAATGATTAGTATCTCATTAGTAGAATCTTATCCTAAATGAAAGGTTAAAGGTTTTTGATGAAAACCGTCTACACATCTAAGTTGGGAAGTGCCTATGGAATTTGCAAAAAGAGTGATTGGTAATAGAAAATGAAATTGGTGACTTTCTCATTAGTGCCTTTCTTGTAATGCACTAGGTTGGTAAATGTGACCTATGGGCCAATGTTTGTTTGGAAGTATTGAATAAATTGGTTGATGATTTAATAAAAGAGAGAATGGAATGGTCAGATAATGAGCAAAACCAGTCCAATGTGTGGTGTCTTTTAATGACTATGGAAATAATTTTGCTAACAATTTATCTTGAAAGATGAAATAACTACATAATGCAGTGAAAGCATATATATGTAACTAGGGATCTCCTTTGCCATTATATTTCTCAAAACATGACACCTCAAATTTGGTGGGAAGGGGTGTGATGAGGATGTTAAATGATAATGGGTTGTGTTGGTAATAAGTTATAGTTAGAGGTTGTGATGTGGCAGATAGGGAAGCAAGTTATTGTTGTAAATTGTCCATGTTTTGTATTAGATGATTGATTACATGGTTGGTTGTATGCAAAGGTGTGGTAGGGGTAGTAGTATTGGGAATTCTTACAAAGGGATGTGAAGGAAAAGTATGTGAAATTAAAGGTTGCATAGGCAAAGTTTGTGAAGCAATGAGGTGATCAGTGGAAAAGTTAAATGGTCAAGGTTGGGACATAGTAATAAACCCATACAAATGGATGGGGTTTCTCTATATCCTAGAGGAGCTAGGATTAGTGTGACTAGATTGGATTAGATAAGTGTCCACATGAGTGGGATTGGTAATGTGGACAATTGGAGTAGGCATAGAAATAGAAAGTTGATTTTGTGTAATAGTGGAATGAGAATCTTGTTTTTTTCATAGGTAGCCACTAATGTAGAAACATCACTATTTACGATTAGGGTTAGACCACATAAGAAGTTGATACCTTTAGGGTGATGACATATCATGGTTTGAACAACATAATAATGGGACCAACACTATCATCACTAAGGTGCAATCAAAAGTCCACAAGGTGTTGTCCAATTGTCACACCTTGGCCTAATTTCCCATTCGTAGGATGACTTCATGGTCAAATTCCACATTAGTTTCATGGTATGTTATGGTGGGAGAGTTTGTAACACATGAATGGAAGTGATGTTTGGGTCATAAGAGAAATTAGAGAAGTCAAGAGTAGTTCTGATAGGAGTAATGGCTATTCAAGAGAGACATTTTTAAGTTACGATAACTCCTATGAACAACTTTATTAGAAAAGAGAGATTGGGTTGTAAAGTTCATAAAAGAGTAGAATGAATGGGATTTACAACACACAATGAAAAGTTATGAAGAGGATTGGAAGGATTTTGAAGTGAACCAAAAAAGGAAGATGCAAGTTTAAAATGTAAAAAATGTAAAGTAGGAAAAAAATATTTTGTTGGTTTTTCTAGTTTAGTTGCATAAACTTTAAAAATTCTTCCACACAAACTCTAGATAAGATTTATCTAACAAGTTTTAACTCTATTTCTATAATAGAAAGATAAATGAAACTTTATCTAGATATATTTCCCTTTAAAACACATGTTAAGTGAAAGAGAAAGAAAGGAAGTTGATTACAAATTTGAGGATTTTAGAAATTGTATCTACTAAAATGAAAAATAGAGCACAAAGTAGAAAACTACATAGAGAGAGAAACCTGGTGCTGAAAGTTGGAGTCCTCTATCAAGGATGTTGGTGTGATGTGAGGATGTTCATGCATTGTATTTTTGTCTAGTTCCTACGTTGTCATCCTAAATACTAGTAAAATGCAATTTGAAGTCCTGGAATGAATGATTCTACACATTGGTAGGAAAATACATAGCTAGACAACAAGCCTAGGATATACTAGAATGTATAAAAATATCGAAATAGAGATTTATTGACAAGGAAATAAAATAACAAGAGAAGATAAGAAGAATATAAAAACTTCAGTGTAGTTGTGGTCTTCCAGTCACCTCTAGCTAGAATAGGAAGAAGGGTTGGGGCTACTTAGAAGCTTGCCACAAATGGTCAAGCCCCCTATTTTGGTATTTCAACCTCCATAGGAAGCCAAACATAAAATAGATTGAAATATGTGTGTGCTCTTATCCCATGTGCATCTAGGAATAAGAATAGTGACAAAAATGCTATGAATATTGCACCTAGGTCTACATGGAGCAATAGACTAGTGTGTGTGTGTGTGTGTGTGATTAGATAAAAGGAAATGTAAACCCAACAAGTGCCAATGACACAACAATAGATTTTAAAAATTATAAAATAGAAATGAAAGAGAAAGTTGGAGCATTGGCACCTCATGCTAAGTAGAGAGATGAAAATCTACAATAACCACAAGAAAGATGTCCCCAGGAGTGCAAAAATGCCAAGGAAATCCAAGATAGAATGTAGAGTGCACAAAAGTCTTCAAAGATGTTGGTAAAGATGTTGATCACATTAACAATGGGATATTCAACACATAGAGAGTCAAGAGATTGATACAGAGCTTAATCTTGAGAGACAAAAAGAATGCAAGAAATTGATAGATAGTATTAGATTCATTCAAAATGGAATAGAAAGGAAACTAAGGAGGTCCAAGGTCTGACCCAACCATTGGGATTTGACATAGGTTAGTTACCAAAACCTAGGCACTAATGAAGTTGGTAAAAAATCTAAGAATGGTCATTGTATGATAAAATGTTAGAGGATGCTAGCACATTGCACGAACATCCATGTGTCATGCTGATGTTTAGGAAAAATAGGCCTTTGAAATTTTAGGACATTAGGGAAACACGAGACAAATGTGGGAAAAACATGAGTTTACACACTTAAGAGATAAGGAAAGGTGAAAACATAAGCATAAATTTGTCACCAAGGGAAAGAAAAGGCTAAGGAAAAGGCCAAATGAGTCTAAAAACATGCTAAGGGTCATGAACACTAAAGAAAGTCCAAAACATAGTGTGAAAATTGCAAGGGTATGCAATTTTCGATGTTACACTACTATGGTGGCTATAAATTATGTTACACCTCCTTTGCCTATACATGGCATCCTTATACCTTTTGATGATATCTCTCATACATGACATGTTAGCACTATTTCCATAGATTCACATGCTTAGAATGAATTACCTTCATTTATACATGATGATGAGTATTATGATGATGATTTTTCTACATATCATGTTGATTCTATAGATACTTATGATAGTTTTAACATAGTCATAGCTTACACCTTAATGTTAATAATTAGCTTCTCATGGAGCTATTGTTGATATTTCATTGCCTTGCGCTAACTTACATGATCATATTATGAACCTTAGTGAAGAAATATTACATTTAATGATTATGATAGTTCTACAAATGCTTCTATACGTGTGAAATCATTTTTATTTTCTAATTATGAATATCTAGATGATGATATTTTATTGATTAGTGAGTTTATATTACATTTGAGTGAGAATAATTTGTAGTGGTTGGATTCATCTCTTTTTGATGGTTCAAATTCATAGGTATTATATTTATGGATAGTAGACAAACCTATGTTCACAGGTGTCTTCAATGTTATTGAATAGATCTATATTTTAGAGCTTGGGTGTTTGGTCCTGATTGCTTGGCTAATATTTAAAAAGTTTTGTTTGTGTGAATTTTATTGGGTGACCTTTGTTGGTAATCTTGATACTTTGTGGGGGTGGTGTATGTGGTTAAAATAAATTGTGGCAATATTGGCATTCATGTTGAAGTTTGGAAGCAACAATGCTTATTACTTGTTGAGAAGTTGCTCAAGTGGAAATTCTTGTTGCATGGGTTTTATGTGATAAATGATGTTAAATTTTAGTGTGATATTTCTTGTAGGATTAAGTTAAGGAGAAAGAATAATATGGTTTGTTTGGTATGGGTATGTAATGTTATTCTTGAGGTTACTTGAATGTAGAAGAAATAAAGATCAAAGAGTATTCATTGCATGGAAATTTGTAGTGGATGAAAGGTTTGGTTGTAGGATTTTGTAATTAATGAGAGGTGAATTATCTTCATTTTTTTGTATATGTTTTGGTTTAAGAGATGGCATTGCTTTAGGATTACTATATGTTGGAATAACTTATTTGATGATATTATAGTAACTAATGTCATTTCCATGAGTAATTGTTATAAATAAGAGATGGTTGAAATCTTTCTCATCAAGATAATGCATGCATACAATGAATTATTATGTAGATTTCTTGTGATGGGTTATGGTGAGGGGAATTTGGTTTCATAGGAAACAATTTTTCTATGTTTGGTTAACTTCCTAGTTTCAACTTTGCAAATTTCAACTAAAAATCTACGATTTTGGTTAGATATATAAATAAAGGTGTTGTAGATTTGGGAAACCATTGACATGGAAGGAGTTTGAGGATAAGCTTGGTTTTGAGGCAATGTGATTTTGTCTTGCTGATTTAGTGTTCCCATGATATCTCAAATTATGTTGAGGTGTTTGTAGGTTTCTTGATGCAACAATCATTTGAGGAACCTTATAAGTTATATCATACTTGTATCTCTTATAAAAAAGCCTTGTAACTAATTTATACTTGTCCTATGGTGGACCTTTTTTGTGGACTCATAGCCATCCTATAGTGGACCTATAGTGTCCTTGGCGGACTTGTAGTAAGTGGTTTTGTTGTTGGCTATTTTTTTTGTTTTGGATGTGAGTTATATCTATTATATATGGGCTAGATGTGTATGTGAATCTTGAGATTACAGGTTTTTATGGGAACTTTATGGAAGAATACTATCAATTGTTATATCTTGTTCATTTTGGTTTGGAGATGGTGTTTTTTATAGACTTCCTAGTAAGTAGCATTTGTTTGGAGTTCTTTGATTGTGCTAAGTCCATGCTTAATCTTTAGATTTTGGAGATGTATGCTTTATCATGATGCCTTGGTTATCTATGATATCAATTCTAGTGAGAATGTAGGAGTGATATGGATTTATTTTGCTAGTGGATGTTTGTGTCATGGATAACTCTTGGTTATTGTTGTGTACAAGCAATGGCAGTTGTGACATTTTATGACTTATTAGTAGAGGATGTTAAGACTTCATGTTTAGTGAAGTTTTTGATAACTTTGGGCCATGTTGAGCTTTATTGCATAGTTAAAGCTCTTTGTTGTAATTTTTTGTTTCCTCATTTTGAGGAGTTGTTATTGATGTGATGTAATGATCTTGGATAATACATTAGATTATTGGAATAGTATAGTAGGGTTGTTTTCATATGTTAGAATTTGATAAATGTGAGATCATGAGGTCATGATTGAGTTCCTAGAGTCTACATTGATCCTATAGTGGGAACCTTGTCTATGATTTTGGTGTTTTTTGTATCTTGAGTTAAAGTATTTGTTACTTTTCTTGGGTACAAATATTTGATGCAAGTTTTGCATGTGGAGTTGTATTAGCATGGAGGTATTTGTTTTGTATTTGTTGCACTTAGAGACAAGTGTATTCCTAGTGTGGAGATCTGAAATCAAGTTGCCATGTTTTTGAGTTCCTAAAGTTTATAGAAGATTCACAGTGGGAGCATTTCTATTGAATTTAGTATTTTTCTCTCCTTCGGTTTGTACATTGAACACTATGGTTTGGTGGACTCTTGTAGTGAAAATTTTACATTAGTGTTATGTTGGAAAGAGATGATTAGTTTTGTACATGAATGGAAAAATAGTGATTTGCAAGATATGGACAATGATGCCTTATTTTTTACTCTAGATTGCAAATGGAGATCTAGACATACATGGTTAATTGCATATTTCTATTGGTTGTAGATATATTTTTCCTCTAATGATGTTATTTTTTTATCACTTTGATTATGTATCTATGGTGTTGCAAATTTACAAGTTGGAGTATAGTGGCATAAGGTGATATGACGCCTTTTAGCTACCAATTTTGTGTCAAATATGTTTATAGGTTTATGGAGTTGGACTCCATGGGCATCTATTATTTTTAGAGATGGATCTTCATGGTTTCTTAATGATGTGTAGGTTTTATATGGTGAAATTGATTTTATCTCTTTATTATGCTCTTGCAAGGTATGTAGTAAGTGAAAGAACATTGTGATTAGATGAGTTATTCACCTTACAAGTCATAGTCATCTTATTGTTTATAGATGATTAATTATGTATGTATCTACAAAGTTCATGGAGTGGGCAATTTTGGATGCCCATGTGAGAGTGGGGACATGCAATTATTTATTTACTATCTAGTGAAAACATATTGTTATAATTAGGTGTTGAGTAGGGAGTTACTTTGGAAGGTCAATATTGAGAGCTACTAGTTGACTAATTCACTTTTTGGGAAACTGCACCCTATTTGGGAAGGTGAAATATTGAATGGAATCTTTTATTGTATGTCAGCCTTAATACAACAAGTGGGTCATGAATGTAACTCCTTCATGCATGTTGAAAATTGTGAAATGTGTCACATGGTTTCTATCATGGTTTTGAATACAATTGGTGATAATACTCAAGCTTATTTTCTATATATTGGAGGCTTGGGATAATTGTTTAGGAGAGTAGGTTGACCTACAAGGTTACTCTATTGGAATGTTGCTAGGATTCTACCATGGATGAGGGATGATATAATCTTGAGTATTATTATTTATTGTAATATGTAATGTGGCTATGGATGTGTAGTTGCATGTGTGAAATGTGACAAGATTCCAAAGCAAGAAGATATTGCATGTTGAGTTACATGTTGAAGAACAAGTGTTAGAGATGGATGTTAATCTCCATATTAAAATTGGTACTTTCTATTGTAAATTTTATTTGTTGAATAATACAAGGGTTTCATGATTTTCAGAGGCTAGTGTTTTTACCCAAAAGGGTTTCCACATGTATATCTGATATCTTCTCCATGGTGAATGATGTCTATTCTTCTATTCTTTTCTTGTTAGGGTTCAGGCAGATCAAAGAAATAAAAACTAACAATTATATGCAGATTAAATAACCCAAATATAACAATGAGGAATAACACAAAAGAGATCAACACAAAAATTTAATGTGGTTCACCCAATATGGGCTACATCCATAGAAACTTAGCCATCTAATGATTTTAATATCTAGTGCAAAACAAATTACAATCTTGCAAAAAAAATGACGTAACATACACCCTAGTCGCTTATAACAAGCTTTTTGGAAGCTTCTAGAATTAGGGTTTTGCAATGTCATTTTTCTTTTGTCGATTAACAAAAAATTAACAATCGACTCTGATCGTGCAAAAAAGAGGGAAAAAAATTTGGGGGTTGCGCCCCCGAACCCTGGCGAGGATACATAACTAGTGTATAGTACTTTCATGATTCACCACATACCAACAATCTCCCACTTGGAGACTGATCAAGCTCCACACCAAACAATCTCCCACTTAGAGACTGATCCTAGACGACACTGCTGTGCTTGCAGCTCCCATTGGATTACAGGCATGGCTAGTTTCTTATATCCACCATTATCAGTCGTGAAGGCCAATAGAAACTGATGAGGAAATTAGTTTCTCCCATGTAACTACCTTTGTGAACATATCTACAGGATTCTAACTTGTGTGAATTTTCTCTAGCTTCAACTGCCCATCCTCCAAAACTAACCGAATAAAGTGGTATCTGAGCTATATGTGCTTAGTTTTTGAATGCAAAGTTGAATTCTTAGCAAGATGAATGGCACTCTAGCTATCATTGTATAAAGGGCTATCTTCTTGTCATTGCCCCAATTCCTCTAGAAAATGTTATAACCAAATCATCTCCTTGCTAGCTTCCATAGCAGCAACATACTCAGCTTCAGTGGTTGAAAGTGCAACAACCTTTTACAGTCTTGAAATCCAACTGACAGCAGTACCTCCTATAGTAAAAACATACCCTATAGTACTCCTCCTACTATCAATATCACCTACCAAATTAGAGTCAACATATCCTTTTAGAGCAGAATTTGTTCCTCTAAAACATAGTTTCTTTGAAGTAGTACCTCTCAAATATTGGAGAATCCATTTTACAGCATTCCAATGTTCCATTCTAGGATTGCTCATATACTTGCTCACAACTCCCACTGCATGTGCAATATCTGGCCTTGTGCATACCATTGCATACATCAAGTTGCCAACTGCTGATGCATATGGTATCTTAGACATTTTGTCTTCCTCCTCTTGTGTCTTTGGACACATCTCCTTAATCAACTTAAAATGACTAGGCAAAGGTGTACTAACTGCTTTTGCATTCTGCATGTTAAACCTTTTCAACACCTTCTCTACATACTCACTTTGAGACAAAAATAATTTTTTGTTTGTCTTGTCCCGTGTGATCCTCATACCAAGGATTTGTTTTTCTGCACCCAAATCCTTCATAGCAAATGAATTTACTAATTTCTACTTAAGTTTATTAATATGCTATATGTTAGACCCGGTAACAAGCATGTCATCAACATAAAGCAACAGGGTAATATAGTTGCCATTACCTAATTTCTTAAAATAAACACAATAATTAGAATGACATCTTTTGTATACTTGTTCAGCCATAAAACTATCAAATTTCAAATACCATTGCTGAGGTGCTTGCTTTAGGCCATACAAACTCTTCTTTAATCTGTACACAAATTCCTCCTTACCCTTGACCTCATATCCCTGTGGTTGCTGCATGTATATTTCCTCTTCCAACTCCCCATGGAGAAATATAGTTTTCACATCTAGCTGTTCAAGATGCACGTCATCTATAGCCACAAGACTTAGAATAGTTCTAATAGAAGTCATCTTTACAACTGGAGAAAATATTTCATCAAAATCTATACCTTTTTCTGTGCAAAACCTTTTGCCATGAGTCTGGCCTTATATCTTTTCTTGCCTCAATCTTCTTCCTTCAACATGTAAACCCATTTATTTGGCAATGCTCTTTTACCTGCAGGCAATTGGACTAAGTCCCAAGTCTGATTCTGCAAAAAGGAATCCATTTCCTCTTTCATGCCTAGCTCCCACTGCTTTTTGGTATCTACCTGCATTACTTCTTCATAACTTTTAGGTTCACCAGAATCAGTTAATAATATAGAATATAATGATGGAGAAAATCTTTTCGAAGGTCTAGTTATCCTTGTAGAATGTCTAACACTTGTAGGAGTTTGTGGGATAACTTGTTGTTGTTGAGCATCAGGTACCACTAGCATTTTATTTTCTAGAATCTCATCCAGCACCACATATTCCTTTTTGGCCTATTCATGCTTCTTTTCCTGCAGTTGATCCTTATACATGACCTTCTCATTAAATATAGCATCTCTGCTCCTAATGATTTTATGATTTTCATAATCCCATAACCGATAACCAAATTCATCTACTCCATATCCAATGAAGGTACATTTTTTAGACTTAGCGTCAAGCTTGGTTCTATTTTCAATATCAACATGGACAAAAGCTTCACAACCAAAGGTTTTTGGAAAAGAATAGTTTACCTTTTTACCTATCCATGCCTACTCTGGAATGCCACCATCCAAAGGATTTGAAGGTCCCCTGTTTATTAAATAAACAGCGGTATGTACAGCATCTACCCAAAAGTGTAAGGGTAGTCCAACATGCAATCTCATGCTCCTTGCACGCTCCATAATAGTCATATTCATCCTCTCAGACACACCATTTTCTTGTGGGGTACTAGGAACCATTTTCTGCCTACGTATTTCCTTATATGAACAGTAATTCTCAAATTCTTTGTTGTGATACACACCTCCATTATCAGATCTGAGACACTTCAACTTTTTTCCTGTCTCATTCTCAACCAAAGCTTTCCTCTTTTTAAAAGTTTCAAATACTTCTAATTGTTGTTTTAGGAAATACACCCATGTTTTCCTAGTTGCATCACCAATAAAAGTAACATAATAGCAAGAGCCACCAAGAGAAGATACCTGAGTTGGTCCCCATACATCTGAATGCACAAGCTCTAATTTCTCACTATTCTTCTCTTTTCCAACTTTGAGAAATCAGACTCTTTTCTATTTACCATAAACATAATTTTAACAGAACTCTAAGTCAATCTGCTTTAGACCTGGTAGCAACTTTCTAGAGTGAAGGATCTTTATCCCTTTCTCACTCATGTGCCCAAGTCTATGGTGCCACAATTCTATTTCTATCCCTGCAGCAAGTGTTATAACTGTCTCAGTAGCAATTATTTCTATAGCAGCTAAGGTAGAGTAAGTATTACTAGTACACAAATACAATGTGCCTACCTTTTCACCTTTAGCTACTAATAATGCACCTTTAGTGACCTTCCAGATTTTGTCTGAAAAGGTAACTATGCAGCCTTCACTACCCAGTTGTCTTGTAAAAATTAAATTCCTTCTCAAATTTGGAACATGCCTTACCTCCTGTAGCAACCATTCATTTCCATTCTGCAACTTGATTTTTATCTTTCATTCTCCAACAATCTGATAGGTTTCATCATCACCCAAATATACTTGTCCAAAATCACCTTGAACATAATCTACAAAATATTTCCTATGGGGTGTGGCATGAAATGAAGCCCCTGAATCTATTACCCAAGAATCATTAGCATTATCTAAACACAGAATTAAAGCATCCTTTAATTTATTACTTGCAACATTAGCTTCCTTACTATCATCATGTTGTCTGTCTCCTTGTTTGCCCTTTTGAGACCAGCAATCCTTCTTCAAGTGTCCTAGCTTTCCACAATGCCAACAATCCATTCTTCCTCTGGATTTAGATCTACCTTTCTTTGACTTCCCTTGTGACTTCCCATGATTTGTTGGGCTTTTTCCTCTCTCCTTTATTCTTCCCTTGTTCTTTACAGTCAAAACATTACCTGATGTTGAACTCTCACCTGTGCTTTTCCCTCACATTGCCTCGCTAAGGATAACACCAGCAACATCATCAAATTTTAAAGTATTTGAACCAGAGACAGAGTTACTTATAGACATTACCAAGCTATTCCATCTTTCTAGCAAAGAACATAAAACCAAGAGAGCCCTCACCTCTTCATCAAATTTCACTTTTACAGAAGTTAACTGACTACTAATTGTATTAAACTCATTTATATGTTCTGACACAGATCCACCTTCAATCATTTTTAGATTAAACAAACACTTCATGAGAAATACCTTATTAGAGGCTGAGCATTTTCATACAATTTGGCCAAAGCTTTCATCAGTTCACTTGTTGTCTTCGCTTATGTTATATTGAATGCCATAGATGGTGCCAGGCACAACCAAATGGTTCCCAGTGCCTTTCTGTCCAAAAGTTCCCAATACTCATCAATCATTTCTACCAGTTTCTTGGCTATTCCTTCCAATGGCCTCCATAAATCCTTCTGATAGAGATAATCCTCCATCTACATCTTCCATAATTGATAGTTCTTCCCATTAAATTTATCTACCTTTAATTTACCCTCGTCTGCCATTGCTCCCACTTAACCGTGAGACTCCCACTCAACTATGAGACCTTCCTACAGACGATAATCAAACACAACCTGCTTTGATACTAGTTGTTAGGGTTCAGGAAGATCAAAGCAATAAACACTAACAATTATATGCAGATTAAATAACCCAAATATAACAATGAGGAATAACACAAAAGAGATCAACACGAAAATTTAACGTGGTTCACCCAATATGGGCTACATCCACAGAAACTCAGCCATCCAATGATTTTATTATCCAATGCAAAATAGATTACAATCTCGTGAAAAAATCACCGTAACATACATCCCAACAACTTATAAAAAGCTTTTTGGAAGCTTCTAGAATTAGGGTTTTACAATGTCATTTTTCTTTTTTCGATTAACAAAAAATTAACAACCAACTCCGATCATGCAAAAAAGAACCCTGGCAAGGATACATAACTAGTGTACAGTACTTGCATGATCAATTACCACATACCAACATTTATCTCATTCCATTTCCTCTAAAAGTGGATTTTACAAGCCACTATGCTACTAAAATTTTGTTAGGTCTAAAAACTACATAGCTTTCTTCATAGGATTAGTGGTAGAAATGAACTCTATTTCTCAACACTTCTTATTGCAAATGATGAGTAAATAAAAATTCTTTTGTGCGCACATGGAAATGGCATCAAAGATCCACCATGATTCATCAAATGGGATTATATAAGATATCAACTCTAATATATAGGGACCCATGATATCCATTATTAGTGATTTAATCATGTGAAAGTGTAATGGATAGAGAGCAATACGTATTCAATTGTTCATATATCACTAGAACCAACAAATTACTTCTAAGTTTCTAATAGAGTATCAGCCTATTCATATTTTGTGTCTTCATCTTCTATAATGGTCTCAATGTCATTTTATCTATGATGTCATGGAAAGGAAATTTTATAAATTTAAAGATTTTGGTTAGGAGGAGCAACCGATTTGTTGCCACAATTGTTGATCACTTCCACATGAATTAAGTTATTATCAATCATGAATTATACCTTATTACTAAAAGATAAATATTGTTATGTATTATGAACAATAAAGCTTTTGAATCAAATCCTTTAGGCACATAGTTGGAAGTATCCAATGGTTTAATTAGTGGTAATGTGATCATGTTAGCCCTCATTTTTTTTGCATTATTAAATCTAGGGGATTGTGAAGTCTATTAAATTTTCTTTACATTTTAAGTTTGAAAATAATTATGTTAGAAGCCACTTGACTATTATTAACATGATTCACATTTGGTTTTGACTATTAATTTTTATAAGATTCTTTACTACTCTTCTTAAAGTTGTTCTTTGATTGAATCTCATAAGGGTAAGAAGAAAAAGGGTAGGATTATTGAGATATTTTAAAGTTCACTAAGCTCCTTCAATATGCTATGAAGTGAAATTTGGGTAGTGATGGATGAGTGAAAAGGAATGTGAGTGGTGATTTATTGAGTGTACATGTGGCTTGGGAAAGAATGGTTGATGAAGGTATGATAGGTAGTGTTTTGGATGAGTTTGTGAAGGACTAATATAGAGACATGTTGAACATGACAAGTAGGAATAATGAAAATGGGGAAATGGGAGGGGTATGAGAGGAATGAGGTTGATGCTAACTAGGGAATGTTATAGGAGTGAGGAAGTGGAAGGGTTAATAGGGAAAGTATGGGAGTGAGGGTGAGAGGGAGGAATGATAGGGGTTACATGAGAATGGGTGGGAAGAGAAGCATCATGAGAAACAATAGATCATTGGTTAGCTATTTGTTTAATACCCTTAAGCACATCCATTCCATATAATTTGGTCATGAGTTAACTATGAAGTACATCAACTAGTGTGGAAGGATTAGAGTCATCATCAAGTTTACTAATGTATTGTTTAAAAATTTGTACCTTGTGGGCTACATCATTCTTCTTTTGAGATACAAAATTCTCAAGGTGTGTATCATGATTAAATAGCTCTTCCTCATTAGGATACACAAATGTATTCAAATTTTCAACAATAGGAGCCTCAAAGTTATCTAGGGCAAGAGATCCTAGTTGAGTCTAGGGCTTTATTTAATAGGAAGATGAGACCTTGGATTATGATTTGGAATACAACCCTAAAATATGATTGACCAAAGGAAAGAGAAGACAATGAAAGCACAATAAGTTTTAAATATGAAAAAAGGGTAATCAAGTTTTAAAAAATAGGTCTAGAAATAAAAAAATAAAATAAGATAATAAACCTAGGACAAGCACTAAATAGGTTTGAAATGTTGGGTTCATCAAAATGTACTTGGAAATAAAATAACCCTACAATAGATTTAGGGGTTCTAGTTGATAAATGCAATCACTTGTACTACACTTATAAGTAAATTAATTGAGGATTGAGATTGATAAATGTGAATGATAGATGAAAGAGGTTAGAAGGGATTAGCTCTATTTTTCCCTCTACAACTATATATTTAAATTTTCATTGTATCAACCCTACAATCATACAAAAAAAGATAGACATACCATAAAAGCATGTGTACATCAATACATCGACCCATGCATATATTTCTTCCAAATTTCACAATATATTACGCAAATTAAAATTTCAAATGTAGTTTAAAATTAATGTCTATTTATTTGTTTTTATTATTTTAACCATGGCATACATGCATGTTTTTTAAGTGCACATCTACTTTTTTTTATCGGTAAAGGTGTGAAACACCATAATATTATATTAATTAAAAGAGTTTTACAAAAATTCCTCACATAGGTCATATCAACTTTTGAGAACATCAACCCCTAATAGAAGCCAAAACATGGGAAAACACCAAAACAACCACCATATCTACAAACTAGCCTCTGACAGAAAACATATCTATGCAAGCAATACTCCCACAAAGTATACAAGAGTCTATCTACAAAAAATAGAGTAAACATAGAAGCATATTAACCAGAGTACAAAAATAGGGTAAACACCAAAACATAGGTTCAGAAGCTTAATCTATTATGCCATTAGGTTTTTTTCATTAAGGTCTGCTACGATGGAGCCCTGATGATCCTCATTGTCACCTGCAACTAGAGCCAGAGGCTAATAGTGTAGCAAATAGGTCCATCAATGGAATTTATTTTTAATCTTTTCACTTTTCTCCTCTCCAATCTGTCTGCTATGGGAGTGGAGTGATCTCTCTAGTGAAACACTACAATTATTTTGTAGGCCATGGACCATTGCATTATATATGCAATTTACCGTTGGATTCCTCTGAATCTCCCTTAGTGTGAAAAGACCTGCTATAGGAACATCTCTAGTTTGCAAGTTGTAATTGGCAAGGGATTCATGGAATCTCTCCTTTGAAAACAAGAACTCATGAATGAAATTTTTAGCCAGAGCTCTCACAAAGTTAGCATGTTGAATTAGGTCCATGACATTTGATAAGAAGTGTGAAACCAACTAAGAAGAGTAAATAAAATGAGAATCTTGCAAAAAATATTTTCCACGTACCTCCATTATGGCATCTTTGACTGCTTCTTCTAGTATTTTGAATGCCCTAATCATGAAGTTGGAGTTGATTGCACCATGGATGGATATTTCCCATTTTTGCACCACAAAGAAGAGCCTCTTATTACACAAATTCTCCATAGGTACTATACCTTCTAATATTTGCAAATATTGCAATCTATAGAAGTGAGGGGAAAGCTCTAGAAGTATGAATTTTATAAGTGCTCCACACGAATTGACATTAAACCTTCATCATGCCTTGCACAAGTTGCAATCCTTCCCCGAGATAATATCCTGAGACGCATAATGTGAATTGTCCTTCCTCTTTAACTCGCACATGTTGGTGGCAAGATCTAATCAATTGTTATTCTTAGCTCACATTACACTCACACATGTTGGTGGCAAGAAAATAAGTCTTAAAGCTTTTGGCACGCGAATGAGGGACCTATCAAAAAGAAAACAAACAAGTTAGAATAAAACAATAATTTCTCTCCAAAGAGAGAAATTATTTCATGACATATATTTCCTCAAGAGTTCCAAGATCTATTGGTGAAGGTGTAGAGTATGTTGATAAATTTCCAAAAATTGATGAGTCATTTGACAAGCAAGATTTTCTAGAAGGTCTGCAATTTTATTCCCTTCCTTGAAAGTTGAAAGGAAGCAAGGTATGGAGAAACAATTCCTACATTGGTCTATTGAGGAAATATTTATGCAATTTTTTATATTTTACAATTACAGATTATGAGATGCACATTAATAAAAAGGTAACAATGCTCACAACACAAGATATATGTGGGGAAAACCCTTTTGGGTAAAAAATCCCACACTCCAAAGCCGCCCAATATATTATTCATGAATCAAGAAGATTACAATATACTTGCAGAGAAAGATTTCACAGGAGTATAACCAACCAGAGATCCAGAGGTAACTCAACATCTATAAGACTCTTACACACAACCTCTATCTCAAGCTCCTGATAAATAGGAGATATAATACAATAAACCGTCAATGGTAATTACAAAACCATGAGCCAAAAAACTACCCAAAAGTGACACCCAAATTATCTCCAATCAAAGATTCCTTGTGATGTGCCAAATCACACACCAACATATCTAACTCTCCCCTTTACATCTCTTTTAAGTTTCCAACACATTTGCACATTTCCCAAAGTAGGAGGTCCAACTTCCGGAGGTCATAACTTTTGATCTGGGTGCCTGATTGACACACCATTTGATGCTTAAGAAAAATCATGAAGAGATCTATCAATCTATAACCTACTTTTCTAGTTATGACAACTTTTAGGGTGTTTAGGGACCTCTAAGTGCCTCAAATATGAGTTCAAAACTTTTTTCAAGAGTTTCAAAAAATGAAAACTTTATATCTTGAAATCCAGGTATGATCTTGAGTTGAAACTCACTCGAGATGTTTACTTGATAGTTCCTCACCTTTTGTGAAAATTCTAGGTCTATCCAAGCTCAAATTTAGAGTTACTAAAAATAGTAAGCCCTATCATTTTTAGCCTCTTTTGGAACTTTGAAATTTATAAACCATTTTTCAAGATAAAGGGTATTCAAAAAGACCAAAACTGGGAAGAATAGTAACATTTTGTAGTTGCAACGTTGAGACAACTTTCCCAACATTCTCCCACTTGTCAAACATCTTTCAATAGCAAAGGGAGTATCAACACCATGATTTAATTTTTAGGGGCCGAGAGGCCCATAGACTCCAAACGCCATTTGAACTTCTCTGTGCTCACAGGTTTTGTCATGGAATCTACAACATTCATCAAAGTGTCAACTTTCTCCAAGTTTACCTTCCCATCCTCTACCATGTCATGAAAAAATGGTACTAGACATCAATATGCTTAGTCCTCATGTGGAAAGTAGGATTCTTCACCAAACATATGGCACTCTAACTATCACAACAAATAGTAATCTTCCTTGCATCAAACCCAACATCAGAACACAATCTCTTAAGCCAAATGGATTCTTTACAAGCATGAGTTTTTGTCATGTACTTAGATTTAGTAGTGGACAAACCAACCACAGGTTGCCGTTTACTCATCCAATTAATAGCACCACCAAACATAGTGAACACATAAGCACTAGTGGATCTCCTGCTATGAATGTCACCTGCCCAATCTGAATCCACAAATCCTCAAACACAAAGTGAATGCCAAGGTCCTATAGATAACCATGATAACATAAGGAATACTCATAAGTACCCCATAAATATCTAAACACTCTCTTCACCTCATCCCAATACCTATCTAGGATTAGCCATAAACTAAGGACTCCCACTTCTTGGGCAATGTCTAGTCTTGTACAGACCATGTCATACATCAAGCTACCAACTGCACTAGCATAAGGAACTCTACTCATATCCTCCATCTCTAAAGGAGACTTTAGATAATCTACAACAAATAACTTTGTCCCCATCATAATAGAAATTGTCAATGGTCTACAAGCTTCCATGTTGAATCTCTCCAACACGGTGTTCATATACTTACTATGGCCTAACTAAATTTTTTTGTTAGATCTATATGTTCTGATTTCCATTCAAAGAATGTACCTAGCTACCCCTAGATATTTCATCTCAAACTGTGCTAACAACTGAGACTTCAAATCATAAATCAAACTTTTAGCATTCCCAATGAACAACATATCATCAACATATAATGCAATAATGAGAATGTGATCATTATCCACTTTATAATAAACACAATGATCTAATTCGATCTTAGAAATCCCAAACTCAACACAAAAGTGTCAAATTTCTAGTACCACATCCTAGGAGATTGCTTCAAACCATACAAAGACTTTTTCAACTTGAAAACCATATTTTCTTTACCTTTTACCACGTAGTGCTCTGGCTGTGACATATAGATTTCTTCCTCCAAGTCACCATGAAGGATAGTTGTCTTCACATCCATCTATTCAACCTCTAAATCGTATGTTGTAGCAAGTGATAACAAGAATCTGATATATGTCAGCATTGCAATGGGAGAGAAAATCTTGCCATTATCTATTCCTCAACCTGGAATAACCCTTTGTGACCAACATTGCCCTTAAATTTCTCAACACTGCTATCTAAATCAAACTTCTTCTTGAACACCCATTTGCATCAACAGGTTTATGTCCATCAGGCAAGGGCACTAGATCCCAAGTAATATTTTTCTTCAAGGAAGCCATCTCTTCTTCCATGGACTCTTTCCAAGAATCTGCATGACTCATACCCATAGCCTCCCTTACGGTCCTAGGCTCATTGGTGTTAGAAATCAAAGAAAAATACAACTGGAATCATGCAATGAATAACCAAACTTATCAGGTTATCACCTTATCCATGTGGACCTTCTCAAAAGTTGAGGTTGAGGTTCTTCTTCTTCTTCTACCGAACTTTCAAAGCTACTAGATCTCTCCTCATCATAAGGTCCAACAAATGTCTTCAATTCAACTTTCTCACGGGTGGATGGAAGATGAGCCACATCCTCTTTCTTCTCTTCTTTCTCTGCCTATAGAGAAATAGAAGAAGGATTGAGCTCTCTGAAGATCACACTTCTTCTATACAGAACTCTATCAGCCACTGGATCCAAAGCTTGTACCTTTCACACCAATGCCATAACTAATGAAGATACACTTCACAGCCTTGTTCTCCAACTTATACCTCTTCTCCTTAGGCACATGTGCATATGCCTCATAACCAAATACCCTAATGTGTCTCAATGAAGGATTTTTACCAGACCACACCTCCATAGGTGTCTTATCAATGAGTGATGATAGAGGAGACCTATTAACCAAGTAACAAGTAGTAGCACCAACTTCAGCCCATAAATTTTATTCAAGGATAGCTCCACTTAGCATACTCCTATCCCTCTCCATCAACATTCTATTCATCCTCTCTGCAACTCCATTCTGTTGAAGGGTATATGGATTTGTCTTGTGCCTCTCAATACCATGTTCTCTACATAACTTGTCGAAATCTACTGAACAAAACTCACCACCATTGTCAGTTCTCAAACACTTAATCTTTCTATCCTTTTGATTTTCTGCAAGAGTTTTGAACTCTTTGAATCTACTAAAGACTTTAGATTTGCTTCTAAGGAAATACACCCATATCCTTCTATTGTAATTATCAATGAATGAAACAAAGTAAATAGATTTTAATAAATCGAAGGAACATTAATAGAACCAAATACATTAGAATGAGTCAAGTCCAACACCTTAGAAGATTTGTGAGAACTATAATAAAACTGAACACAGTTTTGTTTTCCATAAATGCAATGTTTACAAAAATTGAACTCAAGGTTACAGTCATTCATACCCTCAACAAGACTTTTATTTTTCAGGGTTCTCAAACCCTTTTCACCAATGTGACCACCTTTGGTGCCATAACATTGTCTTTTCAACTAGAAGTTTCATCCCCATAGAATGAGTACCCTTAGGTACCCAGAAAGCATGACCATCTGAAGTAGATGCAACAGTCCTCTTTGCTACTGGTTCCAATGGTGAGGATGAAGACTCTAAAGTTCTCTTCTTTGAAACAAGGTACTATTGCACTAAACTGTGCATGCATCAAGTTGAAATAGAGTGCTAATCCGAACACCCTTAGCTAGAACCATAGCTCCTCTAGTCATCTTGCATCCTTTATTCAAGAAAACAACCTGCACACCCACATCATTCAACTTACTTATAGAGAGTACGTTTTGTGCCAAACCAAGGATGTGTAGAACACCATTGATCCCCCTTCACTCGTCCATCAGGGAATCGAATCAAGACTATTCCACAGCCAACAATCTTCAGGTGAGAGTCATCACCCAAGTACACCTTCCCACCATCATATTCTTCATACTTTGAAAACCAACCCTGATGAGAGGTCATTTGAAAAGATACACCAAAGTCAATAAGCCACACATCTTCTGATGCATGCATTGCCAAGGCGGTGACAAACACTTCTTCATCATCCTGAGAGGACTTGTCAGAATCTAAATCATAGTTCTTATTTTTCTTCTTCTCCTCCTTGCAATCCTTGTGAAAGTAACCAAGCTTGCTGTAGTTCCAACACAGAGCCTTGGACTTTTCAGGGGACTTAAATCTCCTAAAGGATTTGGATCTTCCTTTTTCTTTCCCTTCTCTTTAGATCTACTACGAACTGCAAGAGCCTCCTTAGCCAATTCAGAAGACTTTCTCCGCATCTCTTCAGACAACAACAAAGAAACCATTTCATCCATCTTGAAGGTGGTAGTGGTACTCCCAATTGCTATAACAAGGTGATCCCATGAATCTGGTAAGGAACACAGTAATGTCATACATCAATCATCCTCCTCCATCGTCACACCAACAGAGGTCAACTAGGCAACAAGGATATTGAATGTATTCAGGTGATCAATGACAAATACTCCATATTCCATCCTTGAAGAATACAATTTCTTTCATAGGAATAACTTGTTCACCAGGGATTTAGCCTGATAAACATCTCTAAGCTTCTTCCAAAGATCTTTTACAGTCTTCTCTTCATGGATATTCAGGAGCATTGAATTAGCCAAATAGAGTCTTATCAGACCCTTAGCCTTCTGATCCATCAGATCCAATTTTCTTGTTTCATGCCCGATGGCATGGTTCTAGATACTACAAGCCATTAGATCTCTATGCACCAATAAGTCCTCCATCTTAAGTTTCCACAAATCAAAGTTGCCTCCATTTAACTTCTCTATATCAAACCTCCCAGATGTGATTGCCATCTCTTTCCTACAACAAAGATTTCAAAATCCTCTACACAAGCTCCCACTCAAATGAAGATCAGCTCAAAAAACCCTCTACCCAACAACTAGAACAAAAGGTGATTAGGCTTTGATACCAACTAAAAGGAAGCAAGGTATGGAGAAATGCTTCCTACACTAATCTACTGAGGAAAGATTTATGCAATTTTTTATCTTTGACAATTATAGATTATGAGATGCACATTAACATAAATGTAACAACACATCAAAAACAAGTACAAAGCTCACAACACAAGATATACATGGGGAAAACCCTTTCAGGTAAAGAACCCCACACTCCAAAGCCGCACAATATATTATTCAGTAATCAAGAAGATTACAATATACTTGCAAATAAAACTTTCACAAGAGTATAACCAACTAGTGATCTGGAGGTAACTCAACATTTATAAGACTCTTACACACAACCTCTATCTCAAGCTCCTGAGATATAGGAGATACCATACAGTAAACTATCAACGGTAATTACACAACCATGAGCCAAAAAACAACCCAAAAGTGGCACCCAAATTATCTCCAATCAAAGATGCCTTGTGATATGCCAAATCACACACCAACACATGTAACTCTCCCCTTTACAACTCTTTTAAGTGTCCAACACGTTTTCACATTTCCTAAAACAGGAGGTTCAACTCCGAAGGTCATAACTTTTGATCTAGGTGTCCAATTGACGAACCATTTGATGTGTCAGAAATATTGTGAAGAGATCTATCAAGATATAACTAGATTTTCTAGTTATGACCAACCTTCGTGGAGTTTAGGGACATCTAAGTGCCTCAATCTAAGTTTAAAACTTTTTTCAGGAGTTTCAAAAAATGAAAATTTTAATATCTTGCAATCCAGGTATGATCTTGAGTTGAAACTCACCTAAGATGTTTACTTGACAGTTTTGCACCTTTTGGGAAAATTTAAATTCCATCTTAGCTCAAATGTAGAGTTACTAAAAATAGTAAGCTCTGTAATTTTTAGCCTCTTTTGAAACTTTGAAAGTTATAAACCATTCTTCAAGATAAAGGGTATTCAAAAAGACCAAAACTGGGAAGAATAGTAACCTTTTGTAGTTGCAAGGTTGAGACACCTTTCCTAACAAAAGTGTATTGATAAAAATAATATTCAAACTCCACTATAATTTCCTAGGTTTCCTTTAATATATTTTTAATTCTCCAGTTACAATTGTTTTTTACCTTGGAAAGCATTGATAATTACCAAGGAATCCCCTTCTATAACACCATCCTTAACCTCATTGGCATAAGTTGAGATTCTACTTCATTATTCATTCCATCTACTATTTTAGAATCCTTAGCATATATAATTTTTCCCATGTGATCTTTGATTACACATCCTATACTTGAATGTCCTAGATTTCCTTTAGAGGCTCCATCAAATTGAGTTTTGCCCAGTCAATTGGTGTAGTTTTTCAATGAATTTGTTTGCGATCTACAACTGGTTTCTGGGGGCATGAGCCTGAAGGTAAAGGTTTGATATTTTGCCAATACTTTATAAGGAAGTCATCCCAAGCAATATAATTTGAATTAATCTTTCTAAGAACTTGTATCATTATTGTTTCTGAAATAGAATTTTTAATCCTATACCACTGGTCTTCTATCTTCAATTGATCTTTCCTAAAAATTCTTTTGTTACGCTCCATCCAAATGTTCCAAATAAGTAGAGATGATTCAATTTTCCCAAATAGGGGAGAACATAGAATCCTTATAAAGATAAGGCCAACTTTGAAAGAGAGCTAACAAAGAGTTAGGCAAAGGGCTATTCTAGTTAATCATGTTCAATAATCAAGACCAACATCTATAGGAAAACTAACACATTAGAAGCAAATGTGTGGTACTTTATTTCTCCTTTCCACATAGAACACAATTAAATGGTTTAGAGATGGCTATTTTTACCAATCTGTCACTTGTTAGGATCTTTTTTTATTTCTAACCAAGAAAATGCCCCTACTTTTTGGAGGCAACTTTTACCCCAACACAACTTCATTCGTCATGGTTTGTACCCCTAAGTTATTTGTCATAAGTGATGTGTATCCCTACTTCTCTATATAAGAGCTAATTTTGGAGGGCACCAAATGAGTTGATCTAGTTGAGAGGCAAAGAAGACTTTCCTCTCACTAATAAATCTTTGAGCAGTTGTTTTTTCTCTTAAGGGATTCGGACCTCAAAAAGTCTTTCATTGTACTTTACTATGCGTAATCCCTAGTTGAATTTGAAAATAGTCCTTCACTTTCAAGTCCTAGATTTGAGTTAGAACCTACTTAACATCCTGCAAACCTCATAAGAATCTAATGTAGCACACCCATCCATGAATCCTCCCAAAATAGGGCTTTCTCTCCATTGTGTACTACCCAGGAAAGGTGAGGAAGTATAACTTCTCTATATTTAATTATAAAATTCCACATTCTAGAGCCAAAGGGAGGATCTGGGGTGGTGAAAATGCTCTCTAGATTTGTCAAATTTAGATACTTTGCCTGCATGAGTTTGCACCATTTCATTTTAGGTTTTGGTTTACATTTGCCATGCTAAATTTAAAATACCTACTCCCCCTTCTCTCTTAGAAGAACATATTTTTTCCCAAGGCACAAGAAATATTGTCTTCTTCTCTGATCTATCTAAATTCTCTTTCCATAGAAATTCCTGAGAAATCTTTGAATTTCAGAAATAATACTTTTTGGCATAGTAAGAACATACATCATATATATCAGAATAGCAAATAGGGCTGCTTTGATCATGACAAGCTTACCTAAGAAGGTTAGCCATTTGCTCTTCCAAGAACTTATTTTATTTTTTATGGATTCCAAAATTTTAAGCCAAAATGCATTTTTATTTTCTCCAATAAACATAGGAATCCCTAAATGTTGAGAGGGAAGCTCTCCCATTT
>BSBN01002142.1:125000-128240 GCA_027924645.1 Cunninghamia lanceolata | reverse complement strand
GGCCTTTCGAATGGCCAGTCCCAGGAGGGGACAGCTCGGGCTCCTTGGTGCAGCACATCTTTCATGCGATGGGAGCTTTGCGGAATTGCGACTCGGATCGGGACACACCCAGTTGCTATGCGGAGGCTTTGTTGGCATCACAGTTGTAACGGAATCGGCATTGGACGCACGCTCGGAACGGTCCCTTTACAATCCAATGCAGTGACCTGATACTGGGATACCTCGTGAGCCTGCTTCTAGCTCTTGGGTCGCTCGAGACAGTCGCGAAAAAGCCACTTTCGGGGGAACGACTGTTGGCATTGCCAATGGCCACCCCCGCGCGTGCTTCCATTCTATGATTGGGGCATATGCAAAACTCGGCGGTTGAATGGACTAGGACTCGGACACCCGGTTGCTATGCGGAGGCTCTGTGGGCATCGCAGTTTTCACGGAATCGGCATTGGATGCACGCTCGGAACGGTCCCTTTACAATCCAATGCAGTGACCTGATACTGGGATACCTTGTGAGCCTGCGTCTACCTCCTGGGTCGCTCGGGACAAGTTCTGGGGTATGACGCTTGGCATTCGGTGGCGTGCCAAAGCTGACCCCCAGCCGCGTGCCCCCTCGCATGATCCATGTCGTGTGCCAAGGCATTCTTGCGGCCTTTCGAACGGCCAGTCCCAGGAGGGGACAGCTCGGGCTCCTTGGTGCAGCACATCTTTCATGCGATGGGAGCTTTGCGGAAGCGACTCGGATCGGGACACCCAGTTGCTATGCGGAGGCTTTGTTGGCATCACAGTTGTAACGGAATCGGCATTGGGACGCACGCTCGGAACGGTCCCTTTACAATCCAATGCAGTGACCTGATACTGGGATGCCTCGTGAGCCTGCGTCTAGCTCTTGGGTCGCTCGAGACAGTCGCGAAAAAGCCACTTTCGGGGGAACGACTGTTGGCATTGCCAATGGCCACCCCCGCGCGTGCTTCCATTCTATGATTGGGGCATATGCAAAACTCGGCGGTTGAATGGACTAGGACTCGGACACCCGGTTGCTATGCGGAGGCTCTGTGGGCATCACAGTTTTCACGGAATCGGCATTGGATGCACGCTCGGAACGGTCCCTTTACAATCCAATGCAGTGACCTGATACTGGGATACCTTGTGAGCCTGCGTCTACCTCCTGGGTCGCTCGGGACAAGTTCTGGGGTATGACGCTTGGCATTCGGTGGCGTGCCAAAGCTGACCCCCAGCCGCGTGCCCCCTCGCATGATCCATGTCGTGTGCCAAGGCATCCTTGCGGCCTTTCGAACGGCCAGTCCCAGGAGGGGACAGCTCGGGCTCCTTGGTGCAGCACATCTTTCATGCGATGGGAGCTTTGCGGAAGCGCGACTCAGATCTGGACGCCCAGTTGTTATGCGGAGGCTTTGTTGGCATCACAGTTGTAACGGAATCGGCATTGGACGCACGCTCGGAACGGTCCCTTTACAATCCAATGCAGTGACCTGATACTGCGATGCCTCGTGAGCCTGCGTCTAGCTCTTGGGTTGCTCGAGACGGTCGCGAAAAAGCCACCTTCGGGGGAACGACTGTTGGCATTGCCAATTGCCACCCCCGCGCGTGCTTCCATTCTATGATTGGGGCATATGCAAAACTCGGCGGTTGAATGGACTCGGACACCCAGTTGCTATGCGGAGGCTCTGTGGGCATCACAGTTTGAAAGGGAATCGGCATTTGGATGCACGCTCGGAACGGTCCCTTTACAATCCAATGCAGTGACCTGATACTGGGATACCTGGTGAGCCTGCGTCTACCTCTTGGGTCGCTCGGGACAAGTTCTGGGGTATGACGCTTGGCATTCGGTGGCGTGCCAAAGCTGACCCCCCGCCGCGTGCCCCCTCTCATGATCCATGTCGTGTGCCAAGGCATTCTTGCGGCCTTTCGAACGGCCAGTCCCAGTCCCAGGAGGGGACAGCTCGGGCTCCTTGGTGCAGCACATCTTTCATGCGATGGGAGCTTTGCGGAAGCGCGACTCGGATCTGGACACCCAGTTGTTATGCGGAGGCTTTGTTGGCATCACAGTTGTAACGGAATCGGCATTGGACGCACGCTCGGAACGGTCCCTTTACAATCCAATGCAGTGACCTTATACTGGGATACCTCGTGAGCCTGCGTCTAGCTCTTGGGTCGCTCGAGACAGTTGCGAAAAAGCCACTTTCGGGGGAACGACTGTTGGCATTGCCAATTGCCACCCCCGCGCGTGCTTCCTCTCTATGATTGGGGCATATGCAAAACTCGGCGGTTGAATGGACTCCGACACCCAGTCGCTATGCGGAGGCTCTGTGGGCATCACAGTTTTTACGGAATCGGCATTTGGATGCACGCTCGGAACGGTCCCCCTTTATAATCCATTTCCTTGTCCCGTTACTGTGATACGTCTGTAGCCTACGTCTAGCTCTTGGGTCGCTCGGCAAGGTCGTGCAAATTCGGTGTACGCTGCGGGAAGTATGGATACGGCGAGTCTCCGACTAGGGACAGTTTCTCTGCGAAGAGTGGCATGATGGTTGATGAGGCAATTCGATTCAGTCCCCAAGCTTTGGCCTCGGGCCACTGTGAGGGCTGTCGATTCTCTCTTTCCAACTCGTCTCCACCCAGTAACAGACTTGACGACAGGTAATCGGTCTCATTCTCGATTGTTCCTGGAGGTAGTCTTCGGAACTTTTGGAATTGACCTCTCACTTCGTCTCCTCTCTGTGTGAGGAGCAGTGTGCTTGTGCCGTTTCCTTGGTGGCATTCACGTCGCAAATATTGTGGAGGGAGAGTCTCCGCAGCTGCCCTGCCCTCGGGGGCAATCGGTGGGCTCTCATCTCCGTATTCGGTTGACATTCGCCATGCACGTAGGTCGCAGAATAATTTGCGAGTCTATTGGCGTTTGGCGCTTGTCCACGAATGATGCGTTGGTCCCGAAGTGCATGTTACTAGCATTTTCTGCCATTGTCTCGGATCTTTGGCACGTCCATTCCTTGCAATCGAACTTCTCGGAGCCATCTATGAGTTTGAGAGGGGTGGGCAGGGTTCGACACCTCCGTCGTTGCGTGCTTCTTCTTCCCGAGATCTTTTGACTGAGCCATGTCAGTGCTCGAGCCAAACGACTCGTGGTGGGGGGCGACGTTACACGGCGGAGTTGTCCGCGGCAAGTTTTTTCGGTCTCGGTGCCCCATTTGAAACCCTCGAGCACATCGACGACACGGTCTCGCCCTTTGG
>BSBN01002142.1:87500-115000 GCA_027924645.1 Cunninghamia lanceolata | reverse complement strand
AACCGCATTCCTTCGAAGTCTTGGCTGGGGGGGGGGGGTTTCCCTATGCCCCGACGGCATTCCTTCCTTCCAAGTCTTGGGTGGGGTTGCCTGCGCTCGTGAATCCATTTTTTATTTTTTTTTTCCAAGTGTGGAGTGGGGTTTGCCTTTGGCTCAGCGGCATTCCTTTCAAGTCTTGGGTGGGGTTGCCTGCGCCCACCCAATCCATATTTTTCAAGTGTGGAGTGGGGTTTCTCCGACTGTCCTGCCTGTCGTGGCCGCCCCACCCATCCCGACTGTCCCGTCCGTCCTGTCCACCCCGGCTGCCCCGTCCACCCTGTCCGCCCCGCTCGTCCCCGTCCCCGTCACGTCCCCGTCCCGTCACGTTCCTTCCCAGTCTTGAGTGGGGTTTCCCTCCGCCCCGACTGCATCCATTCCGAGTCTTGCACCTACGCCCGTGGAGAGGGGTTTCCATTTGCATCCGTCCCCGTCCCCATCCGCGTCCCCGTCCCCGTCCCCGTCCCTGTCCCCGTCGCCGCCCCCGCCCCCGGCAACCCTGTCCCGTCCCGACTTGGGTCGCGGCGACTTGGGTCGCGGCGACTTGGCCCCCAAAGGAATCTGTCGCGCCCCGCCCCGCACCTGCAACCCCGCCCCGCCCCTGCAACCCCGTCCCGACTTGGGCGAGTTGGCGACTTGGGTCGCGGCAACTTGGCCCCCCGAAGAATCCGTCCGCGTCCCTGTCCCTATACCCCCCGCCGCCCCGCCCCGGCAACCCTGTCCCGTCGCGACTTGGGTCGCGGCGACTTGGTCCCACAAAGAATCTGTCGCGCCCCGCTCCGTCCCGTCGCGTCACGCCCCGTCCCGTCGCGTCACGCCCCGTCCCGTCCCGCGCCGCGCCGCCCCGTCTCGACTTGGGTCGCGGCAACTTGGCCCTCCGAAGAATCCGTCTCGCCCCGCCCCGTCCCGCCCCGTCCCCGTCCGGTGGGGTTTCTGGAAAATTAAGAGCGGTGGGGTTTCTAGAAAATTAGGACTGGTGGGGTTTCTAGAAAATTAGGACTGGTGGGGTTTCCGCCTATTCGGTGGGGTTTCTAGAAAATTAGGAGCGGTGGGGTTTCTGCCTATCCGGTGGGGTTTCTCGAAAAGTAGGACCGGTGGGGTTTCTCGTCCCGCCGCGCCGCGCCCCACCCCGACAGCACCGCCCCGCCCGTCCCGACTTGGGCGACCTGGCACCCCAAAGAATCCGTCCCGCCCCGCCCCGGCAACCCTGTCCCGTCCCGACTTGGGTCGCGACGACTCGCCCCCGCAAAGAATCTGTCGCGCCCCGCCCCGTCCCGTCGCGTCCCGCCCCGCCCCGTCCCGCCTCGTCCGACTTGGCACCCCAGAGAATCCGTCCCGCCGCGCCCCGTCCCGACTTGGGTCGCGGCGACTTGGCCCCCCAAAGAATCTGTCGTGCCCCGTCGCGTCCCGCCCCGTCCCGTCGCGTCCCGCCCCGCCCCGTCGCGTCCCGCCCCGCCCCGCGCCGCCCGCCCCGCCCCGCCCCGTCCCGACTTGGGCGAGTTGGCGAGTTGGTCCCCCCGAAGAATCCGTCCGCGTCCGCGTCCCCGTCCCTATACCCGTCGCTGCCCCGCCCCGGCAACCCTGTCCTGTCCCGACTTGGGTCGGGGCGACTTGGCCCCCCAAAGAATCTGCCCCGCCCCCCAACCCCGTCCCGCACCGCTCCGTCTCGCCCCGCCCCGCACCGTCCCACCCCGCCCCACAACCCCGTCCCGGCAGCCCCGTCCTGGACGACTTGGCACCCCAAAGAATCCGCCCCGTCCCGACTTGGGCGAGTTGGCGACTTGGCCCCCAAAAGAATCCGTCCCGCCCCGTCCCGACTTGGGCGAGTTGGCGACTTGCCCCCCCCAAAGAATCCGCCCCGTCCCGACTTGGGCGAGTCGGCGACTTGCCCCCCCAAAGAACCCGCCCCGCCGCGCCCCCACCCGTCCCCGTCCCCGTCCCGACTTGGGTCGCGGCGACTCGCCCCCCCAAAGAATCTGTCGCGTCCCGCCCTCTCCCGCCGCGCCCCGCCCTGCACCTGCAACCTCGTCCCGTCCCGCCCCGCCCCTGCAACCCCGTCCCGACTTGGGCGAGTTGGCGACTTGGCCCCCCGAAGAATCCGTCCCGCCCCGCCCCGCCCCGCCCCGCCCCACACCACACCGCCCCACCCCACAACCCCGTCCCGTCCCGACTTGGGCGACTCGGCACCCCAAAGAATCCGTCCCGCCCCGCCCCGGCAACCCTGTCCCGTCCCGACTTGGGTCACGGCGACTCGCCCCCGCAAAGAACCTGTCGCGCCCCGCTCCGTCCCGTCGCGTCCCGCCCCGCCCCGCACCTGCAACCCCGCCCCGTCCCGCCTCGTCCGACTTGGCACCCCAAAGAATCCGTCCCACCGCGCCCCGTCCCGACTTGGGTCGCGGCGACTTGGCACCCCAAAGAATCTGTCGTGCCCCATCGCGTCCCGCTCCGTCCCGTCGCGTCCCGCCCCGTCGCGTCGCGTCGCGTCCCGCCCCGCACCGCACCTGCAAACCCGTCCCGACTTGGGCGAGTTGGCGAGTTGGCCCCCCGAAGAATCCGTCCGCGTCCCTGTCCCTATACCCGTCGCCGCCCCGGCAACCCTGTCTTGTCCCGACTTGGGCCGCGGCAGAGAATCCGCCCCGCCCCCCAACCCCGTCCCGCACCGCTCCGTCTCGTCCCGCCCCGCCCCACAACCCCGTCCCGGCAAACCCGCCCCGCCCCGCCCCGTCCCGACTTGGGCGATTTGGCGACTTGGCCCCCAAAAGAATCCATCCCGCCCCATCCCGCCACACCCCTGCAACCCCGTCCCGCCCCGTCCCGACTTGGGCGAGTTGGCGACTTGCCCCCCCAAAGAATCCGCCCCGTCCCGCCCAGCCCCGTCCCGCCGCGCCGCGCCCCCACCCGTCCCCGTCCCGACTTGGGTCGCGGCGACTCGCCCCCCCAAAGAATCTGTCGCGCCCCGCTCCGTCCCGTCGCGTCCCGCCCCGCCCCGCCCCGCCCCGCACCCGCAACCTCGCCCCGCCTCTGCAACCCCGTCCCGACTTGGGCGAGTTGGCGACTTGGGTCGCGGCAACTTGGCCCCCCGAAGAATCCGTCCCGCCCCGCCCCGCCCCGTCACGTCCAGCCCCGTCGCCGTCCGGTGGGGTTTCTAGAAAATTAAGAGCGGTGGGGTTTCTAGAAAATTAGCACTGGTGGGGTTTCCGCCTATTCGGTGGGGTTTCTAGAAAATTAGGAGCGGTGGGGTTTCTGCCTATCCGGTGGGGTTTATCGAAAAGTAGGAGCGGTGGGGTTTCCGCCTGCCCCGTCCCGACTTGGGCGACTTGGCACCCCAAAGAATCCGTCCCGCCGCGCCCCGCCCCGGCAACCCTATCCCGTCCCGACTTGGGTCGCGGCGACTTGGCCCCCCAAAGAATCCGTCGCGCCCCGTCGCGTCCCGCCCCGTCCCGCACCGGCAACCCCGTCCCGTCCCGTCTCGCACCGCCCGGCCCCTGCAACCCCGTCCCGTCCCGCCCCGCCCCTGCAACCCCGTCCCGACTTGGGCGAGTTGGCGACTTGGGCCGCGGCAACTTGGCCCCCCGAAGAATCCGTCCCGCCCCGCCCCGCCCCGTCGCCGCCCGGTGGGGTTTCTAGAAAATTAGGACTGGTGGGGTTTCTAGAAAATTAGGAGCGGTGGGGTTTCTGCCTATCCGGTGGGGTTTATTGAAAAGTAGGAGCGGCGGGGTTTCCGCCTACCCCGTCCCGACTTGGGCGACTTGGCACCCCAAAGAATCCGTCCCGCCGCGCCCTGCCCCGGCAACCCTGTCCCATCCCGACTTGGGTCGCGGCGACTTGGCCCCCGAAAGAATCTGTCGCACCCCGCCCCGTCCCGTCGCGTCCCGTCCCGCCCCGCCCCGTCGCGTCCCGCCCCGCCCCGCACCGCACCTGCAACCCCGTCGCGTCCCGCCCCGCCCCGCCCCGCCTCGCCCCGTCCCCACTTGGGCGGGTTGGCGACTTGGCCCCCCGAAGAATCCATCCGCGTCCGCGTCCGCGTCCCTGTCCCTATACCCGTCGCCGCCCCGCCCCGCCGCGCCCTGCCCCGGCAACCCTGTCCCGTCCCGACTTGGGTCGCGGCGACTTGGCCCCCCAAAGAATCTGTCGCGCCCCGTCGCGTCCCGCACCGTCCCGCCCTGCCCCGCACCTGCAACCCCGTCCCGTCCCGCCCCGCCCCGTCTCGCACCGCCCGGCCCCTGCGACCCCGTCCCGCCCCGCCCCGACTTGGGCGAGTTGCCGACTTGGGTCGCGGCAACTTGGCCCCCCGAAGAATCCGCCCCGCCCCGCCCCGCCCCGCCCCGTCCCGTCCCGACTTGGACGACTTGGCACCCCAAAGAATCCGCCCCGTCCCGACTTGGGCGAGTTGGCGACTTGGCCCCCACAAGAATCCGTCCCGCCCCATCCCGCCACACCCCTGCAACCCCGTCCCGACTTGGGCGAGTTGGCGACTTGCCCCCCCCCCCCCCCCCCAAAGAATCTGTCCCGTCTCGCCCCGCCCCGCCCCCACCCGTCCCCACCCTGGCAGTCCCGTCCCGACTTGGGCGAATTGGTGACTTCGGCCGTGACGACTTGGCCACCCAAAGAATCCATCCCGTCCAGCGCCGCCCCGTCCCGTCCCGACTTGGGCGAGTTGGCGACTTCTTTTGCGGCGACTTGGCCCCCGAATGAAACCATCTCGACCCGTCCCATCCACCCAGACTGTCCCGTCCGTCCTGTCCGCCCCGACCACCCCGATTGTCCCGCTCGTCCCCGTCCCGACCACCTGTCCGCCCCGTCCTGTCCCCGTCCCGTCCCGTCCCCGTCCCTGCGCTCGTGAATCCTTTTTTTTTTTTTTTCCAAGTGCGGAGTGGGGTTTCCCTTTGGCTCAGCCGCATTCCTTCCAAGTCTTGGGTGGGGTTGCCTGCGCTCGTGAATCCGCCCGGTGGGGTTTCTAGAAAATTAAGAGCGGTGGGGTTTCCGCCTGTCCAGTGGGATTTCTAGAAAATTAGGAGTGGTGGGGTTTCTAGAAAATTAGGAGCGGTGGGGTTTCCGCCTATCCGGTGGGGTTTCCGCCTGCCCCGCCCCGTCCTGGCTTGGGCGAGTTGGCGACTTGGCCACCCAAAGAATCGGTCACGCCCTGCTCCGTCGGGCCCCGTCTCGTCCCGCCCCGCCCCGTCCTGCCCCGCCCCGTCTCGACTTGGGCGAGTTGGCAACTTGGCCCCGCCCCGCCCCGCCCCGTCCCGTCTCGCCCCACCCCACCCCGTCCCCGTCCCGTCCGGTGGGGTTTCTGGAAAATTAAGAGCGGTGGGGTTTCTAGAAATTTAGGAGTGGTGGGGTTTCTGCCTATTCGATGGGGTTTCTAGAAAATTAGGAGCGGTGGGGTTTCTGCCCGTCCGGTGGGGTTTCTAGAAAATTAGGAGCGGTGGGGTTTCCGCCTATCCGGTGGGGTTTCTCGAAAAGTAGGAGCGGTGGGGTTTCCGCCTGCCCCGTCCCGTCCCGACTTGGGCGAGTTGGCGACTTGGACCCCCAAAGAATCCGCCCCGCCCCGCCCCGGCAACGCCGTCCCGTCCAGCCCCGTCTCGACTTGGGCGAGTTGGCAACTTGGCCCCGCAAACAATCTGTCCCGCCCCCGCCCCGCCCCTCCCCGCCCCGTCCCGCCTTGGGCGAGTTGGCAACTTGGCCCCCCAAACAATCTGTCCCGCCCCGCCCCGCCCCGTCCCGTCCCGCCCCGTCCCGCCCCGCCCCGGCAACGCCGTCCCGTCCAGCCCCGTCTCGACTTGGGCGAGTTGGCAACTTGGCCCCCCAAAGAATTCGTCCCGCCCCGTCCCGTCCGGTGGGGTTTCCGCCTGTTCAGTGGGATTTCTAGAAAATTAGGAGCGGTGGGGTTTCCGCCTGTTCGGTGGGGTTTCTAGAAAATTAGGAGCGGTGGGGTTTCCGCCTGTCCGGTGGGGTTTCTGGAAAATTAGGAGCGGTTGGGTTTCTCGTAAAGTAGGAGCGGTGGGGTTTCCGCCCACCCCGCCCCGTCGTGCCCCGTCCCATCCCGCCCCGTCCCGACTTGGGTGAGTTGGCGACTTGGCCCCCCAAAGAATCCGTCCCGCCCCGCCCCGTCCCCATCCCCATCCCCGTCCCCATCCTGCCCCGTCCGGTGGGGTTTCTAGAAAATTAGGAGTGGTGGGGTTTCTGCCTATTCGGTGGGGTTTCTAAAATATTAGTAGCGGTGGGGTTTCCGCCTGCCTCGTCCCATCCCGTCCCGTCCCGCCGCGCCGCGCCCCGCCTCGGCAGCGCCGTCCCGTCCCGCCGCGCCGCGCCCCGCCTCGGCAGCGCCGTCCCGTCCCGCCCCGTCCTGACTTGGGCGAGTTGGCGACTTGGCCCCCCAAAGAATCCGTCCTGCCCCGCCCCGTCCCGACTTGGGCGAGTTGGCAACTTGGCCCCCCAAAGAATCCGTCCCGTCCCGTCCCGACTTCGGTCGCGGCGACTTGGTGACCTGGGCGACTTGGCCCCCGAATGAAGCCATCTCCACCCGTCTCGTCCTAACTTGGGCGAGTTGGCGACATAGGATGGCATCGAGTAAAGAGGTGAGTAGAAAAGCGCAACGCCCAACCAAAAACTAAAAAGGGTGCAACACCGGGACTTCCCGGGAGGTCACCCATCCCAGTACTACTCCGGCCCAAGCGCGCTTAACTGCGGAGTTCTGATGGGATCCGGTGCACTAACGCTGGTATGATCGCACCCAACATGAAATTGTCTTCACGCTCTTGTTGTATAATGGCACCGGCCGTCCCGGTGGGGATTCTACAAAGTTAGGAGCGGTGGCGTTTCCGGAAAATCTGGTCTGGTGGGGTTTCCACAAGAACTGGTCCGGTGGGGTTTCTGTAAAATCTGGTTCAGGTTTCAGGGTTTCAGGGTTTCAGGGTTCGGGGTTCAGGGTTCAGGGTTTCAGGTTCAGGGTTCAGGGTTTCAGGGTTCAGGGTTCAGGGTTCAGGGTTTCGGGGTTTCAGGGTTCAGGGTTTCAGGGTTCAAGGTTTCAGGGTTTCAGGGTTCAGGGTTCAGGGTTTCGGGTTCAGGGTTCAGGGTTTTAGGGTTCAGGGTTTCAGGGTTTCAGGGTTCAGGGTTCAGGGGTTCAGGGTTTCAGGGTTCAGGGTTGAGGGTTTCAGGGTTCAGGGTTCAGGGTTTCAGGGTTTCAGGGCTTCAGGGTTCAGGGTTCAGGGTTTCAGGGTTGAGGGTTAAGGTTTCAGGGTTCAGGGTTTCAGTGTTCAAGGTTTCAGGGTTTGGGGTTCAGGGTTTGGGGTTCGGGTTCAGTGTTCGGGTTTCAGGGTTCAGGGCTTCAGGGTTCAGGGTTTCAGGGTTCGGGGTTCAGGTTCGGGTTTCAGGGTTCAGGGTTCAGGGTTCAGGGTTCAGGGTTTCAGGGTTCAGGGTTCCGGGTTCCAGGGTTCAGGGTTCGGGGTTCGGGGTTCAGGGTTCGGGGTTTAGGGTTCAGGGTTTCAGGGTTCAGAGTTTCAGGGTTCAGGGTTCAGGGTTCCGGTTCAGCGTTCGGGTTTCAGGGTTCGGGGTTCAGCGTTTGGGGTTCAGCGTTCAGGGTTCGGGTTTTAGGGTTCGGGTTTCAGGGTTCGGGGTTTCAGGGTTCGGGTTTCAGGGTTCAGGTTTCAGGGTTCAGGGTTTCAGGGTTCAGGGTTGAGGGTCCGGGGTTGAGGGTTGAGGGTTCGGGGTTCAGGGTTCGGGGTTCAGGGTTTCAGTGTTCAGGGTTCTGGGTTCAAGGTTCAAGGTTCAAGGTTCAGGGTTCAGGGTTCAGGGTTCAGGGTACAGGGTTCAGGGTTCGGGGTTCAGGGTTCGTGGCTCAGGGTTTCAGGGTTCGGGGTTCGGGGTTCAGGGTTCGAGGTTTCAGGGTTTCAGGGTTCAGGGTTCAGGGTTTCAGGGTTTCAGGGTTCAGGGTTCAGGGTTTCAGGGTTCATGGTTCTAGGGGTTAGGGTTCAGGGTTCAGGGTTTGGGTTTCAGGGTTCAGGGTTCAGGGTTTCAGGGTTCAGGGTTCAGGGTTCAGGGTTTCAGGGTTCTAGGGTTCAGGGTTTCAGGGTTCTAGGGTTCAGGGTTCAGGGTTCAGGGTTCAGGGTTCAGGGTTTCAAGGGTTCAGGGTTTAGGGTTTCAGGGTTCAGGGGTTCGGGTTTCAAGGTTCAAGGGTTCGGGGTTCGGGGTTCAGGGTTCAGGGTTTCGGGTTCAGGGTTCAGGGTTCAGGGTTTCAGGGTTCAGGGTTTCGGGTTTCAGGGTTCAGGGTTCATGGTTCAGGGTTCAGGGTTTCAGGGTTTAGGGTTCAGGGTTCAGGGTTCAGGGTTTCAGGGTTTCAGGGTTCAGGGTTCAGGGTTTCAAGGTTCAGGGTTTCAGGGTTCAGGGTTCAGGTTCAGGGTCTAGGTTTCAGGGTTCAGGGTTTCAGGGTTGAGGGTTAAGGTTTCAGGGTTCAGGGTTTCAGTGTTCAAGGTTTCAGGGTTTGGGGTTCAGGGTTTGGGGTTCGGGTTCAGTGTTCGGGTTTCAGGGTTCAGGGCTTCAGGGTTCAGGGTTTCAGGGTTCGGGGTTCAGGTTCGGGTTTCAGGGTTCAGGGTTCAGGGTTCAGGGTTCAGGGTTTCAGGGTTCAGGGTTCCGGGTTCCAGGGTTCAGGGTTCGGGGTTCGGGGTTCAGGGTTCGGGGTTTAGGGTTCAGGGTTTCAGGGTTCAGAGTTTCAGGGTTCAGGGTTCAGGGTTCCGGTTCAGCGTTCGGGTTTCAGGGTTCGGGGTTCAGCGTTTGGGGTTCAGCGTTCAGGGTTCGGGTTTTAGGGTTCGGGTTTCAGGGTTCGGGGTTTCAGGGTTCGGGTTTCAGGGTTCAGGTTTCAGGGTTCAGGGTTTCAGGGTTCAGGGTTGAGGGTCCGGGGTTGAGGGTTGAGGGTTCGGGGTTCAGGGTTCGGGGTTCAGGGTTTCAGTGTTCAGGGTTCTGGGTTCAAGGTTCAAGGTTCAAGGTTCAGGGTTCAGGGTTCAGGGTTCAGGGTACAGGGTTCAGGGTTCGGGGTTCAGGGTTCGTGGCTCAGGGTTTCAGGGTTCGGGGTTCGGGGTTCAGGGTTCGAGGTTTCAGGGTTTCAGGGTTCAGGGTTCAGGGTTTCAGGGTTTCAGGGTTCAGGGTTCAGGGTTTCAGGGTTCATGGTTCTAGGGGTTAGGGTTCAGGGTTCAGGGTTTGGGTTTCAGGGTTCAGGGTTCAGGGTTTCAGGGTTCAGGGTTCAGGGTTCAGGGTTTCAGGGTTCTAGGGTTCAGGGTTTCAGGGTTCTAGGGTTCAGGGTTCAGGGTTCAAGGTTCAGGGTTCAGGGTTTCAAGGGTTCAGGGTTTAGGGTTTCAGGGTTCAGGGGTTCGGGTTTCAAGGTTCAAGGGTTCGGGGTTCGGGGTTCAGGGTTCAGGGTTTCGGGTTCAGGGTTCAGGGTTCAGGGTTTCAGGGTTCAGGGTTTCGGGTTTCAGGGTTCAGGGTTCATGGTTCAGGGTTCAGGGTTTCAGGGTTTAGGGTTCAGGGTTCAGGGTTCAGGGTTTCAGGGTTTCAGGGTTCAGGGTTCAGGGTTTCAAGGTTCAGGGTTTCAGGGTTCAGGGTTCAGGTTCAGGGTCTAGGTTTCAGGGTTCAGGGTTTCAGGGTTCGGGGTTCGGGTTTCAGGGTTCAGGGTTCAGGGTTCCAGGGTTCGGGGTTCAGGGTTCAGGGTTTCGGGGTTCAGAGTTTCAGGGTTCGGGGTTCAGGGTTCCGGTTCAGGGTTCGGGTTTCAGGGTTCGGGGTTCAGGGTTCGAGGTTGAGCGTTCGGGTTTCAGGGTTCAGCGTTCGGGTTTCAGGGTTCAGGTTTCAGGGTTCGGGGTTTCAGGGTTCAGGGTTCAGGGTTCACGGTTTCAGGGTTCAGGGTTCAGGGTTCGGGGTTGAGGGTTGAGGGTTCAGGGTTTCAGGGTTCAGGGTTCAGGGTTTCAGGGTTCAGGGTTCTGGGTTCGGGGTTCAAGGTTCAAGGTTCAGGGTTCAGGGTTCAGGGTTCAGGGTTCGGGGTTCAGGGTTCGTGGCTTAGGGTTTCAGGGTTCAGGGTTCGGGGTTCGTGGTTTAGGGTTCGAGGTTTCAGGGTTCAGGGTTTAAGGGTTCGGGTTTCAGGGTTCAGGTTTCAGGATTTCAGGGTTCCAGGGTTTCAGGCTTCAGGGTTTCAGGGTTCTGGGTTTCAGGGTTCAGGGTTCTGGGGTTCAGGGTTCCGGGGTTCAGGGTTCATGGTTTCAGGGGTCAGGGTTTCAGGGTTCAGGGTTCAGGGTTCAGGGGTTAGGGTTTTAGGGGTTAGGGTTTTAGGGGTTAGGGTTTTAGGGGTTTAGGGTTTCAGGGGTCAGGGTTTCAAGGTTCAGGGTTCAGGGTTTTAGGGTTCAGGGTTCAGGGTTCAGTGTTCAGCGGTGAGGGTTCAGGGTTCAGGGTTCAGTGTTCAGCGGTGAGGGTTCAGGGTTTCAGGGTTCAGGGTTTCAGGGTTCAGGTTCCAGGGTTCAGGTTTCAGGGTTCAGGGTTTCAGGGTTCAGGGTTCAGGGTTCCAGGGTTGAAGGTTCCAGGTTCGGAGTTCAGGGTTCGGGGTTTCAGGGTTCGGGGTTCAGGGTTCCAGGGTTCACGGTTCCAGGGTTCACGGTTGTAGGGTTCAGGGTTTCAGGGTTCAGGGTTTCAGGGTTCAGGGTTTTAGGGTTCGTGGTTCAGGGTTCGGGTTTCAAGGTTCAGGGTTCAGGGTTCCGTGTTCAGGGTTCGGGGTTCAGGGTTCGGGGTTCAGGGTTCGGGGTTTCAGGGTTCAGAGTTTCAGGGTTCAGGGTTCAGGGTTCCGGTTCAGGGTTCGGGTTTCAGGGTTCGGGGTTGAGGGTTGAGGGTTCAGGGTTCGGGTTTCAGGGTTCAGGGTTCAGGTTTCAGGGTTCGGGTTTCAGGGTTCAGTGTTTCAGGGTTCCGGGTTTCAGGGTCCGGGTTCAGGGTTCGGGTTTCAGGGTTCAGGTTTCAGGGTTCAGGGTTTCAGGGTTCAGGGTTTCAGGGTTCAGGTTTCCGGGTTCGGGGTTCAGGGTTCAGGGTTTCAGGGTTCAGAGTTTCAGGGTTCAGGGTTTAGGGTTCCGGTTTAGGGTTCGGGTTTCAAGGTTCGGGGTTTAGGGTTCGGGGTTCAGGGTTCGGGTTTCAGGGTTCAGGGTTCGGGTTTCAGGGTTCGGGTTTCAGCGTTCCGGGTTTCAGGGTTCGAGGTTTCAAGGTTCGGGTTCAGGGTTCGGGTTTCAGGGTTCGGGTTTCAGGGTTCAGGGTTTCAGGGTTCAGGGTTTCAGGGTTCAGGGTTGAGGGTCGAGGGTTGAGGGTTGAGGATTGAGGGTTTAAGGGTTCAGGGTTCAGTGTTCTTGGTTCGGGGTTCAAGGTTCGGGGTTCAGGGTTCGGGGTTCAGGGTTTCGGGGCTCAGGGTTTCGAGGCTCAGGGGTTCGGGGTTCAGGGTTCGGGTTTCAGGGTTCAGGGTTTCAGGGTTCAGGGTTTCAGGGTTCGGGTTTCAGGGTCCAGGGTTCAGGGTTCCAGGGTTTCGGGTTCCGGGTTTCAGGGTTCAGGGGTTCAGGGTTCAGGGTTTCAGGGTTCAGGGTTTCAGGGGTCAGGGTTTCAGGGTTCAGGGTTCAGGGTTCAGGGTTTAGGGGTGAGGGTTTTAGGGGTTAGGGTTTTAGGGGTTTAGGGTTTTAGGGGTTAGGGTTCATGGTTCAGGGTTCAGGGTTCAGGGTTTTAGGGTTCAGGGTTCAGGGTTCAGGGTTCAGGGTTCAGGGTTTCAGGGTTCAGGGTTCAGGGTTCAGCGTTCAGCGTTCAGCGTTGAGGGTTCAGGGTTTCAGGGTTCAGGGTTTCAGGGTTCGGGTTCCAGGGTTCAGGGTTTCAGGGTTTAGGGTTTCAGGGTTCAGGGTTCCAGGGTTCAGGGTTCCAGGGTTTGTGGTTTAGGGTTCGGGGTTCCAGGGTTCGGGGTTCAGGGTTCGGGGTTCAGGGTTCCAGGGTTCAGGGTTCAGGGTTCAGGGTTCCAGGGTTCAGGGTTCGGGGTTCGGGGTTCGGGGTTCGGGGTTCAGGTTTCAGGGTTCGGGGTTTCAGGGTTCAGGGTTTCAGGGTTCAGGGTTTCAAGGTTCGGTGTTTCAGGGTTCAGGGTTTCAGTGTTCAGGGTTCAGTGTTCAGGGTTCAGGGTTTCAGGGTTCAGGGTTCAGGGTTCAGGGTTCAGGGTTTCAGGGTTTCAAGGTTCGGGGTTTCAGGGTTCGGGTTTCAGGGTTCGGGTTTCAGGGTTCGGGTTTCAGGGTTCAGTGTTCGGGGTTCAGGGTTTTAGGGTTCAGGGTTCAGGGTTCAGGGTTTCAGGGTTCAGGGTTCCGGGTTCAGGGTTCCGGGTTCAGGGTCCGGGTTTCAGGGTTCCGGGGTTCAGGGTTCAGGGGTTCAGGGGTCAGGGGTTCAGGGGTCAGGGTTTCAGGGTTCAGGGTTTCAGGGTTCAGGGTTCAGGGGTCAGGGTTCAGGGGTTAGGGTTCAGGGGTTAGGGTTTTAGGGTTTAGGGTTTTAGGGGTTTAGGGTTTTAGGGGTTAGGGTTCAGGGTTCAGGGTTCAGGGTTTCAGGGTTCAGGGTTCAGGGTTCAGGGGTTAGGGCTTCAGGGGTTAGGGTTTTGGGTTTTAGGGTTTAGGGTTTAGGGTTTTAGGGTTTTAGGGTTTAGGGTTTTAGGGTTTAGGGTTTAGGGTTTTGGGTTTAGGGTTTTAGGGTTTAGGGTTTTGGGTTTAGGGTTTTAGGGTTTAGGGTTTTAGGGTTTTGGGTTTAGGGTTTTGGGTTTAGGGTTTAGGGTTTAGGGTTTTGGGTTTAGGGTTTTAGGGTTTAGGGTTTTAGGGTTTAGGGGTTTTCGAAAGATCTGGTTCGGTGTTGTTTCCACAAGAACTGGTCCGGTGGGGTTTCCATAAATCTGGGCCGGTGGGGTTTCTGTGAAATCTGGTATAGTGCGGTTTCTGTAAAATCTGGTCCGGCGGGGTATCCTCAAAATCAAGTCTGGTGGGGTTTCCAGATAATTCAAGTCGATGGGGTTCCCGTAAAATTTAGGACGGGGGAGCTTGGCAAGTTGGGCCATCTCGACAACTCTGGAGACCGGGGGGACTTGGGTGAATGGGTGACCTGGCCCGAGGGACTTGTTCGACCTAAGGGGGCTTGGACGGCGCAGGGGTAAGCTAACATTTCAAAACATGGTCGGCGACATGCGCTGTTGGACGTCGTTAGCTAGTGCGGATGAGGCCTGTCCAGAGGTTGACTCGTGCCACTTCGCCAACGTCAGTGGGTGTCGTTGTTTAGGAAAGGGGGCGAGGCCCATTGTAAGGAATGCAATTGGGACAAGCTCTGGGGGATGTTGTTCGAGCCCCGTTTTGGGGAACGGGGTTGGGGCCCACTGTTGGGGAAGTCAACGGGGAAGGGTGTTTTGGCCCAGTGTCGGGGTGTGTCAAGGAGGAAAGGGGTTCGGGGCTCATGCTTAGCATTGGGGAATGTCGTCGGAGTGCGAGGTCGGGGCCTAATGTTGGGGAGCATCGTCAGTGAACGTGTTTCGGGGCGAGTGTTGGGGAAAGCCATTGCGGAGTGGAGTCGAGGCCTGCTGTTAGGGGACCTGGGGTTCTCATAAAATCTGGTCCGGTCGGGTTTCGTAAAATTTGGTACGGTGGGGTTTCCACAAAGCCTGGTCCGGTGGGGTTTTCATAAAATCTGGTCCGGTGGGGTTTCCACAAGAACTGGTCCGGTGGGGTTTCCGTAAAATCTGGTCTGGTGGGGTTTCCGTAAAATCTGGTCTGATGGGGTTTCCACAAAATCTGGTCTAGTGCGGTTTCTGTAAAATCTGGTCCGGCGGGGTATCCTCAAAATTAAGTCCGGTGGGGTTTCTAGATAATTCAATTGGATGGGGTTCCCATAAAATTCAGGACGGGGGGCTTGCTTGGCAAGTTGGGCCAACTCAACGACTCTGGAGACCGGGGGACTTGGGTAAATGGGTGACCTAGCCCGAGGGACTTGTTCGACCTAAGGGGGCTTGGACGGTCGAGGGGTAAGCCAACATTTCAAAAACATGGTCGGCGACATGCGCCGTTGGACGTTGTTAACTAGTGCACTGAGGCCTGTCCAGAGGTTGACTCGTACCACTTCGCCAATGTCAGTGGGCATCGTTGTTTAGGAAAGGGGGCGAGGCCCATTGTAGGGAACGTAATTGGGACAAGCTCTGGGGGATGTCGTTCGAGCCCAGTTTTGGGGAACGGGGTTGGGGCCCAGTGTTTGGGCTGAGTGTCGAAGTGTGTCAAGGAGGAATGGGGTTCGGGGTTCGTGCCTAGCAATGGGGAATGTCCTCGGCGAGCGAGGTCGGGGCCTAGTGTTGTGGAGTACCGTCGGGTAACGTGTTTCGGGGCCAGTGTTTATGAGTGGTGGGATTTTCCTCCAGTTAATTTAGGTGGGGTTCCTATAAATATTCAATCTGACGTGGTCGATAAGAAATTCAGCTTGATGGGGTTTCCGCAAATTTTTGTTTGGTAGTTTGCGGCAAGATTCAGTCCGGCGGGGTTTCCATAAATGTTAAGGTCGTGGGATGAGCTTCCAAAAAATTTCGGGTGGTGTTTCCTCAAGGATTGGTCTGGTGGGGTTTCTAGAAAATTACGTTTGGTGGGGTTTCTAGAAAATTTCATTCGACAGGTTTTCCAAAATATCCAGTCCGATGGGGTTTCCAGAAAATTCTGTCACGCCTCGTCCCATCCCGGCCGAGGCCTGCGACCGGGATAGGACGGGGCAGCCGTGATGGGACAGGGCGGCCGGGACGGGAAAGGACAGGACAGTGCGAGACAGGTGGACTGGGCAGGACGGAACGGGACGGGATGGTCGGGATGAGATGGGATGGCACGAGACAGGATGGGACGGGACGGGCCGGGTCGAGATGGGACAGGATGGGATGGGACGGGACGGGACAGGGCGAGGCGGGGCGAGACGGGACGGGGCGGGGCTGTCCGCTATCCCCTGTCCGATGTCCCCTGTCGCCTGTCCGTTGTCCCCTGTCGGCTGTCCCCTGTTGGCTGTCGGCTGTCCGCGGGACAGGATGGGACGGGGCAGTCGGAATGGGACAGGACGACCTGGATGGGACAGGGCGGACGGGACGGGAAAGGACAGGACAGTGCGAGACAGGCGGACGAGGCAGAACAGAACGGACGAGATGGTCGGGATGAGACGGGATGGGACGGGCCGGGCCGAGATGGGACGGGATGGGATGGGACGGGACGGGACGGGACGAGCGGGACAGTCGGAACAGTCGGGACGGGACCGGGCAGGACGGGACGGGGCGGCGGGGCGGGGCGGGGCGGGGCTGTCCGCTATCCTCTGTCCACCGTCCGCTGTCCCCTGTCCCCTGTCGGCTGTCCACTGTCCGCTATCCGCTGTCCATTGTCCATTGTCCGCTATCTGATATCCGATGTCCGCTGTCTATTGTCCGCTGTCCACTGTCCATTGTCCCCTGTCCGTTATCCCACGTTCGCTGTCCATAACGCAATGTGAGGTGATTGCGAGCTCCGAGATCAAACCTTCCGTTGTGTAGCGTTCAGACTCATAATTACTATAGGGGGTAGTTTTTGTTACGCCGCTGTCCGCTGTCCCCTATCCGCAGTTTGCCGTCCCCTGTTCGCCATCCGCTGTCCGCCGTCCGCCGTCCCCTGTTTGGTGTCCTCTATCCGCTGTCCCATGTCCGCTGTGGCATGTCCGCTGTCCTCTGTCTGCTGTCCTTTGTGGCCTGTTCGCCGTCCACTGTGGCTCGTCCGTTGTCCGTTGTCCGCCGTCCGCTGTCCCTCATCCGCTGTCCACCGTCCCCTGTCCACTGTACCATGTCCACTGTCCCTTGTCCACCGTCCGCTGTGGCCTGTCCGCTGTCCGCCGTCCGCTGTCCCCTGTCTGTTCTCCCCTGTCCGCCGTCTGCTGTCCCCTGTCCCCTTTCTGCCGTCCGCTATCCCCTGTCCGCCTTCCCCTGTCCGCTGTGGCCTGTCCGCTGTCCGCAGTCTGTTGTCCCCTGTCCGCCGTCCGCTGTTCGCTGTCCCCTTTCCGCCGTCCGCTGTGCCCTATCTGCTATCCGCTGTCCGCCGTCCGCTGTCCCCTGTCCGCCGTCCGCCGTCCCCTGTCCCCTGTCCCCTGTCCGCCGTCCGCCGTCCGCCGTCCGCCGTCCCCTGTCCGCCGTCCGCTGTGCCCTGTCCGCTGTCCGCTGTCCGCCGTCCCCTGTCCCCTTTCTGCCGTCCGCTGTCCCCTGTCCGCCGTCCGCTGTCCCCTGTCCGCCGTGCCCTGTCCGCCGTCCGCTGTGGCCCGTCCGCTATGGCCTGTCCGCTGTCCCCTTTCCGCCGTCCGCCGTCCGCTGTCCCCTATCCGCTGTCCGCCGTCCGCCGTCCGCCGTCCGCCGTCCGCCGTCCCCTGTCCGCCGTCCGCCGTCCCCTGTCCAGAATGTGAGGTGATTGCGAGCTCCGAGCTCAACCTTCCATTGTGCTGCGTTCAGACTTATAACTACTATAGGGGGGTGGTGTTCATGAGGGTGCCGAGTCCATGTGCGGAAATTCGAGTTTGCATTCCAATGCAGGAAATCCGAGTTGCATTGCAATGCAGGATATCCGGGCTGTTTCTGGGCGAGCTGATTCCGGCCGAAGAGAGAGATGACGGAAAGTGAGGTAGTTGCGATCTCCGAGCTCAACCTTCCGTTGTGCTGCGTTCAGACTTATAACTACTATAGGGGGGCGGTGTTCATGAGGGTGCCGAGTCCATGTGCGGAAATCCGAGTTTGCATTGCAATGCAGGATATCCGGGCTGTTTCTGGGCGAGCTGATTCCAGCCGAAGAGAGAGATGACGGAAAGTGAGGTAGTTGCGATCTCCGAGCTCAACCTTCCGTTGTGCTGCGTTCAGACTTATAACTACTATAGGGGGGGCGGTGTTCATGAGGGTGCCGAGTCCATGTGCGGAAATCCGAGTTTGCATTGCAATGCAGGAAATCCGAGTGGCATTGCAATGCAGGATATCCGGGCTGTTTCTAGGCGAGCTGATTCCGGCCGAAGAGAGAGATGACGGAAAGTGAGGTAATTGCGAGCTCCGAGCTCAACCTTCCGTTGTGCTGCATTCAGACTTATAACTACTATAGGGGGGGCGGTGTTCATGAGGGTGCCGAGTCCATGTGCGGAAATCCGAGTTTGCATTGCAATGCAGGAAATCCGAGTTGCATTGCAATGCAGGATATCCGGGCTGTTTTTGGGCGAGCTGATTCAGGGCCGAAGAGAGAGATGACGGAAAGTGAGGTAATTGCGAGCTCCGAGCTCAACCTTCCGTTGTGCTGCGTTCAGACTTATAACTACTATAGGGGGGTGGTGTTCATGAGGGTGCCGAGTCCATGTGCGGAAATCCGAGTTGCATTGCAATGCAGGATATCCGGGCTATTTCTGGGCGAGCTGATTCTATCCGGGCTATTTCTGGGCGAGCTGATTCTATCCGGGCTATTTCTGGGCGACCTGATTCTATCCGGGATGTTTCTGGGCGACCTGATTCTATCCGGGATGTTTCTGGGCAAGCTGATTCTATCCGGGATGTTTCTGGGCGAGCTGATTCTATCCGGCCGAAGAGAGAGATGACGGAAAGTGAGGTAATTGCGAACTCTCGACTCAGCCTTCCGTTGTGCCGCGTTCAGACTTATAACTACTATGGGGGGAGGTGTTTGGGCATTTCATGGCCTGGGGTAAGTCGCAGTGAGCAAGTCGGGTTAGACATGGCGAGCTGCGCACCGGCAAACATCCGGGATATTTGCTGATCGGGTTCTAAGCTGGACGCTGGCATTTCCTCCGGGATAGCGCTGAGTTAGCCGAGTTGTGAGGTGATTGCGAAGACGGAAAGTGAGGTAATTGCGAACACTCGGCTCAGCCTTCCGTTGTGCCGCGTTCAGACTTATAACTACTGTAAGGGGCTGCTTTCAAAGACTTAGCGCTTGGTGCGTTGGTCGGCCCAGAACTGGCGCGTAGGAGATCCGGGTTCATGCATGCCGGAATTCCGAGTTACTTCTGTGGTTGAAAGTTGTTCCTGCAGTCGGCAAGTTTGTTGGCGGGCTGCAAAATGGCTAAGTCATGGCGAGTTGGTAATCGGCGAGCTGTGCAAATGCACCGGGTTGTTTTTTGGTGCAATTCGTCAAGGGTGGCGGCCTGGGGAAGTCGCAGTGAGCAAGTCGGGTTGACACGCGAGCAGCGCACGGGTAGTTTTCTGATCGGGTTCTGCGAAAAACGCACCGGTAGTTTTCGGGTAGTTTTCGGGTAGTTTTTTGAGTTGGCCGAGTTGGCCGAGCTCGCACCGAAGCCGGAAGCCGGGTTGTTTACAGATGACGGAAAGTGAGTTGATTGCGGGATATTTTCTCAGCCTTCCGTTGTGCCGCGTTCAGACTTATAACTACTATGGGGGAAGGTGTTTGGTTGGGCATTTCATGGCGGTGTCCACGCCGACCCCCCCCGCGTGCCCCCGTAGGATGGAACCATGTTCTGTGCCAAGGTATACGAGCTGTTTACGAATGGGCAAGTCCCATGAGGGTAGAGCTCGGGCTCCTTGGTGCAGGATAATGTGATTGCTACGGGGACATGCGGAAGCGACCCAAAATCTATGCCGAGGCTCTGTGGGCATCACAGTTGGAACGGAATCGTCATTGGATGCACGCTCAGAACGGTCCCTTTACATTCCAATGCCGTGACCTGATACTGGGATACCTCGGTAGCGTCCGTCTAGCCTCTGGGTTGCTTTAGATGGTTGCGAGATGCCATGCGGGAGGCCGAATAGAGAGATGACGGAAAGTGAGGTAATTGCGAACTCTCGACTTGCTCACTGCGGCCTGGGGAAGTCGCAGTGAGCAAGTCGGGTTGACAGGCGAGCAGCGCACGGGTAGTTTTCTGATCGGGTTCTGTGAAAAACGCACCGGTAGTTTTCGGGTAGTTTTCGGGTAGTTTTTTGAGTCGGCCGAGTTGGTCGAGCTCGCACCGAAGCCGGAAGCCGGGTTGTTTACAGATGACGGAAAGTGAGTTGATTGCGGGATATTTTCTCAGCCTTCCGTTGTGCCGCGTTCAGACTTATAACTACTATGGGGGAAGGTGTTTGGTTGGGCATTTCATGGCGGTGTCCAGGCCGACCCCCCCGCGTGACCCCGTAGGATGGAACCATGTTCTGTGCCAAGGTATACGAGCTGTTTACGAATGGGCAAGTCCCACGAGGGTAGAGCTCGGGCTCCTTGGTGCGGGATAATGTGATTGCTACGGGGGACATGCGGAAGCGACCCAAAATCTATGCCGAGGCTCTGTGGGCATCACAGTTGGAACGGAATCGTCATTGGATGCACGCTCGGAACGGTCCCTTTAACATTCCAATGCCGTGACCTGATACTGGGATACCTCGGTAGCGTCCGTCTAGCCTCTGGGTTGCTTCAGATGGTTGCGAGATGCCATGCGGGAGGCCGAATAGAGAGATGACGCAAAGTGAGGTAATTGCGAACTCTCGACTTGCTCACTGCGGCCTGGGGAAGTCGCAGTGAGCAAGTCAGGTTGACAGGCGAGCAGCGCACGGGTAGTTTTCTGATCGGGTTCTGTGAAAAACGCACCGGTAGTTTTCGGGTAGTTTTCGGGTAGTTTTTTGAGTCGGCCGAGTTGGTCGAGCTCGCACCGAAGCCGGAAGCCGGGTTGTTTACAGATGACGGAAAGTGAGTTGATTGCGGGATATTTTCTCAGCCTTCCGTTGTGCCGCGTTCAGACTTATAACTACTATGGGGGAAGGTGTTTGGTTGGGCATTTCATGGCGGTGTCCAGGCCGACCCCCCCGCGTGCCCCCGTAGGATGGAACCATGTTCTGTGCCAAGGTATACGAGCTGTTTACGAATGGGCAAGTCCCATGAGGGTAGAGCTCGGGCTCCTTGGTGCGGGATAATGTGATTGCTACGGGGGACATGCGGAAGCGACCCAAAATCTATGCCGAGGCTCTGTGGGCATCACAGTTGGAACGGAATCGTCATTGGATGCACGCTCGGAACGGTCCCTTTAACATTCCAATGCCGTGACCTGATACTGGGATACCTCGGTAGCGTCCGTCTAGCTTCTGGGTTGCTTCAGATGGTTGCGAGATGCCATGCGGGAGGCCGAATAGAGAGATGACGCAAAGTGAGGTAATTGCGAACTCTCGACTCAGCCTTCCGTTGTGCCGCGTTCAGACTTATAACTACTATGGGGGAAGGCGTTTGGTTGGGCATTTCATGGCGGTGTCCAGGCCGACCCCCCCGCGTGCCCCCGTAGGATGGAACCATGTTCTGTGCCAAGGTATACGAGCTGTTTACGAATGGGCAAGTCCCATGAGGGTAGAGCTCGGGCTCCTTGGTGCGGGATAATGTGATTGCTACGGGGACATGCGGAAGCGACCCAAAATCTATGCCGAGGCTCTGTGGGCATCACAGTTGGAACGGAATCGTCATTGGATGCACGCTCGGAACGGTCCCTTTAACATTCCAATGCCGTGACCTGATACTGGGATACCTCGGTAGCGTCTGTATAGCCTCTGGGTTGCTTCAGGTGGTTGCGAGATGCCATGCGGGAGGCCGAATAGAGAGATGACGCAAAGTGAGGTAATTGCGAACTCTCGACTCAGCCTTCCGTTGTGCCGCGTTCAGACTTATAACTACTATGGGGGAAGGCATTTGGTTGGGCATTTCATGGCGGTGTCCAGGCCGACCCCCCCGCGTGCCCCCGTAGGATGGAACCATGTTCTGTGCCAAGGTATACGAGCTGTTTACGAATGGGCAAGTCCCATGAGGGTAGAGCTCGGGCTCCTTGGTGCGGGATAATGTGATTGCTACGGGGACATGCGGAAGCGACCCAAAATCTATGCCGAGGCTCTGTGGGCATCACAGTTGGAACGGAATCGTCATTGGATGCACGCTCGGAACGGTCCCTTTAACATTCCAATGCCGTGACCTGATACTGGGATACCTCGGTAGCGTCTGTATAGCCTCTGGGTTGCTTCAGATGGTTGCGAGATGCCATGCGGGAGGCCGAATAGAGAGATGACGCAAAGTGAGGTAATTGCGAACTCTCGACTCAGCCTTCTGTTGTGCCGCGTTCAGACTTATAACTACTATGGGGGAAGGCGTTTGGTTGGGCATTTCATGGCGGTGTCCAGGCCGACCCCCCCGCGCGCCCCCGTAGGATGGAACCATGTTCTGTGCCAAGGTATACGAGCTGTTTACGAATGGGCAAGTCCCATGAGGGGGTAGAGCTCGGGCTCCTTGGTGCGGGATAATGTGATTGCTACGGGGACATGCGGAAGCGACCCAAAATCTATGCCGAGGCTCTGTGGGCATCACAGTTGGAACGGAATCGTCATTGGATGCACGCTCGGAACGGTCCCTTTAACATTCCAATGCCGTGACCTGATACTGTGATACCTCGGTAGCGTCCGTCTAGCTTCTGGGTTGCTTCAGATGGTTGCGAGATGCCATGCGGGAGGCCGAATAGAGAGATGACGCAAAGTGAGGTAATTGCGAACTCTCGACTCAGCCTTCCGTTGTGCCGCGTTCAGACTTATAACTACTATGGGGGAAGGTGTTTGGTTGGGCATTTCATGGCGGTGTCCATGCCGACCCCCCCGCGTGCCCCCGTAGGATGGAACCATGTTCTGTGCCAAGGTATACGAGCTGTTTACGAATGGGCAAGTCCCATGAGGGTAGAGCTCGGGCTCCTTGGTGCGGGATAATGTGATTGCTACGGGGACATGCGGAAGCGACCCAAAATCTATGCCGAGGCTCTGTGGGCATCACAGTTGGAACGGAATCGTCATTGGATGCACGCTCGGAACGGTCCCTTTAACATTCCAATGCCGTGACCTGATACTGGGATACCTCGGTAGCGTCTGTATAGCCTCTGGGTTGCTTCAGATGGTTGCGAGATGCCATGCGGGAGGCCCGAATAGAGAGATGACGCAAAGTGAGGTAATTGCGAACTCTCGACTCAGCCTTCCGTTGTGCCGCGTTCAGACTTATAACTACTATGGGGGAAGGTGTTTGGTTGGGCATTTCATGGCGGTGTCCAGGCCGACCCCCCCGCGTGCCCCCGTAGGATGGAACCATGTTCTGTGCCAAGGTATACGAGCTGTTTACGAATGGGCAAGTCCCATGAGGGTAGAGCTCGGGCTCCTTGGTGCGGGATAATGTGATTGCTACGGGGACATGCGGAAGCGACCCAGATGCTATGCCGAGGCTCTGTGGGCATCACAGTCGGAACGGAATCGTCATTGGATGCACGCTCGGAACGGTCCCCTTAACATTCCAATGCCGTGACCTGATACTGGGATACCTCGGTAGCGTCTGTATAGCCTCTGGGTTGCTTCAGATGGTTGCGAGATGCCATGCGGGAGGCCGAATAGAGAGATGACGCAAAGTGAGGTAATTGCGAACTCTCGACTCAGCCTTCCGTTGTGCCGCGTTCAGACTTATAACTACTATGGGGGAAGGTGTTTGGTTGGGCATTTCATGGCGGTGTCCAGGCCGACCCCCCCGCGTGCCCCCGTAGGATGGAACCATGTTCTGTGCCAAGGTATACGAGCTGTTTACGAATGGGCAAGTCCCATGAGGGTAGAGCTCGGGCTCCTTGGTGCGGGATAATGTGATTGCTACGGGGACATGCGGAAGCGACCCAGATGCTATGCCGAGGCTCTGTGGGTATCACAGTTGGAACGGAATCGTCATTGGATGCACGCTTGGAACGGTCCCTTCAACATTCCAATGCCGTGACCTGATACTGGGATACCTCGGTAGCGTCCGTCTAGGTTCTGGGTTGCTTTAGATGGTTGCGAGATGCCATGCGGAAGGCGGAAGAGGGATATCTCGACCTGGCCTACCGTTGTCCCGAAGAGATCTCGATTGGCATTTGATGGCCTGCCAAACGCGGAAGCCACTCGGATCGGGACACCCAGTTGCTATGCGGAGGCTTTGTGCGCATCACAGTTGGAACGGAATCGGCATTGGACGCACGCTCGGAACGGTCCCTTTATAATCCAATGTCGTGCCTCGTTCCTGCGATGCCTCTGGAGCCTTCGTCTAGCTCTTGGGTCGCTCGAGACAGTGGCCAAAAAGAGCCATTTTCGGTGGAATGACAATTGGCATTGCCAATTGTCACCCCCGCGCGTGCATCCATTCTATGATTGGGGCATATGCAAAACTCGGCGGCTGAATGGACTCGGACTGGGACACCCAGTTGCTATGCGGAGGCTCTGTGGGCATCACAGTTGGAATGGAATCGGCATTGGATGCACGCTCGGAACGGTCCCTTTACAATCCAATGCAGTGACCTGATACTGGGATACCTCGTGCGCCTGCGTCTAGCTCTTGGGTCGCTCGGGAGAAGTTCTGGGGTATGACGCTTGGCATTTGGTGGCGTGCCTATGCTGACCCCGCGCCGCGTGCCCCCTCACATGATCCATGTCCTGTGCCAAGGCATTCGTGCGGCCCTTCGAACGGCCAGTCCCAGGAGGGGACAGCTCGGGCTCCTTGGTGCGGCACATCATTCATGCGGTGGGAGCTTTGCGGAAGCGCGACTCGGATCTCGACACCCAGTTGCTATGCGGAGGCTTTGTAGGCATCACAGTTGTAACGGAATCGGCATTGGACGCACGCTCGGAACGGTCCCTTTACAATCCAATGCAGTGACCTGATACTGGGATGCCTCGTGAGCCTGCGTCTAGCTCTTGGGTCGCTCGAGACAGTCGCGAAAAAGCCACTTTCGGGGGAACGACTGTTGGCATTGCCAATTGCCACCCCCGCGCGTGCTTCCATTCTATGATTGGGGCATATGCAAAACTCGGCGGTTGAATGGACTCGGACACCCAGTTGCTATGCGGAGGCTCTGTGGGCATCACAGTTGAAAGGGAATCGGCATTGGATGCACGCTCGGAACGGTCCCTTTACAATCCAATGCAGTGACCTGATACTGGGATACCTCGTGAGCCTGCGTCTACCTCTTGGGTCGCTCGGGACAAGTTCTGGGGTATGACGCTTGGCATTCGGTGGCGTGCCAAAGCTGACCCCCCGCCGCGTGCTCCCTCTCATGATCCATGTCGTGTGCCAAGGCATTCTTGCGGCCTTTCGAATGGCCAGTCCCAGGAGGGGACAGCTCGGGCTCCTTGGTGCAGCACATCTTTCATGCGATGGGAGCTTTGCGGAATTGCGACTCGGATCGGGACACACCCAGTTGCTATGCGGAGGCTTTGTTGGCATCACAGTTGTAACGGAATCGGCATTGGACGCACGCTCGGAACGGTCCCTTTACAATCCAATGCAGTGACCTGATACTGGGATACCTCGTGAGCCTGCTTCTAGCTCTTGGGTCGCTCGAGACAGTCGCGAAAAAGCCACTTTCGGGGGAACGACTGTTGGCATTGCCAATGGCCACCCCCGCGCGTGCTTCCATTCTATGATTGGGGCATATGCAAAACTCGGCGGTTGAATGGACTAGGACTCGGACACCCGGTTGCTATGCGGAGGCTCTGTGGGCATCGCAGTTTTCACGGAATCGGCATTGGATGCACGCTCGGAACGGTCCCTTTACAATCCAATGCAGTGACCTGATACTGGGATACCTTGTGAGCCTGCGTCTACCTCCTGGGTCGCTCGGGACAAGTTCTGGGGTATGACGCTTGGCATTCGGTGGCGTGCCAAAGCTGACCCCCAGCCGCGTGCCCCCTCGCATGATCCATGTCGTGTGCCAAGGCATTCTTGCGGCCTTTCGAACGGCCAGTCCCAGGAGGGGACAGCTCGGGCTCCTTGGTGCAGCACATCTTTCATGCGATGGGAGCTTTGCGGAAGCGACTCGGATCGGGACACCCAGTTGCTATGCGGAGGCTTTGTTGGCATCACAGTTGTAACGGAATCGGCATTGGACGCACGCTCGGAACGGTCCCTTTACAATCCAATGCAGTGACCTGATACTGGGATGCCTCGTGAGCCTGCGTCTAGCTCTTGGGTCGCTCGAGACAGTCGCGAAAAAGCCACTTTCGGGGGAACGACTGTTGGCATTGCCAATGGCCACCCCCGCGCGTGCTTCCATTCTATGATTGGGGCATATGCAAAACTCGGCGGTTGAATGGACTAGGACTCGGACACCCGGTTGCTATGCGGAGGCTCTGTGGGCATCACAGTTTTCACGGAATCGGCATTGGATGCACGCTCGGAACGGTCCCTTTACAATCCAATGCAGTGACCTGATACTGGGATACCTTGTGAGCCTGCGTCTACCTCCTGGGTCGCTCGGGACAAGTTCTGGGGTATGACGCTTGGCATTCGGTGGCGTGCCAAAGCTGACCCCCAGCCGCGTGCCCCCTCGCATGATCCATGTCGTGTGCCAAGGCATCCTTGCGGCCTTTCGAACGGCCAGTCCCAGGAGGGGACAGCTCGGGCTCCTTGGTGCAGCACATCTTTCATGCGATGGGAGCTTTGCGGAAGCGCGACTCAGATCTGGACGCCCAGTTGTTATGCGGAGGCTTTGTTGGCATCACAGTTGTAACGGAATCGGCATTGGACGCACGCTCGGAACGGTCCCTTTACAATCCAATGCAGTGACCTGATACTGCGATGCCTCGTGAGCCTGCGTCTAGCTCTTGGGTTGCTCGAGACGGTCGCGAAAAAGCCACCTTCGGGGGAACGACTGTTGGCATTGCCAATTGCCACCCCCGCGCGTGCTTCCATTCTATGATTGGGGCATATGCAAAACTCGGCGGTTGAATGGACTCGGACACCCAGTTGCTATGCGGAGGCTCTGTGGGCATCACAGTTTGAAAGGGAATCGGCATTGGATGCACGCTCGGAACGGTCCCTTTACAATCCAATGCAGTGACCTGATACTGGGATACCTGGTGAGCCTGCGTCTACCTCTTGGGTCGCTCGGGACAAGTTCTGGGGTATGACGCTTGGCATTCGGTGGCGTGCCAAAGCTGACCCCCCGCCGCGTGCCCCCTCTCATGATCCATGTCGTGTGCCAAGGCATTCTTGCGGCCTTTCGAACGGCCAGTCCCAGTCCCAGGAGGGGACAGCTCGGGCTCCTTGGTGCAGCACATCTTTCATGCGATGGGAGCTTTGCGGAAGCGCGACTCGGATCTGGACACCCAGTTGTTATGCGGAGGCTTTGTTGGCATCACAGTTGTAACGGAATCGGCATTGGACGCACGCTCGGAACGGTCCCTTTACAATCCAATGCAGTGACCTGATACTGCGATGCCTCGTGAGCCTGCGTCTAGCTCTTGCGTTGCTCGAGACAGTCGCGAAAAAGCCACTTTCGGGGGAACGACTGTTGGCATTGCCAATTGCCACCCCCGCGCGTGCTTCCATTCTATGATTGGGGCATATGCAAAACTCGGCGGTTGAATGGACTCGGACACCCAGTTGCTATGCGGAGGCTCTGTGGGCATCACAGTTTGAAAGGGAATCGGCATTTGGATGCACGCTCGGAACGGTCCCTTTACAATCCAATGCAGTGACCTGATACTGGGATACCTCGTGAGCCTGCGTCTAGCTCTTGGGTCGCTCGGGACAAGTTCTGGGGTATGACGCTTGGCATTCGGTGGCGTGCCAAAGCTGACCCCCCGCCGCGTGCCCCCTCTCATGATGCATGTCGTGTGCCAAGGCATTCTTGCGGCCTTTCGAACGGCCAGTCCCAGTCCCAGGAGGGGACAGCTCGGGCTCCTTGGTGCAGCACATCTTTCATGCGATGGGAGCTTTGCGGAATTGCGACTCGGATCGGGACACCCAGTTTTTATGCGGAGGCTTTGTTGGCATCACAGTTGTAACGGAATCGGCATTGGACGCACGCTCGGAACGGTCCCTTTACAATCCAATGCAGTGACCTTATACTGGGATACCTCGTGAGCCTGCGTCTAGCTCTTGGGTCGCTCGAGACAGTTGCGAAAAAGCCACTTTCGGGGGAACGACTGTTGGCATTGCCAATTGCCACCCCCGCGCGTGCTTCCTCTCTATGATTGGGGCATATGCAAAACTCGGCGGTTGAATGGACTCCGACACCCAGTCGCTATGCGGAGGCTCTGTGGGCATCACAGTTTTTACGGAATCGGCATTTGGATGCACGCTCGGAACGGTCCCCCTTTATAATCCATTTCCTTGTCCCGTTACTGTGATACGTCTGTAGCCTACGTCTAGCTCTTGGGTCGCTCGGCAAGGTCGTGCAAATTCGGTGTACGCTGCGGGAAGTATGGATACGGCGAGTCTCCGACTAGGACAGTTTCTCTGCGAAGAGTGGCATGATGGTTGATGAGGCAATTCGATTCAGTCCCCAAGCTTTGGCCTCGGGCCACTGTGAGGGCTGTCGATTCTCTCTTTCCAACTCGTCTCCACCCAGTAACAGACTTGACGACAGGTAATCGGTCTCATTCTCGATTGTTCCTGGAGGTAGTCTTCGGAACTTTT
>BSBN01002142.1:50000-77500 GCA_027924645.1 Cunninghamia lanceolata | reverse complement strand
CCGACTTGGGCGAGTTGGTGACTTGGCGACCTCGACGACTTGGCCCCCCGAAGAATCCATCACGTCCCGCCCTGTCCAGTCCTGCCCCGCCCCGTCCCGACTTGGGCGAGTTGGCGACTTCGGTCGCGGCGAGCTGGGCGACTTGGCACCCCAAAGAATCCATATTTTTCAAGAGTGGGATTTCGCCGACTGTCCTGCCTGTCGCGGCCGCCCCATCCACCCGGACTGTCCCGTCCGTCCTGTCCACCCCGGCTGCCCCGTCCACCCTGTCCGCCCCGACCACCCCGATTGTCCCGCTCGTCCCCGTCCCGACCATCCTGTCCGCCCCGTCCCCGCGCTCGTGAATCCGTTTTTTTTTTTTTTTTTTTTCCAAGTGTGGAGTGGGGTTTCCCTTTGGCTCAGCCGCATTCCTTCCAAGTCTTGGGTGGGGTTTCCCTCTGCCCCGACCGCATTCCTTCCTTCAAAGTCTTGGGTGGGGTTGCCTGCGCTCGTGAATCCGTTTTTTTCTTCCAAGTGTGGAGTGGGGTTTCCCTTTGGCTCAACCGCATTCCTTCGAAGTCTTGGCTGGGGGGGGGGGGTTTCCCTATGCCCCGACGGCATTCCTTCCTTCCAAGTCTTGGGTGGGGTTGCCTGCGCTCGTGAATCCATTTTTTATTTTTTTTTTCCAAGTGTGGAGTGGGGTTTGCCTTTGGCTCAGCGGCATTCCTTTCAAGTCTTGGGTGGGGTTGCCTGCGCCCACCAATCCATATTTTTCAAGTGTGGAGTGGGGTTTCTCCGACTGTCCTGCCTGTCGTGGCCGCCCCACCCATCCCGACTGTCCCGTCCGTCCTGTCCACCCCGGCTGCCCCGTCCACCCTGTCCGCCCCGCTCGTCCCCGTCCCCGTCACGTCCCCGTCCCGTCACGTTCCTTCCCAGTCTTGAGTGGGGTTTCCCTCCGCCCCGACTGCATCCATTCCGAGTCTTGCACCTACGCCCGTGGAGAGGGGTTTCCATTTGCATCCGTCCCCGTCCCCATCCGCGTCCCCGTCCCCGTCCCCGTCCCTGTCCCCGTCGCCGCCCCGCCCCGGCAACCCTGTCCCGTCCCGACTTGGGTCGCGGCGACTTGGGTCGCGGCGACTTGGCCCCCAAAGGAATCTGTCGCGCCCCGCCCCGCACCTGCAACCCCGCCCCGCCCCTGCAACCCCGTCCCGACTTGGGCGAGTTGGCGACTTGGGTCGCGGCAACTTGGCCCCCCGAAGAATCCGTCCGCGTCCCTGTCCCTATACCCCCCGCCGCCCCGCCCCGGCAACCCTGTCCCGTCGCGACTTGGGTCGCGGCGACTTGGTCCCACAAAGAATCTGTCGCGCCCCGCTCCGTCCCGTCGCGTCACGCCCCGTCCCGTCGCGTCACGCCCCGTCCCGTCCCGCGCCGCGCCGCCCCGTCTCGACTTGGGTCGCGGCAACTTGGCCCTCCGAAGAATCCGTCTCGCCCCGCCCCGTCCCGCCCCGTCCCCGTCCGGTGGGGTTTCTGGAAAATTAAGAGCGGTGGGGTTTCTAGAAAATTAGGACTGGTGGGGTTTCTAGAAAATTAGGACTGGTGGGGTTTCCGCCTATTCGGTGGGGTTTCTAGAAAATTAGGAGCGGTGGGGTTTCTGCCTATCCGGTGGGGTTTCTCGAAAAGTAGGACCGGTGGGGTTTCTCGTCCCGCCGCGCCGCGCCCCACCCCGACAGCACCGCCCCGCCCGTCCCGACTTGGGCGACCTGGCACCCCAAAGAATCCGTCCCGCCCCGCCCCGGCAACCCTGTCCCGTCCCGACTTGGGTCGCGACGACTCGCCCCCGCAAAGAATCTGTCGCGCCCCGCCCCGTCCCGTCGCGTCCCGCCCCGCCCCGTCCCGCCTCGTCCGACTTGGCACCCCAGAGAATCCGTCCCGCCGCGCCCCGTCCCGACTTGGGTCGCGGCGACTTGGCCCCCCAAAGAATCTGTCGTGCCCCGTCGCGTCCCGCCCCGTCCCGTCCCGCCCCGCCCCGTCCCGTCGCGTCCCGCCCCGCCCCGTCGCGTCCCGCCCCGCCCCGCGCCGCCCGCCCCGCCCCGCCCCGTCCCGACTTGGGCGAGTTGGCGAGTTGGTCCCCCCGAAGAATCCGTCCGCGTCCGCGTCCCCGTCCCTATACCCGTCGCTGCCCCGCCCCGGCAACCCTGTCCTGTCCCGACTTGGGTCGGGGCGACTTGGCCCCCCAAAGAATCTGCCCCGCCCCCCAACCCCGTCCCGCACCGCTCCGTCTCGCCCCGCCCCGCACCGTCCCACCCCGCCCCACAACCCCGTCCCGGCAGCCCCGTCCTGGACGACTTGGCACCCCAAAGAATCCGCCCCGTCCCGACTTGGGCGAGTTGGCGACTTGGCCCCCAAAAGAATCCGTCCCGCCCCGTCCCGACTTGGGCGAGTTGGCGACTTGCCCCCCCCAAAGAATCCGCCCCGTCCCGACTTGGGCGAGTCGGCGACTTGCCCCCCCAAAGAACCCGCCCCGCCGCGCCCCCACCCGTCCCCGTCCCCGTCCCGACTTGGGTCGCGGCGACTCGCCCCCCCAAAGAATCTGTCGCGTCCCGCCCTCTCCCGCCGCGCCCCGCCCTGCACCTGCAACCTCGTCCCGTCCCGCCCCGCCCCTGCAACCCCGTCCCGACTTGGGCGAGTTGGCGACTTGGCCCCCCGAAGAATCCGTCCCGCCCCGCCCCGCCCCGCCCCGCCCCACACCACACCGCCCCACCCCACAACCCCGTCCCGTCCCGACTTGGGCGACTCGGCACCCCAAAGAATCCGTCCCGCCCCGCCCCGGCAACCCTGTCCCGTCCCGACTTGGGTCACGGCGACTCGCCCCCGCAAAGAACCTGTCGCGCCCCGCTCCGTCCCGTCGCGTCCCGCCCCGCCCCGCACCTGCAACCCCGCCCCGTCCCGCCTCGTCCGACTTGGCACCCCAAAGAATCCGTCCCACCGCGCCCCGTCCCGACTTGGGTCGCGGCGACTTGGCACCCCAAAGAATCTGTCGTGCCCCATCGCGTCCCGCTCCGTCCCGTCGCGTCCCGCCCCGTCGCGTCGCGTCGCGTCCCGCCCCGCACCGCACCTGCAAACCCGTCCCGACTTGGGCGAGTTGGCGAGTTGGCCCCCCGAAGAATCCGTCCGCGTCCCTGTCCCTATACCCGTCGCCGCCCCGGCAACCCTGTCTTGTCCCGACTTGGGCCGCGGCAGAGAATCCGCCCCGCCCCCCAACCCCGTCCCGCACCGCTCCGTCTCGTCCCGCCCCGCCCCACAACCCCGTCCCGGCAAACCCGCCCCGCCCCGCCCCGTCCCGACTTGGGCGATTTGGCGACTTGGCCCCCAAAAGAATCCATCCCGCCCCATCCCGCCACACCCCTGCAACCCCGTCCCGCCCCGTCCCGACTTGGGCGAGTTGGCGACTTGCCCCCCCAAAGAATCCGCCCCGTCCCGCCCAGCCCCGTCCCGCCGCGCCGCGCCCCCACCCGTCCCCGTCCCGACTTGGGTCGCGGCGACTCGCCCCCCCAAAGAATCTGTCGCGCCCCGCTCCGTCCCGTCGCGTCCCGCCCCGCCCCGCCCCGCCCCGCACCCGCAACCTCGCCCCGCCTCTGCAACCCCGTCCCGACTTGGGCGAGTTGGCGACTTGGGTCGCGGCAACTTGGCCCCCCGAAGAATCCGTCCCGCCCCGCCCCGCCCCGTCACGTCCAGCCCCGTCGCCGTCCGGTGGGGTTTCTAGAAAATTAAGAGCGGTGGGGTTTCTAGAAAATTAGCACTGGTGGGGTTTCCGCCTATTCGGTGGGGTTTCTAGAAAATTAGGAGCGGTGGGGTTTCTGCCTATCCGGTGGGGTTTATCGAAAAGTAGGAGCGGTGGGGTTTCCGCCTGCCCCGTCCCGACTTGGGCGACTTGGCACCCCAAAGAATCCGTCCCGCCGCGCCCCGCCCCGGCAACCCTATCCCGTCCCGACTTGGGTCGCGGCGACTTGGCCCCCCAAAGAATCCGTCGCGCCCCGTCGCGTCCCGCCCCGTCCCGCACCGGCAACCCCGTCCCGTCCCGTCTCGCACCGCCCGGCCCCTGCAACCCCGTCCCGTCCCGCCCCGCCCCTGCAACCCCGTCCCGACTTGGGCGAGTTGGCGACTTGGGCCGCGGCAACTTGGCCCCCCGAAGAATCCGTCCCGCCCCGCCCCGCCCCGTCGCCGCCCGGTGGGGTTTCTAGAAAATTAGGACTGGTGGGGTTTCTAGAAAATTAGGAGCGGTGGGGTTTCTGCCTATCCGGTGGGGTTTATTGAAAAGTAGGAGCGGCGGGGTTTCCGCCTACCCCGTCCCGACTTGGGCGACTTGGCACCCCAAAGAATCCGTCCCGCCGCGCCCTGCCCCGGCAACCCTGTCCCATCCCGACTTGGGTCGCGGCGACTTGGCCCCCGAAAGAATCTGTCGCACCCCGCCCCGTCCCGTCGCGTCCCGTCCCGCCCCGCCCCGTCGCGTCCCGCCCCGCCCCGCACCGCACCTGCAACCCCGTCGCGTCCCGCCCCGCCCCGCCCCGCCTCGCCCCGTCCCCACTTGGGCGGGTTGGCGACTTGGCCCCCCGAAGAATCCATCCGCGTCCGCGTCCGCGTCCCTGTCCCTATACCCGTCGCCGCCCCGCCCCGCCGCGCCCTGCCCCGGCAACCCTGTCCCGTCCCGACTTGGGTCGCGGCGACTTGGCCCCCCAAAGAATCTGTCGCGCCCCGTCGCGTCCCGCACCGTCCCGCCCTGCCCCGCACCTGCAACCCCGTCCCGTCCCGCCCCGCCCCGTCTCGCACCGCCCGGCCCCTGCGACCCCGTCCCGCCCCGCCCCGACTTGGGCGAGTTGCCGACTTGGGTCGCGGCAACTTGGCCCCCCGAAGAATCCGCCCCGCCCCGCCCCGCCCCGCCCCGTCCCGTCCCGACTTGGACGACTTGGCACCCCAAAGAATCCGCCCCGTCCCGACTTGGGCGAGTTGGCGACTTGGCCCCCACAAGAATCCGTCCCGCCCCATCCCGCCACACCCCTGCAACCCCGTCCCGACTTGGGCGAGTTGGCGACTTGCCCCCCCCCCCCCCCCCCAAAGAATCTGTCCCGTCTCGCCCCGCCCCGCCCCCACCCGTCCCCACCCTGGCAGTCCCGTCCCGACTTGGGCGAATTGGTGACTTCGGCCGTGACGACTTGGCCACCCAAAGAATCCATCCCGTCCAGCGCCGCCCCGTCCCGTCCCGACTTGGGCGAGTTGGCGACTTCTTTTGCGGCGACTTGGCCCCCGAATGAAACCATCTCGACCCGTCCCATCCACCCAGACTGTCCCGTCCGTCCTGTCCGCCCCGACCACCCCGATTGTCCCGCTCGTCCCCGTCCCGACCACCTGTCCGCCCCGTCCTGTCCCCGTCCCGTCCCGTCCCCGTCCCTGCGCTCGTGAATCCTTTTTTTTTTTTTTTCCAAGTGCGGAGTGGGGTTTCCCTTTGGCTCAGCCGCATTCCTTCCAAGTCTTGGGTGGGGTTGCCTGCGCTCGTGAATCCGCCCGGTGGGGTTTCTAGAAAATTAAGAGCGGTGGGGTTTCCGCCTGTCCAGTGGGATTTCTAGAAAATTAGGAGTGGTGGGGTTTCTAGAAAATTAGGAGCGGTGGGGTTTCCGCCTATCCGGTGGGGTTTCCGCCTGCCCCGCCCCGTCCTGGCTTGGGCGAGTTGGCGACTTGGCCACCCAAAGAATCGGTCACGCCCTGCTCCGTCGGGCCCCGTCTCGTCCCGCCCCGCCCCGTCCTGCCCCGCCCCGTCTCGACTTGGGCGAGTTGGCAACTTGGCCCCGCCCCGCCCCGCCCCGTCCCGTCTCGCCCCACCCCACCCCGTCCCCGTCCCGTCCGGTGGGGTTTCTGGAAAATTAAGAGCGGTGGGGTTTCTAGAAATTTAGGAGTGGTGGGGTTTCTGCCTATTCGATGGGGTTTCTAGAAAATTAGGAGCGGTGGGGTTTCTGCCCGTCCGGTGGGGTTTCTAGAAAATTAGGAGCGGTGGGGTTTCCGCCTATCCGGTGGGGTTTCTCGAAAAGTAGGAGCGGTGGGGTTTCCGCCTGCCCCGTCCCGTCCCGACTTGGGCGAGTTGGCGACTTGGACCCCCAAAGAATCCGCCCCGCCCCGCCCCGGCAACGCCGTCCCGTCCAGCCCCGTCTCGACTTGGGCGAGTTGGCAACTTGGCCCCGCAAACAATCTGTCCCGCCCCCGCCCCGCCCCTCCCCGCCCCGTCCCGCCTTGGGCGAGTTGGCAACTTGGCCCCCCAAACAATCTGTCCCGCCCCGCCCCGCCCCGTCCCGTCCCGCCCCGTCCCGCCCCGCCCCGGCAACGCCGTCCCGTCCAGCCCCGTCTCGACTTGGGCGAGTTGGCAACTTGGCCCCCCAAAGAATTCGTCCCGCCCCGTCCCGTCCGGTGGGGTTTCCGCCTGTTCAGTGGGATTTCTAGAAAATTAGGAGCGGTGGGGTTTCCGCCTGTTCGGTGGGGTTTCTAGAAAATTAGGAGCGGTGGGGTTTCCGCCTGTCCGGTGGGGTTTCTGGAAAATTAGGAGCGGTTGGGTTTCTCGTAAAGTAGGAGCGGTGGGGTTTCCGCCCACCCCGCCCCGTCGTGCCCCGTCCCATCCCGCCCCGTCCCGACTTGGGTGAGTTGGCGACTTGGCCCCCCAAAGAATCCGTCCCGCCCCGCCCCGTCCCCATCCCCATCCCCGTCCCCATCCTGCCCCGTCCGGTGGGGTTTCTAGAAAATTAGGAGTGGTGGGGTTTCTGCCTATTCGGTGGGGTTTCTAAAATATTAGTAGCGGTGGGGTTTCCGCCTGCCTCGTCCCATCCCGTCCCGTCCCGCCGCGCCGCGCCCCGCCTCGGCAGCGCCGTCCCGTCCCGCCGCGCCGCGCCCCGCCTCGGCAGCGCCGTCCCGTCCCGCCCCGTCCTGACTTGGGCGAGTTGGCGACTTGGCCCCCCAAAGAATCCGTCCTGCCCCGCCCCGTCCCGACTTGGGCGAGTTGGCAACTTGGCCCCCCAAAGAATCCGTCCCGTCCCGTCCCGACTTCGGTCGCGGCGACTTGGTGACCTGGGCGACTTGGCCCCCGAATGAAGCCATCTCCACCCGTCTCGTCCTAACTTGGGCGAGTTGGCGACATAGGATGGCATCGAGTAAAGAGGTGAGTAGAAAAGCGCAACGCCCAACCAAAAACTAAAAAGGGTGCAACACCGGGACTTCCCGGGAGGTCACCCATCCCAGTACTACTCCGGCCCAAGCGCGCTTAACTGCGGAGTTCTGATGGGATCCGGTGCACTAACGCTGGTATGATCGCACCCAACATGAAATTGTCTTCACGCTCTTGTTGTATAATGGCACCGGCCGTCCCGGTGGGGATTCTACAAAGTTAGGAGCGGTGGCGTTTCCGGAAAATCTGGTCTGGTGGGGTTTCCACAAGAACTGGTCCGGTGGGGTTTCTGTAAAATCTGGTTCAGGTTTCAGGGTTTCAGGGTTTCAGGGTTCGGGGTTCAGGGTTCAGGGTTTCAGGTTCAGGGTTCAGGGTTTCAGGGTTCAGGGTTCAGGGTTCAGGGTTTCGGGGTTTCAGGGTTCAGGGTTTCAGGGTTCAAGGTTTCAGGGTTTCAGGGTTCAGGGTTCAGGGTTTCGGGTTCAGGGTTCAGGGTTTTAGGGTTCAGGGTTTCAGGGTTTCAGGGTTCAGGGTTCAGGGGTTCAGGGTTTCAGGGTTCAGGGTTGAGGGTTTCAGGGTTCAGGGTTCAGGGTTTCAGGGTTTCAGGGCTTCAGGGTTCAGGGTTCAGGGTTTCAGGGTTGAGGGTTAAGGTTTCAGGGTTCAGGGTTTCAGTGTTCAAGGTTTCAGGGTTTGGGGTTCAGGGTTTGGGGTTCGGGTTCAGTGTTCGGGTTTCAGGGTTCAGGGCTTCAGGGTTCAGGGTTTCAGGGTTCGGGGTTCAGGTTCGGGTTTCAGGGTTCAGGGTTCAGGGTTCAGGGTTCAGGGTTTCAGGGTTCAGGGTTCCGGGTTCCAGGGTTCAGGGTTCGGGGTTCGGGGTTCAGGGTTCGGGGTTTAGGGTTCAGGGTTTCAGGGTTCAGAGTTTCAGGGTTCAGGGTTCAGGGTTCCGGTTCAGCGTTCGGGTTTCAGGGTTCGGGGTTCAGCGTTTGGGGTTCAGCGTTCAGGGTTCGGGTTTTAGGGTTCGGGTTTCAGGGTTCGGGGTTTCAGGGTTCGGGTTTCAGGGTTCAGGTTTCAGGGTTCAGGGTTTCAGGGTTCAGGGTTGAGGGTCCGGGGTTGAGGGTTGAGGGTTCGGGGTTCAGGGTTCGGGGTTCAGGGTTTCAGTGTTCAGGGTTCTGGGTTCAAGGTTCAAGGTTCAAGGTTCAGGGTTCAGGGTTCAGGGTTCAGGGTACAGGGTTCAGGGTTCGGGGTTCAGGGTTCGTGGCTCAGGGTTTCAGGGTTCGGGGTTCGGGGTTCAGGGTTCGAGGTTTCAGGGTTTCAGGGTTCAGGGTTCAGGGTTTCAGGGTTTCAGGGTTCAGGGTTCAGGGTTTCAGGGTTCATGGTTCTAGGGGTTAGGGTTCAGGGTTCAGGGTTTGGGTTTCAGGGTTCAGGGTTCAGGGTTTCAGGGTTCAGGGTTCAGGGTTCAGGGTTTCAGGGTTCTAGGGTTCAGGGTTTCAGGGTTCTAGGGTTCAGGGTTCAGGGTTCAGGGTTCAGGGTTCAGGGTTTCAAGGGTTCAGGGTTTAGGGTTTCAGGGTTCAGGGGTTCGGGTTTCAAGGTTCAAGGGTTCGGGGTTCGGGGTTCAGGGTTCAGGGTTTCGGGTTCAGGGTTCAGGGTTCAGGGTTTCAGGGTTCAGGGTTTCGGGTTTCAGGGTTCAGGGTTCATGGTTCAGGGTTCAGGGTTTCAGGGTTTAGGGTTCAGGGTTCAGGGTTCAGGGTTTCAGGGTTTCAGGGTTCAGGGTTCAGGGTTTCAAGGTTCAGGGTTTCAGGGTTCAGGGTTCAGGTTCAGGGTCTAGGTTTCAGGGTTCAGGGTTTCAGGGTTGAGGGTTAAGGTTTCAGGGTTCAGGGTTTCAGTGTTCAAGGTTTCAGGGTTTGGGGTTCAGGGTTTGGGGTTCGGGTTCAGTGTTCGGGTTTCAGGGTTCAGGGCTTCAGGGTTCAGGGTTTCAGGGTTCGGGGTTCAGGTTCGGGTTTCAGGGTTCAGGGTTCAGGGTTCAGGGTTCAGGGTTTCAGGGTTCAGGGTTCCGGGTTCCAGGGTTCAGGGTTCGGGGTTCGGGGTTCAGGGTTCGGGGTTTAGGGTTCAGGGTTTCAGGGTTCAGAGTTTCAGGGTTCAGGGTTCAGGGTTCCGGTTCAGCGTTCGGGTTTCAGGGTTCGGGGTTCAGCGTTTGGGGTTCAGCGTTCAGGGTTCGGGTTTTAGGGTTCGGGTTTCAGGGTTCGGGGTTTCAGGGTTCGGGTTTCAGGGTTCAGGTTTCAGGGTTCAGGGTTTCAGGGTTCAGGGTTGAGGGTCCGGGGTTGAGGGTTGAGGGTTCGGGGTTCAGGGTTCGGGGTTCAGGGTTTCAGTGTTCAGGGTTCTGGGTTCAAGGTTCAAGGTTCAAGGTTCAGGGTTCAGGGTTCAGGGTTCAGGGTACAGGGTTCAGGGTTCGGGGTTCAGGGTTCGTGGCTCAGGGTTTCAGGGTTCGGGGTTCGGGGTTCAGGGTTCGAGGTTTCAGGGTTTCAGGGTTCAGGGTTCAGGGTTTCAGGGTTTCAGGGTTCAGGGTTCAGGGTTTCAGGGTTCATGGTTCTAGGGGTTAGGGTTCAGGGTTCAGGGTTTGGGTTTCAGGGTTCAGGGTTCAGGGTTTCAGGGTTCAGGGTTCAGGGTTCAGGGTTTCAGGGTTCTAGGGTTCAGGGTTTCAGGGTTCTAGGGTTCAGGGTTCAGGGTTCAAGGTTCAGGGTTCAGGGTTTCAAGGGTTCAGGGTTTAGGGTTTCAGGGTTCAGGGGTTCGGGTTTCAAGGTTCAAGGGTTCGGGGTTCGGGGTTCAGGGTTCAGGGTTTCGGGTTCAGGGTTCAGGGTTCAGGGTTTCAGGGTTCAGGGTTTCGGGTTTCAGGGTTCAGGGTTCATGGTTCAGGGTTCAGGGTTTCAGGGTTTAGGGTTCAGGGTTCAGGGTTCAGGGTTTCAGGGTTTCAGGGTTCAGGGTTCAGGGTTTCAAGGTTCAGGGTTTCAGGGTTCAGGGTTCAGGTTCAGGGTCTAGGTTTCAGGGTTCAGGGTTTCAGGGTTCGGGGTTCGGGTTTCAGGGTTCAGGGTTCAGGGTTCCAGGGTTCGGGGTTCAGGGTTCAGGGTTTCGGGGTTCAGAGTTTCAGGGTTCGGGGTTCAGGGTTCCGGTTCAGGGTTCGGGTTTCAGGGTTCGGGGTTCAGGGTTCGAGGTTGAGCGTTCGGGTTTCAGGGTTCAGCGTTCGGGTTTCAGGGTTCAGGTTTCAGGGTTCGGGGTTTCAGGGTTCAGGGTTCAGGGTTCACGGTTTCAGGGTTCAGGGTTCAGGGTTCGGGGTTGAGGGTTGAGGGTTCAGGGTTTCAGGGTTCAGGGTTCAGGGTTTCAGGGTTCAGGGTTCTGGGTTCGGGGTTCAAGGTTCAAGGTTCAGGGTTCAGGGTTCAGGGTTCAGGGTTCGGGGTTCAGGGTTCGTGGCTTAGGGTTTCAGGGTTCAGGGTTCGGGGTTCGGGGTTTAGGGTTCGAGGTTTCAGGGTTCAGGGTTTAAGGGTTCGGGTTTCAGGGTTCAGGTTTCAGGATTTCAGGGTTCCAGGGTTTCAGGCTTCAGGGTTTCAGGGTTCTGGGTTTCAGGGTTCAGGGTTCTGGGGTTCAGGGTTCCGGGGTTCAGGGTTCATGGTTTCAGGGGTCAGGGTTTCAGGGTTCAGGGTTCAGGGTTCAGGGGTTAGGGTTTTAGGGGTTAGGGTTTTAGGGGTTTAGGGTTTCAGGGGTCAGGGTTTCAAGGTTCAGGGTTCAGGGTTTTAGGGTTCAGGGTTCAGGGTTCAGTGTTCAGCGGTGAGGGTTCAGGGTTCAGGGTTCAGTGTTCAGCGGTGAGGGTTCAGGGTTTCAGGGTTCAGGGTTTCAGGGTTCAGGTTCCAGGGTTCAGGTTTCAGGGTTCAGGGTTTCAGGGTTCAGGGTTCAGGGTTCCAGGGTTGAAGGTTCCAGGTTCGGAGTTCAGGGTTCGGGGTTTCAGGGTTCGGGGTTCAGGGTTCCAGGGTTCACGGTTCCAGGGTTCACGGTTGTAGGGTTCAGGGTTTCAGGGTTCAGGGTTTCAGGGTTCAGGGTTTTAGGGTTCGTGGTTCAGGGTTCGGGTTTCAAGGTTCAGGGTTCAGGGTTCCGTGTTCAGGGTTCGGGGTTCAGGGTTCGGGGTTCAGGGTTCGGGGTTTCAGGGTTCAGAGTTTCAGGGTTCAGGGTTCAGGGTTCGGGTTCAGGGTTCGGGTTTCAGGGTTCGGGGTTGAGGGTTGAGGGTTCAGGGTTCGGGTTTCAGGGTTCAGGGTTCAGGTTTCAGGGTTCGGGTTTCAGGGTTCAGTGTTTCAGGGTTCCGGGTTTCAGGGTCCGGGTTCAGGGTTCGGGTTTCAGGGTTCAGGTTTCAGGGTTCAGGGTTTCAGGGTTCAGGGTTTCAGGGTTCAGGTTTCCGGGTTCGGGGTTCAGGGTTCAGGGTTTCAGGGTTCAGAGTTTCAGGGTTCAGGGTTTAGGGTTCCGGTTTAGGGTTCGGGTTTCAAGGTTCGGGGTTTAGGGTTCGGGGTTCAGGGTTCGGGTTTCAGGGTTCAGGGTTCGGGTTTCAGGGTTCGGGTTTCAGCGTTCCGGGTTTCAGGGTTCGAGGTTTCAAGGTTCGGGTTCAGGGTTCGGGTTTCAGGGTTCGGGTTTCAGGGTTCAGGGTTTCAGGGTTCAGGGTTTCAGGGTTCAGGGTTGAGGGTCGAGGGTTGAGGGTTGAGGATTGAGGGTTTAAGGGTTCAGGGTTCAGTGTTCTTGGTTCGGGGTTCAAGGTTCGGGGTTCAGGGTTCGGGGTTCAGGGTTTCGGGGCTCAGGGTTTCGAGGCTCAGGGGTTCGGGGTTCAGGGTTCGGGTTTCAGGGTTCAGGGTTTCAGGGTTCAGGGTTTCAGGGTTCGGGTTTCAGGGTCCAGGGTTCAGGGTTCCAGGGTTTCGGGTTCCGGGTTTCAGGGTTCAGGGGTTCAGGGTTCAGGGTTTCAGGGTTCAGGGTTTCAGGGGTCAGGGTTTCAGGGTTCAGGGTTCAGGGTTCAGGGTTTAGGGGTGAGGGTTTTAGGGGTTAGGGTTTTAGGGGTTTAGGGTTTTAGGGGTTAGGGTTCATGGTTCAGGGTTCAGGGTTCAGGGTTTTAGGGTTCAGGGTTCAGGGTTCAGGGTTCAGGGTTCAGGGTTTCAGGGTTCAGGGTTCAGGGTTCAGCGTTCAGCGTTCAGCGTTGAGGGTTCAGGGTTTCAGGGTTCAGGGTTTCAGGGTTCGGGTTCCAGGGTTCAGGGTTTCAGGGTTTAGGGTTTCAGGGTTCAGGGTTCCAGGGTTCAGGGTTCCAGGGTTTGTGGTTTAGGGTTCGGGGTTCCAGGGTTCGGGGTTCAGGGTTCGGGGTTCAGGGTTCCAGGGTTCAGGGTTCAGGGTTCAGGGTTCCAGGGTTCAGGGTTCGGGGTTCGGGGTTCGGGGTTCGGGGTTCAGGTTTCAGGGTTCGGGGTTTCAGGGTTCAGGGTTTCAGGGTTCAGGGTTTCAAGGTTCGGTGTTTCAGGGTTCAGGGTTTCAGTGTTCAGGGTTCAGTGTTCAGGGTTCAGGGTTTCAGGGTTCAGGGTTCAGGGTTCAGGGTTCAGGGTTTCAGGGTTTCAAGGTTCGGGGTTTCAGGGTTCGGGTTTCAGGGTTCGGGTTTCAGGGTTCGGGTTTCAGGGTTCAGTGTTCGGGGTTCAGGGTTTTAGGGTTCAGGGTTCAGGGTTCAGGGTTTCAGGGTTCAGGGTTCCGGGTTCAGGGTTCCGGGTTCAGGGTCCGGGTTTCAGGGTTCCGGGGTTCAGGGTTCAGGGGTTCAGGGGTCAGGGGTTCAGGGGTCAGGGTTTCAGGGTTCAGGGTTTCAGGGTTCAGGGTTCAGGGGTCAGGGTTCAGGGGTTAGGGTTCAGGGGTTAGGGTTTTAGGGTTTAGGGTTTTAGGGGTTTAGGGTTTTAGGGGTTAGGGTTCAGGGTTCAGGGTTCAGGGTTTCAGGGTTCAGGGTTCAGGGTTCAGGGGTTAGGGCTTCAGGGGTTAGGGTTTTGGGTTTTAGGGTTTAGGGTTTAGGGTTTTAGGGTTTTAGGGTTTAGGGTTTTAGGGTTTAGGGTTTAGGGTTTTGGGTTTAGGGTTTTAGGGTTTAGGGTTTTGGGTTTAGGGTTTTAGGGTTTAGGGTTTTAGGGTTTTGGGTTTAGGGTTTTGGGTTTAGGGTTTAGGGTTTAGGGTTTTGGGTTTAGGGTTTTAGGGTTTAGGGTTTTAGGGTTTAGGGGTTTTCGAAAGATCTGGTTCGGTGTTGTTTCCACAAGAACTGGTCCGGTGGGGTTTCCATAAATCTGGGCCGGTGGGGTTTCTGTGAAATCTGGTATAGTGCGGTTTCTGTAAAATCTGGTCCGGCGGGGTATCCTCAAAATCAAGTCTGGTGGGGTTTCCAGATAATTCAAGTCGATGGGGTTCCCGTAAAATTTAGGACGGGGGAGCTTGGCAAGTTGGGCCATCTCGACAACTCTGGAGACCGGGGGGACTTGGGTGAATGGGTGACCTGGCCCGAGGGACTTGTTCGACCTAAGGGGGCTTGGACGGCGCAGGGGTAAGCTAACATTTCAAAACATGGTCGGCGACATGCGCTGTTGGACGTCGTTAGCTAGTGCGGATGAGGCCTGTCCAGAGGTTGACTCGTGCCACTTCGCCAACGTCAGTGGGTGTCGTTGTTTAGGAAAGGGGGCGAGGCCCATTGTAAGGAATGCAATTGGGACAAGCTCTGGGGGATGTTGTTCGAGCCCCGTTTTGGGGAACGGGGTTGGGGCCCACTGTTGGGGAAGTCAACGGGGAAGGGTGTTTTGGCCCAGTGTCGGGGTGTGTCAAGGAGGAAAGGGGTTCGGGGCTCATGCTTAGCATTGGGGAATGTCGTCGGAGTGCGAGGTCGGGGCCTAATGTTGGGGAGCATCGTCAGTGAACGTGTTTCGGGGCGAGTGTTGGGGAAAGCCATTGCGGAGTGGAGTCGAGGCCTGCTGTTAGGGGACCTGGGGTTCTCATAAAATCTGGTCCGGTCGGGTTTCGTAAAATTTGGTACGGTGGGGTTTCCACAAAGCCTGGTCCGGTGGGGTTTTCATAAAATCTGGTCCGGTGGGGTTTCCACAAGAACTGGTCCGGTGGGGTTTCCGTAAAATCTGGTCTGGTGGGGTTTCCGTAAAATCTGGTCTGATGGGGTTTCCACAAAATCTGGTCTAGTGCGGTTTCTGTAAAATCTGGTCCGGCGGGGTATCCTCAAAATTAAGTCCGGTGGGGTTTCCAGATAATTCAATTGGATGGGGTTCCCATAAAATTCAGGACGGGGGGCTTGCTTGGCAAGTTGGGCCAACTCAACGACTCTGGAGACCGGGGGACTTGGGTAAATGGGTGACCTAGCCCGAGGGACTTGTTCGACCTAAGGGGGCTTGGACGGTCGAGGGGTAAGCCAACATTTCAAAAACATGGTCGGCGACATGCGCCGTTGGACGTTGTTAACTAGTGCACTGAGGCCTGTCCAGAGGTTGACTCGTACCACTTCGCCAATGTCAGTGGGCATCGTTGTTTAGGAAAGGGGGCGAGGCCCATTGTAGGGAACGTAATTGGGACAAGCTCTGGGGGATGTCGTTCGAGCCCAGTTTTGGGGAACGGGGTTGGGGCCCAGTGTTTGGGCTGAGTGTCGAAGTGTGTCAAGGAGGAATGGGGTTCGGGGTTCGTGCCTAGCAATGGGGAATGTCCTCGGCGAGCGAGGTCGGGGCCTAGTGTTGTGGAGTACCGTCGGGTAACGTGTTTCGGGGCCAGTGTTTATGAGTGGTGGGATTTTCCTCCAGTTAATTTAGGTGGGGTTCCTATAAATATTCAATCTGACGTGGTCGATAAGAAATTCAGCTTGATGGGGTTTCCGCAAATTTTTGTTTGGTAGTTTGCGGCAAGATTCAGTCCGGCGGGGTTTCCATAAATGTTAAGGTCGTGGGATGAGCTTCCAAAAAATTTCGGGTGGTGTTTCCTCAAGGATTGGTCTGGTGGGGTTTCTAGAAAATTACGTTTGGTGGGGTTTCTAGAAAATTTCATTCGACAGGTTTTCCAAAATATCCAGTCCGATGGGGTTTCCAGAAAATTCTGTCACGCCTCGTCCCATCCCGGCCGAGGCCTGCGACCGGGATAGGACGGGGCAGCCGTGATGGGACAGGGCGGCCGGGACGGGAAAGGACAGGACAGTGCGAGACAGGTGGACTGGGCAGGACGGAACGGGACGGGATGGTCGGGATGAGATGGGATGGCACGAGACAGGATGGGACGGGACGGGCCGGGTCGAGATGGGACAGGATGGGATGGGACGGGACGGGACAGGGCGAGGCGGGGCGAGACGGGACGGGGCGGGGCTGTCCGCTATCCCCTGTCCGATGTCCCCTGTCGCCTGTCCGTTGTCCCCTGTCGGCTGTCCCCTGTTGGCTGTCGGCTGTCCGCGGGACAGGATGGGACGGGGCAGTCGGAATGGGACAGGACGACCTGGATGGGACAGGGCGGACGGGACGGGAAAGGACAGGACAGTGCGAGACAGGCGGACGAGGCAGAACAGAACGGACGAGATGGTCGGGATGAGACGGGATGGGACGGGCCGGGCCGAGATGGGACGGGATGGGATGGGACGGGACGGGACGGGACGAGCGGGACAGTCGGAACAGTCGGGACGGGACCGGGCAGGACGGGACGGGGCGGCGGGGCGGGGCGGGGCGGGGCTGTCCGCTATCCTCTGTCCACCGTCCGCTGTCCCCTGTCCCCTGTCGGCTGTCCACTGTCCGCTATCCGCTGTCCATTGTCCATTGTCCGCTATCTGATATCCGATGTCCGCTGTCTATTGTCCGCTGTCCACTGTCCATTGTCCCCTGTCCGTTATCCCACGTTCGCTGTCCATAACGCAATGTGAGGTGATTGCGAGCTCCGAGATCAAACCTTCCGTTGTGTAGCGTTCAGACTCATAATTACTATAGGGGGTAGTTTTTGTTACGCCGCTGTCCGCTGTCCCCTATCCGCAGTTTGCCGTCCCCTGTTCGCCATCCGCTGTCCGCCGTCCGCCGTCCCCTGTTTGGTGTCCTCTATCCGCTGTCCCATGTCCGCTGTGGCATGTCCGCTGTCCTCTGTCTGCTGTCCTTTGTGGCCTGTTCGCCGTCCACTGTGGCTCGTCCGTTGTCCGTTGTCCGCCGTCCGCTGTCCCTCATCCGCTGTCCACCGTCCCCTGTCCACTGTACCATGTCCACTGTCCCTTGTCCACCGTCCGCTGTGGCCTGTCCGCTGTCCGCCGTCCGCTGTCCCCTGTCTGTTCTCCCCTGTCCGCCGTCTGCTGTCCCCTGTCCCCTTTCTGCCGTCCGCTATCCCCTGTCCGCCTTCCCCTGTCCGCTGTGGCCTGTCCGCTGTCCGCAGTCTGTTGTCCCCTGTCCGCCGTCCGCTGTTCGCTGTCCCCTTTCCGCCGTCCGCTGTGCCCTATCTGCTATCCGCTGTCCGCCGTCCGCTGTCCCCTGTCCGCCGTCCGCCGTCCCCTGTCCCCTGTCCCCTGTCCGCCGTCCGCCGTCCGCCGTCCGCCGTCCCCTGTCCGCCGTCCGCTGTGCCCTGTCCGCTGTCCGCTGTCCGCCGTCCCCTGTCCCCTTTCTGCCGTCCGCTGTCCCCTGTCCGCCGTCCGCTGTCCCCTGTCCGCCGTGCCCTGTCCGCCGTCCGCTGTGGCCCGTCCGCTATGGCCTGTCCGCTGTCCCCTTTCCGCCGTCCGCCGTCCGCTGTCCCCTATCCGCTGTCCGCCGTCCGCCGTCCGCCGTCCGCCGTCCGCCGTCCCCTGTCCGCCGTCCGCCGTCCCCTGTCCAGAATGTGAGGTGATTGCGAGCTCCGAGCTCAACCTTCCATTGTGCTGCGTTCAGACTTATAACTACTATAGGGGGGTGGTGTTCATGAGGGTGCCGAGTCCATGTGCGGAAATTCGAGTTTGCATTCCAATGCAGGAAATCCGAGTTGCATTGCAATGCAGGATATCCGGGCTGTTTCTGGGCGAGCTGATTCCGGCCGAAGAGAGAGATGACGGAAAGTGAGGTAGTTGCGATCTCCGAGCTCAACCTTCCGTTGTGCTGCGTTCAGACTTATAACTACTATAGGGGGGCGGTGTTCATGAGGGTGCCGAGTCCATGTGCGGAAATCCGAGTTTGCATTGCAATGCAGGATATCCGGGCTGTTTCTGGGCGAGCTGATTCCAGCCGAAGAGAGAGATGACGGAAAGTGAGGTAGTTGCGATCTCCGAGCTCAACCTTCCGTTGTGCTGCGTTCAGACTTATAACTACTATAGGGGGGGCGGTGTTCATGAGGGTGCCGAGTCCATGTGCGGAAATCCGAGTTTGCATTGCAATGCAGGAAATCCGAGTGGCATTGCAATGCAGGATATCCGGGCTGTTTCTAGGCGAGCTGATTCCGGCCGAAGAGAGAGATGACGGAAAGTGAGGTAATTGCGAGCTCCGAGCTCAACCTTCCGTTGTGCTGCATTCAGACTTATAACTACTATAGGGGGGGCGGTGTTCATGAGGGTGCCGAGTCCATGTGCGGAAATCCGAGTTTGCATTGCAATGCAGGAAATCCGAGTTGCATTGCAATGCAGGATATCCGGGCTGTTTTTGGGCGAGCTGATTCAGGGCCGAAGAGAGAGATGACGGAAAGTGAGGTAATTGCGAGCTCCGAGCTCAACCTTCCGTTGTGCTGCGTTCAGACTTATAACTACTATAGGGGGGTGGTGTTCATGAGGGTGCCGAGTCCATGTGCGGAAATCCGAGTTGCATTGCAATGCAGGATATCCGGGCTATTTCTGGGCGAGCTGATTCTATCCGGGCTATTTCTGGGCGAGCTGATTCTATCCGGGCTATTTCTGGGCGACCTGATTCTATCCGGGATGTTTCTGGGCGACCTGATTCTATCCGGGATGTTTCTGGGCAAGCTGATTCTATCCGGGATGTTTCTGGGCGAGCTGATTCTATCCGGCCGAAGAGAGAGATGACGGAAAGTGAGGTAATTGCGAACTCTCGACTCAGCCTTCCGTTGTGCCGCGTTCAGACTTATAACTACTATGGGGGGAGGTGTTTGGGCATTTCATGGCCTGGGGTAAGTCGCAGTGAGCAAGTCGGGTTAGACATGGCGAGCTGCGCACCGGCAAACATCCGGGATATTTGCTGATCGGGTTCTAAGCTGGACGCTGGCATTTCCTCCGGGATAGCGCTGAGTTAGCCGAGTTGTGAGGTGATTGCGAAGACGGAAAGTGAGGTAATTGCGAACACTCGGCTCAGCCTTCCGTTGTGCCGCGTTCAGACTTATAACTACTGTAAGGGGCTGCTTTCAAAGACTTAGCGCTTGGTGCGTTGGTCGGCCCAGAACTGGCGCGTAGGAGATCCGGGTTCATGCATGCCGGAATTCCGAGTTACTTCTGTGGTTGAAAGTTGTTCCTGCAGTCGGCAAGTTTGTTGGCGGGCTGCAAAATGGCTAAGTCATGGCGAGTTGGTAATCGGCGAGCTGTGCAAATGCACCGGGTTGTTTTTTGGTGCAATTCGTCAAGGGTGGCGGCCTGGGGAAGTCGCAGTGAGCAAGTCGGGTTGACACGCGAGCAGCGCACGGGTAGTTTTCTGATCGGGTTCTGCGAAAAACGCACCGGTAGTTTTCGGGTAGTTTTCGGGTAGTTTTTTGAGTTGGCCGAGTTGGCCGAGCTCGCACCGAAGCCGGAAGCCGGGTTGTTTACAGATGACGGAAAGTGAGTTGATTGCGGGATATTTTCTCAGCCTTCCGTTGTGCCGCGTTCAGACTTATAACTACTATGGGGGAAGGTGTTTGGTTGGGCATTTCATGGCGGTGTCCACGCCGACCCCCCCGCGTGCCCCCGTAGGATGGAACCATGTTCTGTGCCAAGGTATACGAGCTGTTTACGAATGGGCAAGTCCCATGAGGGTAGAGCTCGGGCTCCTTGGTGCAGGATAATGTGATTGCTACGGGGACATGCGGAAGCGACCCAAAATCTATGCCGAGGCTCTGTGGGCATCACAGTTTGGAACGGAATCGTCATTGGATGCACGCTCAGAACGGTCCCTTTACATTCCAATGCCGTGACCTGATACTGGGATACCTCGGTAGCGTCCGTCTAGCCTCTGGGTTGCTTTAGATGGTTGCGAGATGCCATGCGGGAGGCCGAATAGAGAGATGACGGAAAGTGAGGTAATTGCGAACTCTCGACTTGCTCACTGCGGCCTGGGGAAGTCGCAGTGAGCAAGTCGGGTTGACAGGCGAGCAGCGCACGGGTAGTTTTCTGATCGGGTTCTGTGAAAAACGCACCGGTAGTTTTCGGGTAGTTTTCGGGTAGTTTTTTGAGTCGGCCGAGTTGGTCGAGCTCGCACCGAAGCCGGAAGCCGGGTTGTTTACAGATGACGGAAAGTGAGTTGATTGCGGGATATTTTCTCAGCCTTCCGTTGTGCCGCGTTCAGACTTATAACTACTATGGGGGAAGGTGTTTGGTTGGGCATTTCATGGCGGTGTCCAGGCCGACCCCCCCGCGTGACCCCGTAGGATGGAACCATGTTCTGTGCCAAGGTATACGAGCTGTTTACGAATGGGCAAGTCCCACGAGGGTAGAGCTCGGGCTCCTTGGTGCGGGATAATGTGATTGCTACGGGGGACATGCGGAAGCGACCCAAAATCTATGCCGAGGCTCTGTGGGCATCACAGTTGGAACGGAATCGTCATTGGATGCACGCTCGGAACGGTCCCTTTAACATTCCAATGCCGTGACCTGATACTGGGATACCTCGGTAGCGTCCGTCTAGCCTCTGGGTTGCTTCAGATGGTTGCGAGATGCCATGCGGGAGGCCGAATAGAGAGATGACGCAAAGTGAGGTAATTGCGAACTCTCGACTTGCTCACTGCGGCCTGGGGAAGTCGCAGTGAGCAAGTCAGGTTGACAGGCGAGCAGCGCACGGGTAGTTTTCTGATCGGGTTCTGTGAAAAACGCACCGGTAGTTTTCGGGTAGTTTTCGGGTAGTTTTTTGAGTCGGCCGAGTTGGTCGAGCTCGCACCGAAGCCGGAAGCCGGGTTGTTTACAGATGACGGAAAGTGAGTTGATTGCGGGATATTTTCTCAGCCTTCCGTTGTGCCGCGTTCAGACTTATAACTACTATGGGGGAAGGTGTTTGGTTGGGCATTTCATGGCGGTGTCCAGGCCGACCCCCCCGCGTGCCCCCGTAGGATGGAACCATGTTCTGTGCCAAGGTATACGAGCTGTTTACGAATGGGCAAGTCCCATGAGGGTAGAGCTCGGGCTCCTTGGTGCGGGATAATGTGATTGCTACGGGGGACATGCGGAAGCGACCCAAAATCTATGCCGAGGCTCTGTGGGCATCACAGTTGGAACGGAATCGTCATTGGATGCACGCTCGGAACGGTCCCTTTAACATTCCAATGCCGTGACCTGATACTGGGATACCTCGGTAGCGTCCGTCTAGCTTCTGGGTTGCTTCAGATGGTTGCGAGATGCCATGCGGGAGGCCGAATAGAGAGATGACGCAAAGTGAGGTAATTGCGAACTCTCGACTCAGCCTTCCGTTGTGCCGCGTTCAGACTTATAACTACTATGGGGGAAGGCGTTTGGTTGGGCATTTCATGGCGGTGTCCAGGCCGACCCCCCCGCGTGCCCCCGTAGGATGGAACCATGTTCTGTGCCAAGGTATACGAGCTGTTTACGAATGGGCAAGTCCCATGAGGGTAGAGCTCGGGCTCCTTGGTGCGGGATAATGTGATTGCTACGGGGACATGCGGAAGCGACCCAAAATCTATGCCGAGGCTCTGTGGGCATCACAGTTGGAACGGAATCGTCATTGGATGCACGCTCGGAACGGTCCCTTTAACATTCCAATGCCGTGACCTGATACTGGGATACCTCGGTAGCGTCTGTATAGCCTCTGGGTTGCTTCAGGTGGTTGCGAGATGCCATGCGGGAGGCCGAATAGAGAGATGACGCAAAGTGAGGTAATTGCGAACTCTCGACTCAGCCTTCCGTTGTGCCGCGTTCAGACTTATAACTACTATGGGGGAAGGCATTTGGTTGGGCATTTCATGGCGGTGTCCAGGCCGACCCCCCCGCGTGCCCCCGTAGGATGGAACCATGTTCTGTGCCAAGGTATACGAGCTGTTTACGAATGGGCAAGTCCCATGAGGGTAGAGCTCGGGCTCCTTGGTGCGGGATAATGTGATTGCTACGGGGACATGCGGAAGCGACCCAAAATCTATGCCGAGGCTCTGTGGGCATCACAGTTGGAACGGAATCGTCATTGGATGCACGCTCGGAACGGTCCCTTTAACATTCCAATGCCGTGACCTGATACTGGGATACCTCGGTAGCGTCTGTATAGCCTCTGGGTTGCTTCAGATGGTTGCGAGATGCCATGCGGGAGGCCGAATAGAGAGATGACGCAAAGTGAGGTAATTGCGAACTCTCGACTCAGCCTTCCGTTGTGCCGCGTTCAGACTTATAACTACTATGGGGGAAGGCGTTTGGTTGGGCATTTCATGGCGGTGTCCAGGCCGACCCCCCCGCGCGCCCCCGTAGGATGGAACCATGTTCTGTGCCAAGGTATACGAGCTGTTTACGAATGGGCAAGTCCCATGAGGGGGTAGAGCTCGGGCTCCTTGGTGCGGGATAATGTGATTGCTACGGGGACATGCGGAAGCGACCCAAAATCTATGCCGAGGCTCTGTGGGCATCACAGTTGGAACGGAATCGTCATTGGATGCACGCTCGGAACGGTCCCTTTAACATTCCAATGCCGTGACCTGATACTGTGATACCTCGGTAGCGTCCGTCTAGCTTCTGGGTTGCTTCAGATGGTTGCGAGATGCCATGCGGGAGGCCGAATAGAGAGATGACGCAAAGTGAGGTAATTGCGAACTCTCGACTCAGCCTTCCGTTGTGCCGCGTTCAGACTTATAACTACTATGGGGGAAGGTGTTTGGTTGGGCATTTCATGGCGGTGTCCATGCCGACCCCCCCGCGTGCCCCCGTAGGATGGAACCATGTTCTGTGCCAAGGTATACGAGCTGTTTACGAATGGGCAAGTCCCATGAGGGTAGAGCTCGGGCTCCTTGGTGCGGGATAATGTGATTGCTACGGGGACATGCGGAAGCGACCCAAAATCTATGCCGAGGCTCTGTGGGCATCACAGTTGGAACGGAATCGTCATTGGATGCACGCTCGGAACGGTCCCTTTAACATTCCAATGCCGTGACCTGATACTGGGATACCTCGGTAGCGTCTGTATAGCCTCTGGGTTGCTTCAGATGGTTGCGAGATGCCATGCGGGAGGCCCGAATAGAGAGATGACGCAAAGTGAGGTAATTGCGAACTCTCGACTCAGCCTTCCGTTGTGCCGCGTTCAGACTTATAACTACTATGGGGGAAGGTGTTTGGTTGGGCATTTCATGGCGGTGTCCAGGCCGACCCCCCCGCGTGCCCCCGTAGGATGGAACCATGTTCTGTGCCAAGGTATACGAGCTGTTTACGAATGGGCAAGTCCCATGAGGGTAGAGCTCGGGCTCCTTGGTGCGGGATAATGTGATTGCTACGGGGACATGCGGAAGCGACCCAGATGCTATGCCGAGGCTCTGTGGGCATCACAGTCGGAACGGAATCGTCATTGGATGCACGCTCGGAACGGTCCCCTTAACATTCCAATGCCGTGACCTGATACTGGGATACCTCGGTAGCGTCTGTATAGCCTCTGGGTTGCTTCAGATGGTTGCGAGATGCCATGCGGGAGGCCGAATAGAGAGATGACGCAAAGTGAGGTAATTGCGAACTCTCGACTCAGCCTTCCGTTGTGCCGCGTTCAGACTTATAACTACTATGGGGGAAGGTGTTTGGTTGGGCATTTCATGGCGGTGTCCAGGCCGACCCCCCCGCGTGCCCCCGTAGGATGGAACCATGTTCTGTGCCAAGGTATACGAGCTGTTTACGAATGGGCAAGTCCCATGGGGTAGAGCTCGGGCTCCTTGGTGCGGGATAATGTGATTGCTACGGGGACATGCGGAAGCGACCCAGATGCTATGCCGAGGCTCTGTGGGTATCACAGTTGGAACGGAATCGTCATTGGATGCACGCTTGGAACGGTCCCTTCAACATTCCAATGCCGTGACCTGATACTGGGATACCTCGGTAGCGTCCGTCTAGGTTCTGGGTTGCTTTAGATGGTTGCGAGATGCCATGCGGAAGGCGGAAGAGGGATATCTCGACCTGGCCTACCGTTGTCCCGAAGAGATCTCGATTGGCATTTGATGGCCTGCCAAACGGCGGAAGCCACCTTCGGATCGGGGACACCCAGTTGCTATGCGGAGGCTTTGTGCGCATCACAGTTGGAACGGAATCGGCATTGGACGCACGCTCGGAAACGGTCCCTTTATAATCCAATGTCGTGCCTCGTTCCTGCGATGCCACTGGAGCCTTCGTCTAGCTCTTGGGTCGCTCGAGACAGTGGCCAAAAAGAGCCATTTTTCGGTGGAATGACAATTGGCATTGCCAATTGTCACCCCCGCGCGTGCATCCATTCTATGATTGGGGCATATGCAAAACTCGGCGGCTGAATGGACTCGGACTGGGACACCCAGTTGCTATGCGGAGGCTCTGTGGGCATCACAGTTGGAATGGAATCGGCATTGGATGCACGCTCGGAACGGTCCCTTTACAATCCAATGCAGTGACCTGATACTGGGATACCTCGTGCGCCTGCGTCTAGCTCTTGGGTCGCTCGGGAGAAGTTCTGGGGTATGACGCTTGGCATTTGGTGGCGTGCCTATGCTGACCCCGCGCCGCGTGCCCCCCTCACATGATCCATGTCCTGTGCCAAGGCATTCGTGCGGCCCTTCGAACGGCCAGTCCCAGAGGGGACAGCTCGGGGCTCCGTTGGTGCGGCACATCATTCATGCGGTGGGAGCTTTGCGGAAGCGCGACTCGGATCTCGACCCCCAGTTGCTATGCGGAGGCTTTGTAGGCATCACAGTTGTAACGGAATCGGCATTGGACGCACGCTACGGACGGTCCCTTACAATCCAATGCAGTGACCTGAGACTGGGATGCCTCGTGAGCCTGCGTCTAGCTCTTGGTCGCTCGAGACAGTCGCGAAAAAGCCACTTTCGGGGGAACGACTGTTGGCATTGCCAATTGCCACCCCCGCGCGTGCTTCCATTCTATGATTGGGCATATGCAAAACTCGGCGGTTGAATGGACTCGGACACCCAGTTGCTATGCGGAGGCTCTGTGGGCATCACAGTTGAAAGGGAATCGGCATTGGATGCACGCTCGGAACGGTCCCTTTACAATCCAATGCAGTGACCTGATACTGGGATACCTCGTGAGCCTGCGTCTACCTCTTGGGTCGCTCGGGACAAGTTCTGGGGTATGACGCTTGGCATTCGGTGGCGTTGCCAAGCTGACCCCCCGCCGCGTGCTCCCTCTCATGATCCATGTCGTGTGCCAAGGCATTCTTGCGGCCTTTCGAATGGCCAGTCCCAGGAGGGGACAGCTCGGGCTCCTTGGTGCAGCACATCTTTCATGCGATGGGAGCTTTGCGGATTGCGACTCGGATCGGGACACACCCAGTTGCTATGCGGAGGCTTTGTTGGCATCACAGTTGTAACGGAATCGGCATTGGACGCACGCTCGGAACGGTCCCTTTACAATCCAATGCAGTGACCTGATACTGGGATACCTCGTGAGCCTGCTTCTAGCTCTTGGGTCGCTCGGAGACAGTCGCGAAAAGCCACTTTCGGGGGAACGACTGTTGGCATTGCCAATGGCCACCCCCGCGCGTGCTTCCATTCTATGATTGGGGCATATGCAAAACTCGGCGGTTGAATGGACTAGGACTCGGACACCCGGTTGCTATGCGGGAGGCTCTGTGGGCATCGCAGTTTTCACGGAATCGGCATTGGATGCACGCTCGGAACGGTCCCTTTACAATCCAATGCAGTGACCTGATACTGGGATACCTTGTGAGCCTGCGTCTACCTCCTGGGTCGCTCGGGACAAGTTCTGGGGTATGACGCTTGGCATTCGGTGGCGTGCCAAAGCTGACCCCCAGCCGCGTGCCCCCTCGCATGATCCATGTCCGTGTGCCAAGGCATTCTTGCGGCCTTTCGAACGGCCAGTCCCAGGAAGGGGACAGCTCGGGCTCCTTGGTGCAGCACATCTTCATGCGATGGGAGCTTTGCGGAAGCGACTCGGATCGGGACACCCAGTTGCTATGCGGAGGCTTTGTTGGCATCACAGTTGTAACGGAATCGGCATTGGACGCACGCTCGGAACGGTCCCTTTACAATCCAATGCAGTGACCTGATACTGGGATGCCTCGTGAGCCTGCGTCTAGCTCTTGGGTCGCTCGAGACAGTCGCGAAAAAGCCACTTTCGGGGGAACGACTGTTGGCATTGCCAATGGCCACCCCCGCGCGTGCTTCCATTCTATGATTGGGGCATATGCAAAACTCGGCGGTTGAATGGACTAGGACTCGGACACCCGGTTGCTATGCGGAGGCTCTGTGGGCATCACAGTTTTCACGGAATCGGCATTGGATGCACGCTCGGAACGGTCCCTTTACAATCCAATGCAGTGACCTGATACTGGGATACCTTGTGAGCCTGCGTCTACCTCCTGGGTCGCTCGGGACAAGTTCTGGGGTATGACGCTTGGCATTCGGTGGCGTGCCAAAGCTGACCCCAGCCGCGTGCCCCCTCGCATGATCCATGTCGTGTGCCAAGGCATCCTTGCGGCCTTTCGAACGCCCAGTCCCAGGAGGGGACAGCTCGGGCTCCTTGGTGCAGCACATCTTTCATGCGATGGGAGCTTTGCGGAAGCGCGACTCAGATCTGGACGCCCAGTTGTTATGCGGAGGCTTTGTTGGCATCACAGTTGTAACGGAATCGGCATGGACGCACGCTCGGAACGGTCCCCTTTACAATCCAATGCAGTGACCTGATACTGCGATGCCTCGTGAGCCTGCGTCTAGCTCTTGGGTTGCTCGAGACGGTCGCGAAAAAGCCACCTTCGGGGGAACGACTGTTGGCATTGCCAATTGCCACCCCGCGCGTGCTTCCATTCTATGATTGGGGCATATGCAAAACTCGGCGGTTGAATGGACTCGGACACCCAGTTGCTATGCGGAGGGCTCTGTGGGCATCACAGTTTGAAAGGGAATCGGCATTGGATGCACGCTCGGAACGGTCCCTTTACAATCCAATGCAGTGACCTGATACTGGGATACCTGGTGAGCCTGCGTCTACCTCTTGGGTCGCTCGGGACAAGTTCTGGGGTATGACGCTTGGCATTCGGTGGCGTGCCAAAGCTGACCCCCCGCGCGTGCCCCCCTTCTCATGATCCATGTCGTGTGCCAAGGCATTCTTGCGGCCTTTCGAACGGCCAGTCCCAGTCCCAGGAGGGGACAGCTCGGGCTCCTTGGTGCAGCACATCTTTCATGCGATGGGAGCTTTGCGGAAGCGCGACTCGGATCTGGACACCCAGTTGTTATGCGGAGGCTTTGTTGGCATCACAGTTGTAACGGAATCGGCATTGGACGCACGCTCGGAACGGTCCCTTTACAATCCAATGCAGTGACCTGATACTGCGATGCCTCGTGAGCCTGCGTCTAGCTCTTGCGTTGCTCGAGACAGTCGCGAAAAAGCCACTTTCGGGGGAACGACTGTTGGCATTGCCAATTGCCACCCCCGCGCGTGCTTCCATTCTATGATTGGGGCATATGCAAAACTCGCGGTTGAATGGACTCGGACACCCAGTTGCTATGCGGAGGCTCTGTGGGCATCACAGTTTGAAAGGGAATCGGCATTTGGATGCACGCTCGGAACGGTCCCTTTACAATCCAATGCAGTGACCTGATACTGGGATACCTCGTGAGCCTGCGTCTAGCTCTTGGGTCGCTCGGGACAAGTTCTGGGGTATGACGCTTGGCATTCGGTGGCGTGCCAAAGCTGACCCCCCGCCGCGTGCCCCCCTCTCATGATGCATGTCGTGTGCCAAGGCATTCCTTGCGGCCTTTCGAACGGCCAGTCCCAGTCCCAGGAGGGGACAGCTCGGGCTCCTTGGTGCAGCACATCTTTCATGCGATGGGAGCTTTGCGGAATTGCGACTCGGATCGGGACACCCAGTTTTATGCGGAGGCTTTGTTGGCATCACAGTTGTAACGGAATCGGCATTGGACGCACGCTCGGAACGGTCCCTTTACAATCCAATGCAGTGACCTTATACTGGGATACCTCGTGAGCCTGCGT
>BSBN01002142.1:10000-40000 GCA_027924645.1 Cunninghamia lanceolata | reverse complement strand
TCCGGTGGGGTTTCCGCCTATCCGGTGGGGTTCCTAGAAATTTAGGAGCGGTGGGGTTTCTGCCTATCCGGTGGGGTTTCCGCCTGTCCGGTGGGGTTTCCGAGTGAGGTAATTGCGAAAAAAAATCTCAACCTTCCGTTGTGCTGCGTTCAGACTTATAACTACTATAGGGGAATGGTGTTTGGACGGGCCTGTCAGAGCATTAGCTTACATATATATATATATATATATAACGCGAGCGCGGCGACTTGGCGACTTGGGCGACTTGGCGAATTGGCGAATCCATCTCGACCCGTCCCGTCCCGGCAGCCCCGTCCTGATTCTATCCGGGCTGTTTCTGGGCGAGCTGATTCTATCCGGGATGTTTCTGGGCGCGCTGATTCTATCCGGGCTGTTTCTGGGCGAGCTGATTCTATCCGGGCTGTTTCTGGGCGAGCTGATTCCGGGCTGATTCTATCCGGGATGTTTCTGGGCGAGCTGATTCTATCCGGGCTGTTTCTGGGCGAGCTGATTCCGGCCGACTTGGCGAATTGGCGAATCCATCTCGACCCGTCCCGTTCCGGCAGCCCCGTCCTGGCAGTCCCGTCCCGACTTGGGCGAGTTGGTGACTTGGCGACCTCGACGACTTGGCCCCCCGAAGAATCCATCACGTCCCGCCCTGTCCAGTCCTGCCCCGCCCCGTCCCGACTTGGGCGAGTTGGCGACTTCGGTCGCGGCGAGCTGGGCGACTTGGCACCCCAAAGAATCCATATTTTTCAAGAGTGGGATTTCGCCGACTGTCCTGCCTGTCGCGGCCGCCCCATCCACCCGGACTGTCCCGTCCGTCCTGTCCACCCCGGCTGCCCCGTCCACCCTGTCCGCCCCGACCACCCCGATTGTCCCGCTCGTCCCCGTCCCGACCATCCTGTCCGCCCCGTCCCCGCGCTCGTGAATCCGTTTTTTTTTTTTTTTTTTTTCCAAGTGTGGAGTGGGGTTTCCCTTTGGCTCAGCCGCATTCCTTCCAAGTCTTGGGTGGGGTTTCCCTCTGCCCCGACCGCATTCCTTCCTTCAAAGTCTTGGGTGGGGTTGCCTGCGCTCGTGAATCCGTTTTTTTCTTCCAAGTGTGGAGTGGGGTTTCCCTTTGGCTCAACCGCATTCCTTCGAAGTCTTGGCTGGGGGGGGGGGGTTTCCCTATGCCCCGACGGCATTCCTTCCTTCCAAGTCTTGGGTGGGGTTGCCTGCGCTCGTGAATCCATTTTTTATTTTTTTTTTCCAAGTGTGGAGTGGGGTTTGCCTTTGGCTCAGCGGCATTCCTTTCAAGTCTTGGGTGGGGTTGCCTGCGCCCACCAATCCATATTTTTCAAGTGTGGAGTGGGGTTTCTCCGACTGTCCTGCCTGTCGTGGCCGCCCCACCCATCCCGACTGTCCCGTCCGTCCTGTCCACCCCGGCTGCCCCGTCCACCCTGTCCGCCCCGCTCGTCCCCGTCCCCGTCACGTCCCCGTCCCGTCACGTTCCTTCCCAGTCTTGAGTGGGGTTTCCCTCCGCCCCGACTGCATCCATTCCGAGTCTTGCACCTACGCCCGTGGAGAGGGGTTTCCATTTGCATCCGTCCCCGTCCCCATCCGCGTCCCCGTCCCCGTCCCCGTCCCTGTCCCCGTCGCCGCCCCGCCCCGGCAACCCTGTCCCGTCCCGACTTGGGTCGCGGCGACTTGGGTCGCGGCGACTTGGCCCCCAAAGGAATCTGTCGCGCCCCGCCCCGCACCTGCAACCCCGCCCCGCCCCTGCAACCCCGTCCCGACTTGGGCGAGTTGGCGACTTGGGTCGCGGCAACTTGGCCCCCCGAAGAATCCGTCCGCGTCCCTGTCCCTATACCCCCCGCCGCCCCGCCCCGGCAACCCTGTCCCGTCGCGACTTGGGTCGCGGCGACTTGGTCCCACAAAGAATCTGTCGCGCCCCGCTCCGTCCCGTCGCGTCACGCCCCGTCCCGTCGCGTCACGCCCCGTCCCGTCCCGCGCCGCGCCGCCCCGTCTCGACTTGGGTCGCGGCAACTTGGCCCTCCGAAGAATCCGTCTCGCCCCGCCCCGTCCCGCCCCGTCCCCGTCCGGTGGGGTTTCTGGAAAATTAAGAGCGGTGGGGTTTCTAGAAAATTAGGACTGGTGGGGTTTCTAGAAAATTAGGACTGGTGGGGTTTCCGCCTATTCGGTGGGGTTTCTAGAAAATTAGGAGCGGTGGGGTTTCTGCCTATCCGGTGGGGTTTCTCGAAAAGTAGGACCGGTGGGGTTTCTCGTCCCGCCGCGCCGCGCCCCACCCCGACAGCACCGCCCCGCCCGTCCCGACTTGGGCGACCTGGCACCCCAAAGAATCCGTCCCGCCCCGCCCCGGCAACCCTGTCCCGTCCCGACTTGGGTCGCGACGACTCGCCCCCGCAAAGAATCTGTCGCGCCCCGCCCCGTCCCGTCGCGTCCCGCCCCGCCCCGTCCCGCCTCGTCCGACTTGGCACCCCAGAGAATCCGTCCCGCCGCGCCCCGTCCCGACTTGGGTCGCGGCGACTTGGCCCCCCAAAGAATCTGTCGTGCCCCGTCGCGTCCCGCCCCGTCCCGTCGCGTCCCGCCCCGCCCCGTCGCGTCCCGCCCCGCCCCGCGCCGCCCGCCCCGCCCCGCCCCGTCCCGACTTGGGCGAGTTGGCGAGTTGGTCCCCCCGAAGAATCCGTCCGCGTCCGCGTCCCCGTCCCTATACCCGTCGCTGCCCCGCCCCGGCAACCCTGTCCTGTCCCGACTTGGGTCGGGGCGACTTGGCCCCCCAAAGAATCTGCCCCGCCCCCCAACCCCGTCCCGCACCGCTCCGTCTCGCCCCGCCCCGCACCGTCCCACCCCGCCCCACAACCCCGTCCCGGCAGCCCCGTCCTGGACGACTTGGCACCCCAAAGAATCCGCCCCGTCCCGACTTGGGCGAGTTGGCGACTTGGCCCCCAAAAGAATCCGTCCCGCCCCGTCCCGACTTGGGCGAGTTGGCGACTTGCCCCCCCCAAAGAATCCGCCCCGTCCCGACTTGGGCGAGTCGGCGACTTGCCCCCCCAAAGAACCCGCCCCGCCGCGCCCCCACCCGTCCCCGTCCCCGTCCCGACTTGGGTCGCGGCGACTCGCCCCCCCAAAGAATCTGTCGCGTCCCGCCCTCTCCCGCCGCGCCCCGCCCTGCACCTGCAACCTCGTCCCGTCCCGCCCCGCCCCTGCAACCCCGTCCCGACTTGGGCGAGTTGGCGACTTGGCCCCCCGAAGAATCCGTCCCGCCCCGCCCCGCCCCGCCCCGCCCCACACCACACCGCCCCACCCCACAACCCCGTCCCGTCCCGACTTGGGCGACTCGGCACCCCAAAGAATCCGTCCCGCCCCGCCCCGGCAACCCTGTCCCGTCCCGACTTGGGTCACGGCGACTCGCCCCCGCAAAGAACCTGTCGCGCCCCGCTCCGTCCCGTCGCGTCCCGCCCCGCCCCGCACCTGCAACCCCGCCCCGTCCCGCCTCGTCCGACTTGGCACCCCAAAGAATCCGTCCCACCGCGCCCCGTCCCGACTTGGGTCGCGGCGACTTGGCACCCCAAAGAATCTGTCGTGCCCCATCGCGTCCCGCTCCGTCCCGTCGCGTCCCGCCCCGTCGCGTCGCGTCGCGTCCCGCCCCGCACCGCACCTGCAAACCCGTCCCGACTTGGGCGAGTTGGCGAGTTGGCCCCCCGAAGAATCCGTCCGCGTCCCTGTCCCTATACCCGTCGCCGCCCCGGCAACCCTGTCTTGTCCCGACTTGGGCCGCGGCAGAGAATCCGCCCCGCCCCCCAACCCCGTCCCGCACCGCTCCGTCTCGTCCCGCCCCGCCCCACAACCCCGTCCCGGCAAACCCGCCCCGCCCCGCCCCGTCCCGACTTGGGCGATTTGGCGACTTGGCCCCCAAAAGAATCCATCCCGCCCCATCCCGCCACACCCCTGCAACCCCGTCCCGCCCCGTCCCGACTTGGGCGAGTTGGCGACTTGCCCCCCCAAAGAATCCGCCCCGTCCCGCCCAGCCCCGTCCCGCCGCGCCGCGCCCCCACCCGTCCCCGTCCCGACTTGGGTCGCGGCGACTCGCCCCCCCAAAGAATCTGTCGCGCCCCGCTCCGTCCCGTCGCGTCCCGCCCCGCCCCGCCCCGCCCCGCACCCGCAACCTCGCCCCGCCTCTGCAACCCCGTCCCGACTTGGGCGAGTTGGCGACTTGGGTCGCGGCAACTTGGCCCCCCGAAGAATCCGTCCCGCCCCGCCCCGCCCCGTCACGTCCAGCCCCGTCGCCGTCCGGTGGGGTTTCTAGAAAATTAAGAGCGGTGGGGTTTCTAGAAAATTAGCACTGGTGGGGTTTCCGCCTATTCGGTGGGGTTTCTAGAAAATTAGGAGCGGTGGGGTTTCTGCCTATCCGGTGGGGTTTATCGAAAAGTAGGAGCGGTGGGGTTTCCGCCTGCCCCGTCCCGACTTGGGCGACTTGGCACCCCAAAGAATCCGTCCCGCCGCGCCCCGCCCCGGCAACCCTATCCCGTCCCGACTTGGGTCGCGGCGACTTGGCCCCCCAAAGAATCCGTCGCGCCCCGTCGCGTCCCGCCCCGTCCCGCACCGGCAACCCCGTCCCGTCCCGTCTCGCACCGCCCGGCCCCTGCAACCCCGTCCCGTCCCGCCCCGCCCCTGCAACCCCGTCCCGACTTGGGCGAGTTGGCGACTTGGGCCGCGGCAACTTGGCCCCCCGAAGAATCCGTCCCGCCCCGCCCCGCCCCGTCGCCGCCCGGTGGGGTTTCTAGAAAATTAGGACTGGTGGGGTTTCTAGAAAATTAGGAGCGGTGGGGTTTCTGCCTATCCGGTGGGGTTTATTGAAAAGTAGGAGCGGCGGGGTTTCCGCCTACCCCGTCCCGACTTGGGCGACTTGGCACCCCAAAGAATCCGTCCCGCCGCGCCCTGCCCCGGCAACCCTGTCCCATCCCGACTTGGGTCGCGGCGACTTGGCCCCCGAAAGAATCTGTCGCACCCCGCCCCGTCCCGTCGCGTCCCGTCCCGCCCCGCCCCGTCGCGTCCCGCCCCGCCCCGCACCGCACCTGCAACCCCGTCGCGTCCCGCCCCGCCCCGCCCCGCCTCGCCCCGTCCCCACTTGGGCGGGTTGGCGACTTGGCCCCCCGAAGAATCCATCCGCGTCCGCGTCCGCGTCCCTGTCCCTATACCCGTCGCCGCCCCGCCCCGCCGCGCCCTGCCCCGGCAACCCTGTCCCGTCCCGACTTGGGTCGCGGCGACTTGGCCCCCCAAAGAATCTGTCGCGCCCCGTCGCGTCCCGCACCGTCCCGCCCTGCCCCGCACCTGCAACCCCGTCCCGTCCCGCCCCGCCCCGTCTCGCACCGCCCGGCCCCTGCGACCCCGTCCCGCCCCGCCCCGACTTGGGCGAGTTGCCGACTTGGGTCGCGGCAACTTGGCCCCCCGAAGAATCCGCCCCGCCCCGCCCCGCCCCGCCCCGTCCCGTCCCGACTTGGACGACTTGGCACCCCAAAGAATCCGCCCCGTCCCGACTTGGGCGAGTTGGCGACTTGGCCCCCACAAGAATCCGTCCCGCCCCATCCCGCCACACCCCTGCAACCCCGTCCCGACTTGGGCGAGTTGGCGACTTGCCCCCCCCCCCCCCCCCCAAAGAATCTGTCCCGTCTCGCCCCGCCCCGCCCCCACCCGTCCCCACCCTGGCAGTCCCGTCCCGACTTGGGCGAATTGGTGACTTCGGCCGTGACGACTTGGCCACCCAAAGAATCCATCCCGTCCAGCGCCGCCCCGTCCCGTCCCGACTTGGGCGAGTTGGCGACTTCTTTTGCGGCGACTTGGCCCCCGAATGAAACCATCTCGACCCGTCCCATCCACCCAGACTGTCCCGTCCGTCCTGTCCGCCCCGACCACCCCGATTGTCCCGCTCGTCCCCGTCCCGACCACCTGTCCGCCCCGTCCTGTCCCCGTCCCGTCCCGTCCCCGTCCCTGCGCTCGTGAATCCTTTTTTTTTTTTTTTCCAAGTGCGGAGTGGGGTTTCCCTTTGGCTCAGCCGCATTCCTTCCAAGTCTTGGGTGGGGTTGCCTGCGCTCGTGAATCCGCCCGGTGGGGTTTCTAGAAAATTAAGAGCGGTGGGGTTTCCGCCTGTCCAGTGGGATTTCTAGAAAATTAGGAGTGGTGGGGTTTCTAGAAAATTAGGAGCGGTGGGGTTTCCGCCTATCCGGTGGGGTTTCCGCCTGCCCCGCCCCGTCCTGGCTTGGGCGAGTTGGCGACTTGGCCACCCAAAGAATCGGTCACGCCCTGCTCCGTCGGGCCCCGTCTCGTCCCGCCCCGCCCCGTCCTGCCCCGCCCCGTCTCGACTTGGGCGAGTTGGCAACTTGGCCCCGCCCCGCCCCGCCCCGTCCCGTCTCGCCCCACCCCACCCCGTCCCCGTCCCGTCCGGTGGGGTTTCTGGAAAATTAAGAGCGGTGGGGTTTCTAGAAATTTAGGAGTGGTGGGGTTTCTGCCTATTCGATGGGGTTTCTAGAAAATTAGGAGCGGTGGGGTTTCTGCCCGTCCGGTGGGGTTTCTAGAAAATTAGGAGCGGTGGGGTTTCCGCCTATCCGGTGGGGTTTCTCGAAAAGTAGGAGCGGTGGGGTTTCCGCCTGCCCCGTCCCGTCCCGACTTGGGCGAGTTGGCGACTTGGACCCCCAAAGAATCCGCCCCGCCCCGCCCCGGCAACGCCGTCCCGTCCAGCCCCGTCTCGACTTGGGCGAGTTGGCAACTTGGCCCCGCAAACAATCTGTCCCGCCCCCGCCCCGCCCCTCCCCGCCCCGTCCCGCCTTGGGCGAGTTGGCAACTTGGCCCCCCAAACAATCTGTCCCGCCCCGCCCCGCCCCGTCCCGTCCCGCCCCGTCCCGCCCCGCCCCGGCAACGCCGTCCCGTCCAGCCCCGTCTCGACTTGGGCGAGTTGGCAACTTGGCCCCCCAAAGAATTCGTCCCGCCCCGTCCCGTCCGGTGGGGTTTCCGCCTGTTCAGTGGGATTTCTAGAAAATTAGGAGCGGTGGGGTTTCCGCCTGTTCGGTGGGGTTTCTAGAAAATTAGGAGCGGTGGGGTTTCCGCCTGTCCGGTGGGGTTTCTGGGAAAATTAGGAGCGGTTGGGTTTCTCGTAAAGTAGGAGCGGTGGGGTTTCCGCCCACCCCGCCCCGTCGTGCCCCGTCCCATCCCGCCCCGTCCCGACTTGGGTGAGTTGGCGACTTGGCCCCCCAAAGAATCCGTCCCGCCCCGCCCCGTCCCCATCCCCATCCCCGTCCCCATCCTGCCCCGTCCGGTGGGGTTTCTAGAAAATTAGGAGTGGTGGGGTTTCTGCCTATTCGGTGGGGTTTCTAAAATATTAGTAGCGGTGGGGTTTCCGCCTGCCTCGTCCCATCCCGTCCCGTCCCGCCGCGCCGCGCCCCGCCTCGGCAGCGCCGTCCCGTCCCGCCGCGCCGCGCCCCGCCTCGGCAGCGCCGTCCCGTCCCGCCCCGTCCTGACTTGGGCGAGTTGGCGACTTGGCCCCCCAAAGAATCCGTCCTGCCCCGCCCCGTCCCGACTTGGGCGAGTTGGCAACTTGGCCCCCCAAAGAATCCGTCCCGTCCCGTCCCGACTTCGGTCGCGGCGACTTGGTGACCTGGGCGACTTGGCCCCCGAATGAAGCCATCTCCACCCGTCTCGTCCTAACTTGGGCGAGTTGGCGACATAGGATGGCATCGAGTAAAGAGGTGAGTAGAAAAGCGCAACGCCCAACCAAAAACTAAAAAGGGTGCAACACCGGGACTTCCCGGGAGGTCACCCATCCCAGTACTACTCCGGCCCAAGCGCGCTTAACTGCGGAGTTCTGATGGGATCCGGTGCACTAACGCTGGTATGATCGCACCCAACATGAAATTGTCTTCACGCTCTTGTTGTATAATGGCACCGGCCGTCCCGGTGGGGATTCTACAAAGTTAGGAGCGGTGGCGTTTCCGGAAAATCTGGTCTGGTGGGGTTTCCACAAGAACTGGTCCGGTGGGGTTTCTGTAAAATCTGGTTCAGGTTTCAGGGTTTCAGGGTTTCAGGGTTCGGGGTTCAGGGTTCAGGGTTTCAGGTTCAGGGTTCAGGGTTTCAGGGTTCAGGGTTCAGGGTTCAGGGTTTCGGGGTTTCAGGGTTCAGGGTTTCAGGGTTCAAGGTTTCAGGGTTTCAGGGTTCAGGGTTCAGGGTTTCGGGTTCAGGGTTCAGGGTTTTAGGGTTCAGGGTTTCAGGGTTTCAGGGTTCAGGGTTCAGGGGTTCAGGGTTTCAGGGTTCAGGGTTGAGGGTTTCAGGGTTCAGGGTTCAGGGTTTCAGGGTTTCAGGGCTTCAGGGTTCAGGGTTCAGGGTTTCAGGGTTGAGGGTTAAGGTTTCAGGGTTCAGGGTTTCAGTGTTCAAGGTTTCAGGGTTTGGGGTTCAGGGTTTGGGGTTCGGGTTCAGTGTTCGGGTTTCAGGGTTCAGGGCTTCAGGGTTCAGGGTTTCAGGGTTCGGGGTTCAGGTTCGGGTTTCAGGGTTCAGGGTTCAGGGTTCAGGGTTCAGGGTTTCAGGGTTCAGGGTTCCGGGTTCCAGGGTTCAGGGTTCGGGGTTCGGGGTTCAGGGTTCGGGGTTTAGGGTTCAGGGTTTCAGGGTTCAGAGTTTCAGGGTTCAGGGTTCAGGGTTCCGGTTCAGCGTTCGGGTTTCAGGGTTCGGGGTTCAGCGTTTGGGGTTCAGCGTTCAGGGTTCGGGTTTTAGGGTTCGGGTTTCAGGGTTCGGGGTTTCAGGGTTCGGGTTTCAGGGTTCAGGTTTCAGGGTTCAGGGTTTCAGGGTTCAGGGTTGAGGGTCCGGGGTTGAGGGTTGAGGGTTCGGGGTTCAGGGTTCGGGGTTCAGGGTTTCAGTGTTCAGGGTTCTGGGTTCAAGGTTCAAGGTTCAAGGTTCAGGGTTCAGGGTTCAGGGTTCAGGGTACAGGGTTCAGGGTTCGGGGTTCAGGGTTCGTGGCTCAGGGTTTCAGGGTTCGGGGTTCGGGGTTCAGGGTTCGAGGTTTCAGGGTTTCAGGGTTCAGGGTTCAGGGTTTCAGGGTTTCAGGGTTCAGGGTTCAGGGTTTCAGGGTTCATGGTTCTAGGGGTTAGGGTTCAGGGTTCAGGGTTTGGGTTTCAGGGTTCAGGGTTCAGGGTTTCAGGGTTCAGGGTTCAGGGTTCAGGGTTTCAGGGTTCTAGGGTTCAGGGTTTCAGGGTTCTAGGGTTCAGGGTTCAGGGTTCAGGGTTCAGGGTTCAGGGTTTCAAGGGTTCAGGGTTTAGGGTTTCAGGGTTCAGGGGTTCGGGTTTCAAGGTTCAAGGGTTCGGGGTTCGGGGTTCAGGGTTCAGGGTTTCGGGTTCAGGGTTCAGGGTTCAGGGTTTCAGGGTTCAGGGTTTCGGGTTTCAGGGTTCAGGGTTCATGGTTCAGGGTTCAGGGTTTCAGGGTTTAGGGTTCAGGGTTCAGGGTTCAGGGTTTCAGGGTTTCAGGGTTCAGGGTTCAGGGTTTCAAGGTTCAGGGTTTCAGGGTTCAGGGTTCAGGTTCAGGGTCTAGGTTTCAGGGTTCAGGGTTTCAGGGTTGAGGGTTAAGGTTTCAGGGTTCAGGGTTTCAGTGTTCAAGGTTTCAGGGTTTGGGGTTCAGGGTTTGGGGTTCGGGTTCAGTGTTCGGGTTTCAGGGTTCAGGGCTTCAGGGTTCAGGGTTTCAGGGTTCGGGGTTCAGGTTCGGGTTTCAGGGTTCAGGGTTCAGGGTTCAGGGTTCAGGGTTTCAGGGTTCAGGGTTCCGGGTTCCAGGGTTCAGGGTTCGGGGTTCGGGGTTCAGGGTTCGGGGTTTAGGGTTCAGGGTTTCAGGGTTCAGAGTTTCAGGGTTCAGGGTTCAGGGTTCCGGTTCAGCGTTCGGGTTTCAGGGTTCGGGGTTCAGCGTTTGGGGTTCAGCGTTCAGGGTTCGGGTTTTAGGGTTCGGGTTTCAGGGTTCGGGGTTTCAGGGTTCGGGTTTCAGGGTTCAGGTTTCAGGGTTCAGGGTTTCAGGGTTCAGGGTTGAGGGTCCGGGGTTGAGGGTTGAGGGTTCGGGGTTCAGGGTTCGGGGTTCAGGGTTTCAGTGTTCAGGGTTCTGGGTTCAAGGTTCAAGGTTCAAGGTTCAGGGTTCAGGGTTCAGGGTTCAGGGTACAGGGTTCAGGGTTCGGGGTTCAGGGTTCGTGGCTCAGGGTTTCAGGGTTCGGGGTTCGGGGTTCAGGGTTCGAGGTTTCAGGGTTTCAGGGTTCAGGGTTCAGGGTTTCAGGGTTTCAGGGTTCAGGGTTCAGGGTTTCAGGGTTCATGGTTCTAGGGGTTAGGGTTCAGGGTTCAGGGTTTGGGTTTCAGGGTTCAGGGTTCAGGGTTTCAGGGTTCAGGGTTCAGGGTTCAGGGTTTCAGGGTTCTAGGGTTCAGGGTTTCAGGGTTCTAGGGTTCAGGGTTCAGGGTTCAAGGTTCAGGGTTCAGGGTTTCAAGGGTTCAGGGTTTAGGGTTTCAGGGTTCAGGGGTTCGGGTTTCAAGGTTCAAGGGTTCGGGGTTCGGGGTTCAGGGTTCAGGGTTTCGGGTTCAGGGTTCAGGGTTCAGGGTTTCAGGGTTCAGGGTTTCGGGTTTCAGGGTTCAGGGTTCATGGTTCAGGGTTCAGGGTTTCAGGGTTTAGGGTTCAGGGTTCAGGGTTCAGGGTTTCAGGGTTTCAGGGTTCAGGGTTCAGGGTTTCAAGGTTCAGGGTTTCAGGGTTCAGGGTTCAGGTTCAGGGTCTAGGTTTCAGGGTTCAGGGTTTCAGGGTTCGGGGTTCGGGTTTCAGGGTTCAGGGTTCAGGGTTCCAGGGTTCGGGGTTCAGGGTTCAGGGTTTCGGGGTTCAGAGTTTCAGGGTTCGGGGTTCAGGGTTCCGGTTCAGGGTTCGGGTTTCAGGGTTCGGGGTTCAGGGTTCGAGGTTGAGCGTTCGGGTTTCAGGGTTCAGCGTTCGGGTTTCAGGGTTCAGGTTTCAGGGTTCGGGGTTTCAGGGTTCAGGGTTCAGGGTTCACGGTTTCAGGGTTCAGGGTTCAGGGTTCGGGGTTGAGGGTTGAGGGTTCAGGGTTTCAGGGTTCAGGGTTCAGGGTTTCAGGGTTCAGGGTTCTGGGTTCGGGGTTCAAGGTTCAAGGTTCAGGGTTCAGGGTTCAGGGTTCAGGGTTCGGGGTTCAGGGTTCGTGGCTTAGGGTTTTCAGGGTTCAGGGTTCGGGGTTCGGGTTTAGGGTTCGAGGTTTCAGGGTTCAGGGTTTAAGGGTTCGGGTTTCAGGGTTCAGGTTTCAGGATTTCAGGGTTCCAGGGTTTCAGGCTTCAGGGTTTCAGGGTTCTGGGTTTCAGGGTTCAGGGTTCTGGGGTTCAGGGTTCCGGGGTTCAGGGTTCATGGTTCAGGGTCAGGGGTCAGGGTTTCAGGGTTCAGGTTCAGGGTTCAGGTAGTTTTAGGGGTTAGGGTTTTAGGGGTTAGGGTTTTAGGGGTTTAGGGTTTCAGGGGTCAGGGTTTCAAGGTTCAGGGTTCAGGGTTTTAGGGTTCAGGGTTCAGGTTCAGTGTTCAGCGGTGAGGGTTCAGGGTTCAGGGTTCAGTGTTCAGCGGTGAGGGTTCAGGGTTTCAGGGTTCAGGGTTTCAGGGTTCAGGTTCCAGGGTTCAGGTTTCAGGGGTTCAGGGTTTCAGGGTTCAGGGTTCAGGGTTCCAGGTTGAAGGTTCCAGGTTCGGAGTTCAGGGTTCGGGGTTTCAGGGTTCGGGGTTCAGGGTTCCAGGGTTCACGGTTCCAGGGTTCACGGTTGTAGGGTTCAGGGTTTCAGGGTTCAGGGTTTCAGGGTTCAGGGTTTTAGGGTTCGTGGTTCAGGGTTCGGGTTTCAAGGTTCAGGGTTCAGGGTTCCGTGTTCAGGGTTCGGGGTTCAGGGTTCGGGGTTCAGGGTTCGGGGTTTCAGGTTCAGAGTTTCAGGGTTCAGGGTTCAGGGTTCCGGTTCAGGGTTCGGGTTTCAGGGTTCGGGGTTGAGGGTTGAGGGTTCAGGGTTCGGGTTTCAGGGTTCAGGGTTCAGGTTTCAGGGTTCGGGTTTCAGGGTTCAGTGTTCAGGGTTCCGGGTTTCAGGGGTCCGGGTTCAGGGTTCGGGTTTCAGGGTTCAGGTTTCAGGGTTCAGGGTTTCAGGGTTCAGGGTTTCAGGGTTCAGGTTTCCGGGTTCGGGGTTCAGGGTTCAGGGTTTCAGGGTTCAGAGTTTCAGGGTTCAGGGTTTAGGGTTCCGGTTTAGGGTTCGGGTTTCAAGGTTCGGGGTTTAGGGTTCGGGGTTCAGGGTTCGGGTTTCAGGGTTCAGGGTTCGGGTTTCAGGGTTCGGGTTTCAGCGTTCCGGGTTTCAGGGTTCGAGGTTTCAAGGTTCGGGTTCAGGGTTCGGGTTTCAGGGTTCGGGTTTCAGGGTTCAGGGTTTCAGGGTTCAGGGTTTCAGGGTTCAGGGTTGAGGGTCGAGGGTTGAGGGTTGAGGATTGAGGGTTTAAGGGTTCAGGGTTCAGTGTTCTTGGTTCGGGGTTCAAGGTTCGGGGTTCAGGGTTCGGGGTTCAGGGTTTCGGGGCTCAGGGTTTCGAGGCTCAGGGGTTCGGGGTTCAGGGTTCGGGTTTCAGGGTTCAGGGTTTCAGGGTTCAGGGTTTCAGGGTTCGGGTTTCAGGGTCCAGGGTTCAGGGTTCCAGGGTTTCGGGTTCCGGGTTTCAGGGTTCAGGGGTTCAGGGTTCAGGGTTTCAGGGTTCAGGGTTTCAGGGGTCAGGGTTTCAGGGTTCAGGGTTCAGGGTTCAGGGTTTAGGGGTGAGGGTTTTAGGGGTTAGGGTTTTAGGGGTTTAGGGTTTTAGGGGTTAGGGTTCATGGTTCAGGGTTCAGGGTTCAGGGTTTTAGGGTTCAGGGTTCAGGGTTCAGGGTTCAGGGTTCAGGGTTTCAGGGTTCAGGGTTCAGGGTTCAGCGTTCAGCGTTCAGCGTTGAGGGTTCAGGGTTTCAGGGTTCAGGGTTTCAGGGTTCGGGTTCCAGGGTTCAGGGTTTCAGGGTTTAGGGTTTCAGGGTTCAGGGTTCCAGGGTTCAGGGTTCCAGGGTTTGTGGTTTAGGGTTCGGGGTTCCAGGGTTCGGGGTTCAGGGTTCGGGGTTCAGGGTTCCAGGGTTCAGGGTTCAGGGTTCAGGGTTCCAGGGTTCAGGGTTCGGGGTTCGGGGTTCGGGGTTCGGGGTTCAGGTTTCAGGGTTCGGGGTTTCAGGGTTCAGGGTTTCAGGGTTCAGGGTTTCAAGGTTCGGTGTTTCAGGTTCAGGGTTTCAGTGTTCAGGGTTCAGTGTTCAGGGTTCAGGGTTTCAGGGTTCAGGGTTCAGGGTTCAGGGTTCAGGGTTTCAGGGTTTCAAGGTTCGGGGTTTCAGGGTTCGGGTTTCAGGGTTCGGGTTTCAGGGTTCGGGTTTCAGGGTTCAGTGTTCGGGGTTCAGGGTTTTAGGGTTCAGGGTTCAGGGTTCAGGGTTTCAGGGTTCAGGGTTCCGGGTTCAGGGTTCCGGGTTCAGGGTCCGGGTTTCAGGGTTCCGGGGTTCAGGGTTCAGGGGTTCAGGGGTCAGGGGTTCAGGGGTCAGGGTTTCAGGGTTCAGGGTTTCAGGGTTCAGGGTTCAGGGGTCAGGGTTCAGGGGTTAGGGTTCAGGGGTTAGGGTTTTAGGGTTTAGGGTTTTAGGGGTTTAGGGTTTTAGGGGTTAGGGTTCAGGGTTCAGGGTTCAGGGTTTCAGGGTTCAGGGTTCAGGGTTCAGGGGTTAGGGCTTCAGGGGTTAGGGTTTTGGGTTTTAGGGTTTAGGGTTTAGGGTTTTAGGGTTTTAGGGTTTAGGGTTTTAGGGTTTAGGGTTTAGGGTTTTGGGTTTAGGGTTTTAGGGTTTAGGGTTTTGGGTTTAGGGTTTTAGGGTTTAGGGTTTTAGGGTTTTGGGTTTAGGGTTTTGGGTTTAGGGTTTAGGGTTTAGGGTTTTGGGTTTAGGGTTTTAGGGTTTAGGGTTTTAGGGTTTAGGGGTTTTCGAAAGATCTGGTTCGGTGTTGTTTCCACAAGAACTGGTCCGGTGGGGTTTCCATAAATCTGGGCCGGTGGGGTTTCTGTGAAATCTGGTATAGTGCGGTTTCTGTAAAATCTGGTCCGGCGGGGTATCCTCAAAATCAAGTCTGGTGGGGTTTCCAGATAATTCAAGTCGATGGGGTTCCCGTAAAATTTAGGACGGGGGAGCTTGGCAAGTTGGGCCATCTCGACAACTCTGGAGACCGGGGGGACTTGGGTGAATGGGTGACCTGGCCCGAGGGACTTGTTCGACCTAAGGGGGCTTGGACGGCGCAGGGGTAAGCTAACATTTCAAAACATGGTCGGCGACATGCGCTGTTGGACGTCGTTAGCTAGTGCGGATGAGGCCTGTCCAGAGGTTGACTCGTGCCACTTCGCCAACGTCAGTGGGTGTCGTTGTTTAGGAAAGGGGGCGAGGCCCATTGTAAGGAATGCAATTGGGACAAGCTCTGGGGGATGTTGTTCGAGCCCCGTTTTGGGGAACGGGGTTGGGGCCCACTGTTGGGGAAGTCAACGGGGAAGGGTGTTTTGGCCCAGTGTCGGGGTGTGTCAAGGAGGAAAGGGGTTCGGGGCTCATGCTTAGCATTGGGGAATGTCGTCGGAGTGCGAGGTCGGGGCCTAATGTTGGGGAGCATCGTCAGTGAACGTGTTTCGGGGCGAGTGTTGGGGAAAGCCATTGCGGAGTGGAGTCGAGGCCTGCTGTTAGGGGACCTGGGGTTCTCATAAAATCTGGTCCGGTCGGGTTTCGTAAAATTTGGTACGGTGGGGTTTCCACAAAGCCTGGTCCGGTGGGGTTTTCATAAAATCTGGTCCGGTGGGGTTTCCACAAGAACTGGTCCGGTGGGGTTTCCGTAAAATCTGGTCTGGTGGGGTTTCCGTAAAATCTGGTCTGATGGGGTTTCCACAAAATCTGGTCTAGTGCGGTTTCTGTAAAATCTGGTCCGGCGGGGTATCCTCAAAATTAAGTCCGGTGGGGTTTCCAGATAATTCAATTGGATGGGGTTCCCATAAAATTCAGGACGGGGGGCTTGCTTGGCAAGTTGGGCCAACTCAACGACTCTGGAGACCGGGGGACTTGGGTAAATGGGTGACCTAGCCCGAGGGACTTGTTCGACCTAAGGGGGCTTGGACGGTCGAGGGGTAAGCCAACATTTCAAAAACATGGTCGGCGACATGCGCCGTTGGACGTTGTTAACTAGTGCACTGAGGCCTGTCCAGAGGTTGACTCGTACCACTTCGCCAATGTCAGTGGGCATCGTTGTTTAGGAAAGGGGGCGAGGCCCATTGTAGGGAACGTAATTGGGACAAGCTCTGGGGGATGTCGTTCGAGCCCAGTTTTGGGGAACGGGGTTGGGGCCCAGTGTTTGGGCTGAGTGTCGAAGTGTGTCAAGGAGGAATGGGGTTCGGGGTTCGTGCCTAGCAATGGGGAATGTCCTCGGCGAGCGAGGTCGGGGCCTAGTGTTGTGGAGTACCGTCGGGTAACGTGTTTCGGGGCCAGTGTTTATGAGTGGTGGGATTTTCCTCCAGTTAATTTAGGTGGGGTTCCTATAAATATTCAATCTGACGTGGTCGATAAGAAATTCAGCTTGATGGGGTTTCCGCAAATTTTTGTTTGGTAGTTTGCGGCAAGATTCAGTCCGGCGGGGTTTCCATAAATGTTAAGGTCGTGGGATGAGCTTCCAAAAAATTTCGGGTGGTGTTTCCTCAAGGATTGGTCTGGTGGGGTTTCTAGAAAATTACGTTTGGTGGGGTTTCTAGAAAATTTCATTCGACAGGTTTTCCAAAATATCCAGTCCGATGGGGTTTCCAGAAAATTCTGTCACGCCTCGTCCCATCCCGGCCGAGGCCTGCGACCGGGATAGGACGGGGCAGCCGTGATGGGACAGGGCGGCCGGGACGGGAAAGGACAGGACAGTGCGAGACAGGTGGACTGGGCAGGACGGAACGGGACGGGATGGTCGGGATGAGATGGGATGGCACGAGACAGGATGGGACGGGACGGGCCGGGTCGAGATGGGACAGGATGGGATGGGACGGGACGGGACAGGGCGAGGCGGGGCGAGACGGGACGGGGCGGGGCTGTCCGCTATCCCCTGTCCGATGTCCCCTGTCGCCTGTCCGTTGTCCCCTGTCGGCTGTCCCCTGTTGGCTGTCGGCTGTCCGCGGGACAGGATGGGACGGGGCAGTCGGAATGGGACAGGACGACCTGGATGGGACAGGGCGGACGGGACGGGAAAGGACAGGACAGTGCGAGACAGGCGGACGAGGCAGAACAGAACGGACGAGATGGTCGGGATGAGACGGGATGGGACGGGCCGGGCCGAGATGGGACGGGATGGGATGGGACGGGACGGGACGGGACGAGCGGGACAGTCGGAACAGTCGGGACGGGACCGGGCAGGACGGGACGGGGCGGCGGGGCGGGGCGGGGCGGGGCTGTCCGCTATCCTCTGTCCACCGTCCGCTGTCCCCTGTCCCCTGTCGGCTGTCCACTGTCCGCTATCCGCTGTCCATTGTCCATTGTCCGCTATCTGATATCCGATGTCCGCTGTCTATTGTCCGCTGTCCACTGTCCATTGTCCCCTGTCCGTTATCCCACGTTCGCTGTCCATAACGCAATGTGAGGTGATTGCGAGCTCCGAGATCAAACCTTCCGTTGTGTAGCGTTCAGACTCATAATTACTATAGGGGGTAGTTTTTGTTACGCCGCTGTCCGCTGTCCCCTATCCGCAGTTTGCCGTCCCCTGTTCGCCATCCGCTGTCCGCCGTCCGCCGTCCCCTGTTTGGTGTCCTCTATCCGCTGTCCCATGTCCGCTGTGGCATGTCCGCTGTCCTCTGTCTGCTGTCCTTTGTGGCCTGTTCGCCGTCCACTGTGGCTCGTCCGTTGTCCGTTGTCCGCCGTCCGCTGTCCCTCATCCGCTGTCCACCGTCCCCTGTCCACTGTACCATGTCCACTGTCCCTTGTCCACCGTCCGCTGTGGCCTGTCCGCTGTCCGCCGTCCGCTGTCCCCTGTCTGTTCTCCCCTGTCCGCCGTCTGCTGTCCCCTGTCCCCTTTCTGCCGTCCGCTATCCCCTGTCCGCCTTCCCCTGTCCGCTGTGGCCTGTCCGCTGTCCGCAGTCTGTTGTCCCCTGTCCGCCGTCCGCTGTTCGCTGTCCCCTTTCCGCCGTCCGCTGTGCCCTATCTGCTATCCGCTGTCCGCCGTCCGCTGTCCCCTGTCCGCCGTCCGCCGTCCCCTGTCCCCTGTCCCCTGTCCGCCGTCCGCCGTCCGCCGTCCGCCGTCCCCTGTCCGCCGTCCGCTGTGCCCTGTCCGCTGTCCGCTGTCCGCCGTCCCCTGTCCCCTTTCTGCCGTCCGCTGTCCCCTGTCCGCCGTCCGCTGTCCCCTGTCCGCCGTGCCCTGTCCGCCGTCCGCTGTGGCCCGTCCGCTATGGCCTGTCCGCTGTCCCCTTTCCGCCGTCCGCCGTCCGCTGTCCCCTATCCGCTGTCCGCCGTCCGCCGTCCGCCGTCCGCCGTCCGCCGTCCCCTGTCCGCCGTCCGCCGTCCCCTGTCCAGAATGTGAGGTGATTGCGAGCTCCGAGCTCAACCTTCCATTGTGCTGCGTTCAGACTTATAACTACTATAGGGGGGTGGTGTTCATGAGGGTGCCGAGTCCATGTGCGGAAATTCGAGTTTGCATTCCAATGCAGGAAATCCGAGTTGCATTGCAATGCAGGATATCCGGGCTGTTTCTGGGCGAGCTGATTCCGGCCGAAGAGAGAGATGACGGAAAGTGAGGTAGTTGCGATCTCCGAGCTCAACCTTCCGTTGTGCTGCGTTCAGACTTATAACTACTATAGGGGGGCGGTGTTCATGAGGGTGCCGAGTCCATGTGCGGAAATCCGAGTTTGCATTGCAATGCAGGATATCCGGGCTGTTTCTGGGCGAGCTGATTCCAGCCGAAGAGAGAGATGACGGAAAGTGAGGTAGTTGCGATCTCCGAGCTCAACCTTCCGTTGTGCTGCGTTCAGACTTATAACTACTATAGGGGGGGCGGTGTTCATGAGGGTGCCGAGTCCATGTGCGGAAATCCGAGTTTGCATTGCAATGCAGGAAATCCGAGTGGCATTGCAATGCAGGATATCCGGGCTGTTTCTAGGCGAGCTGATTCCGGCCGAAGAGAGAGATGACGGAAAGTGAGGTAATTGCGAGCTCCGAGCTCAACCTTCCGTTGTGCTGCATTCAGACTTATAACTACTATAGGGGGGGCGGTGTTCATGAGGGTGCCGAGTCCATGTGCGGAAATCCGAGTTTGCATTGCAATGCAGGAAATCCGAGTTGCATTGCAATGCAGGAATATCCGGGCTGTTTTTGGGCGAGCTGATTCAGGGCCGAAGAGAGAGATGACGGAAAGTGAGGTAATTGCGAGCTCCGAGCTCAACCTTCCGTTGTGCTGCGTTCAGACTTATAACTACTATAGGGGGGTGGTGTTCATGAGGGTGCCGAGTCCATGTGCGGAAATCCGAGTTGCATTGCAATGCAGGATATCCGGGCTATTTCTGGGCGAGCTGATTCTATCCGGGCTATTTCTGGGCGAGCTGATTCTATCCGGGCTATTTCTGGGCGACCTGATTCTATCCGGGATGTTTCTGGGCGACCTGATTCTATCCGGGATGTTTCTGGGCAAGCTGATTCTATCCGGGATGTTTCTGGGCGAGCTGATTCTATCCGGCCGAAGAGAGAGATGACGGAAAGTGAGGTAATTGCGAACTCTCGACTCAGCCTTCCGTTGTGCCGCGTTCAGACTTATAACTACTATGGGGGGAGGTGTTTGGGCATTTCATGGCCTGGGGTAAGTCGCAGTGAGCAAGTCGGGTTAGACATGGCGAGCTGCGCACCGGCAAACATCCGGGATATTTGCTGATCGGGTTCTAAGCTGGACGCTGGCATTTCCTCCGGGATAGCGCTGAGTTAGCCGAGTTGTGAGGTGATTGCGAAGACGGAAAGTGAGGTAATTGCGAACACTCGGCTCAGCCTTCCGTTGTGCCGCGTTCAGACTTATAACTACTGTAAGGGGCTGCTTTCAAAGACTTAGCGCTTGGTGCGTTGGTCGGCCCAGAACTGGCGCGTAGGAGATCCGGGTTCATGCATGCCGGAATTCCGAGTTACTTCTGTGGTTGAAAGTTGTTCCTGCAGTCGGCAAGTTTGTTGGCGGGCTGCAAAATGGCTAAGTCATGGCGAGTTGGTAATCGGCGAGCTGTGCAAATGCACCGGGTTGTTTTTTGGTGCAATTCGTCAAGGGTGGCGGCCTGGGGAAGTCGCAGTGAGCAAGTCGGGTTGACACGCGAGCAGCGCACGGGTAGTTTTCTGATCGGGTTCTGCGAAAAACGCACCGGTAGTTTTCGGGTAGTTTTCGGGTAGTTTTTTGAGTTGGCCGAGTTGGCCGAGCTCGCACCGAAGCCGGAAGCCGGGTTGTTTACAGATGACGGAAAGTGAGTTGATTGCGGGATATTTTCTCAGCCTTCCGTTGTGCCGCGTTCAGACTTATAACTACTATGGGGGAAGGTGTTTGGTTGGGCATTTCATGGCGGTGTCCACGCCGACCCCCCCGCGTGCCCCCGTAGGATGGAACCATGTTCTGTGCCAAGGTATACGAGCTGTTTACGAATGGGCAAGTCCCATGAGGGTAGAGCTCGGGCTCCTTGGTGCAGGATAATGTGATTGCTACGGGGACATGCGGAAGCGACCCAAAATCTATGCCGAGGCTCTGTGGGCATCACAGTTGGAACGGAATCGTCATTGGATGCACGCTCAGAACGGTCCCTTTACATTCCAATGCCGTGACCTGATACTGGGATACCTCGGTAGCGTCCGTCTAGCCTCTGGGTTGCTTTAGATGGTTGCGAGATGCCATGCGGGAGGCCGAATAGAGAGATGACGGAAAGTGAGGTAATTGCGAACTCTCGACTTGCTCACTGCGGCCTGGGGAAGTCGCAGTGAGCAAGTCGGGTTGACAGGCGAGCAGCGCACGGGTAGTTTTCTGATCGGGTTCTGTGAAAAACGCACCGGTAGTTTTCGGGTAGTTTTCGGGTAGTTTTTTGAGTCGGCCGAGTTGGTCGAGCTCGCACCGAAGCCGGAAGCCGGGTTGTTTACAGATGACGGAAAGTGAGTTGATTGCGGGATATTTTCTCAGCCTTCCGTTGTGCCGCGTTCAGACTTATAACTACTATGGGGGAAGGTGTTTGGTTGGGCATTTCATGGCGGTGTCCAGGCCGACCCCCCCGCGTGACCCCGTAGGATGGAACCATGTTCTGTGCCAAGGTATACGAGCTGTTTACGAATGGGCAAGTCCCACGAGGGTAGAGCTCGGGCTCCTTGGTGCGGGATAATGTGATTGCTACGGGGGACATGCGGAAGCGACCCAAAATCTATGCCGAGGCTCTGTGGGCATCACAGTTGGAACGGAATCGTCATTGGATGCACGCTCGGAACGGTCCCTTTAACATTCCAATGCCGTGACCTGATACTGGGATACCTCGGTAGCGTCCGTCTAGCCTCTGGGTTGCTTCAGATGGTTGCGAGATGCCATGCGGGAGGCCGAATAGAGAGATGACGCAAAGTGAGGTAATTGCGAACTCTCGACTTGCTCACTGCGGCCTGGGGAAGTCGCAGTGAGCAAGTCAGGTTGACAGGCGAGCAGCGCACGGGTAGTTTTCTGATCGGGTTCTGTGAAAAACGCACCGGTAGTTTTCGGGTAGTTTTCGGGTAGTTTTTTGAGTCGGCCGAGTTGGTCGAGCTCGCACCGAAGCCGGAAGCCGGGTTGTTTACAGATGACGGAAAGTGAGTTGATTGCGGGATATTTTCTCAGCCTTCCGTTGTGCCGCGTTCAGACTTATAACTACTATGGGGGAAGGTGTTTGGTTGGGCATTTCATGGCGGTGTCCAGGCCGACCCCCCCGCGTGCCCCCGTAGGATGGAACCATGTTCTGTGCCAAGGTATACGAGCTGTTTACGAATGGGCAAGTCCCATGAGGGTAGAGCTCGGGCTCCTTGGTGCGGGATAATGTGATTGCTACGGGGGACATGCGGAAGCGACCCAAAATCTATGCCGAGGCTCTGTGGGCATCACAGTTGGAACGGAATCGTCATTGGATGCACGCTCGGAACGGTCCCTTTAACATTCCAATGCCGTGACCTGATACTGGGATACCTCGGTAGCGTCCGTCTAGCTTCTGGGTTGCTTCAGATGGTTGCGAGATGCCATGCGGGAGGCCGAATAGAGAGATGACGCAAAGTGAGGTAATTGCGAACTCTCGACTCAGCCTTCCGTTGTGCCGCGTTCAGACTTATAACTACTATGGGGGAAGGCGTTTGGTTGGGCATTTCATGGCGGTGTCCAGGCCGACCCCCCCGCGTGCCCCCGTAGGATGGAACCATGTTCTGTGCCAAGGTATACGAGCTGTTTACGAATGGGCAAGTCCCATGAGGGTAGAGCTCGGGCTCCTTGGTGCGGGATAATGTGATTGCTACGGGGACATGCGGAAGCGACCCAAAATCTATGCCGAGGCTCTGTGGGCATCACAGTTGGAACGGAATCGTCATTGGATGCACGCTCGGAACGGTCCCTTTAACATTCCAATGCCGTGACCTGATACTGGGATACCTCGGTAGCGTCTGTATAGCCTCTGGGTTGCTTCAGGTGGTTGCGAGATGCCATGCGGGAGGCCGAATAGAGAGATGACGCAAAGTGAGGTAATTGCGAACTCTCGACTCAGCCTTCCGTTGTGCCGCGTTCAGACTTATAACTACTATGGGGGAAGGCATTTGGTTGGGCATTTCATGGCGGTGTCCAGGCCGACCCCCCCGCGTGCCCCCGTAGGATGGAACCATGTTCTGTGCCAAGGTATACGAGCTGTTTACGAATGGGCAAGTCCCATGAGGGTAGAGCTCGGGCTCCTTGGTGCGGGATAATGTGATTGCTACGGGGACATGCGGAAGCGACCCAAAATCTATGCCGAGGCTCTGTGGGCATCACAGTTGGAACGGAATCGTCATTGGATGCACGCTCGGAACGGTCCCTTTAACATTCCAATGCCGTGACCTGATACTGGGATACCTCGGTAGCGTCTGTATAGCCTCTGGGTTGCTTCAGATGGTTGCGAGATGCCATGCGGGAGGCCGAATAGAGAGATGACGCAAAGTGAGGTAATTGCGAACTCTCGACTCAGCCTTCCGTTGTGCCGCGTTCAGACTTATAACTACTATGGGGGAAGGCGTTTGGTTGGGCATTTCATGGCGGTGTCCAGGCCGACCCCCCCGCGCGCCCCCGTAGGATGGAACCATGTTCTGTGCCAAGGTATACGAGCTGTTTACGAATGGGCAAGTCCCATGAGGGGGTAGAGCTCGGGCTCCTTGGTGCGGGATAATGTGATTGCTACGGGGACATGCGGAAGCGACCCAAAATCTATGCCGAGGCTCTGTGGGCATCACAGTTGGAACGGAATCGTCATTGGATGCACGCTCGGAACGGTCCCTTTAACATTCCAATGCCGTGACCTGATACTGTGATACCTCGGTAGCGTCCGTCTAGCTTCTGGGTTGCTTCAGATGGTTGCGAGATGCCATGCGGGAGGCCGAATAGAGAGATGACGCAAAGTGAGGTAATTGCGAACTCTCGACTCAGCCTTCCGTTGTGCCGCGTTCAGACTTATAACTACTATGGGGGAAGGTGTTTGGTTGGGCATTTCATGGCGGTGTCCATGCCGACCCCCCCGCGTGCCCCCGTAGGATGGAACCATGTTCTGTGCCAAGGTATACGAGCTGTTTACGAATGGGCAAGTCCCATGAGGGTAGAGCTCGGGCTCCTTGGTGCGGGATAATGTGATTGCTACGGGGACATGCGGAAGCGACCCAAAATCTATGCCGAGGCTCTGTGGGCATCACAGTTGGAACGGAATCGTCATTGGATGCACGCTCGGAACGGTCCCTTTAACATTCCAATGCCGTGACCTGATACTGGGATACCTCGGTAGCGTCTGTATAGCCTCTGGGTTGCTTCAGATGGTTGCGAGATGCCATGCGGGAGGCCCGAATAGAGAGATGACGCAAAGTGAGGTAATTGCGAACTCTCGACTCAGCCTTCCGTTGTGCCGCGTTCAGACTTATAACTACTATGGGGGAAGGTGTTTGGTTGGGCATTTCATGGCGGTGTCCAGGCCGACCCCCCCGCGTGCCCCCGTAGGATGGAACCATGTTCTGTGCCAAGGTATACGAGCTGTTTACGAATGGGCAAGTCCCATGAGGGTAGAGCTCGGGCTCCTTGGTGCGGGATAATGTGATTGCTACGGGGACATGCGGAAGCGACCCAGATGCTATGCCGAGGCTCTGTGGGCATCACAGTCGGAACGGAATCGTCATTGGATGCACGCTCGGAACGGTCCCCTTAACATTCCAATGCCGTGACCTGATACTGGGATACCTCGGTAGCGTCTGTATAGCCTCTGGGTTGCTTCAGATGGTTGCGAGATGCCATGCGGGAGGCCGAATAGAGAGATGACGCAAAGTGAGGTAATTGCGAACTCTCGACTCAGCCTTCCGTTGTGCCGCGTTCAGACTTATAACTACTATGGGGGAAGGTGTTTGGTTGGGCATTTCATGGCGGTGTCCAGGCCGACCCCCCCGCGTGCCCCCGTAGGATGGAACCATGTTCTGTGCCAAGGTATACGAGCTGTTTACGAATGGGCAAGTCCCATGAGGGTAGAGCTCGGGCTCCTTGGTGCGGGATAATGTGATTGCTACGGGGACATGCGGAAGCGACCCAGATGCTATGCCGAGGCTCTGTGGGTATCACAGTTGGAACGGAATCGTCATTGGATGCACGCTTGGAACGGTCCCTTCAACATTCCAATGCCGTGACCTGATACTGGGATACCTCGGTAGCGTCCGTCTAGGTTCTGGGTTGCTTTAGATGGTTGCGAGATGCCATGCGGAAGGCGGAAGAGGGATATCTCGACCTGGCCTACCGTTGTCCCGAAGAGATCTCGATTGGCATTTGATGGCCTGCCAAACGCGGAAGCCACTCGGATCGGGACACCCAGTTGCTATGCGGAGGCTTTGTGCGCATCACAGTTGGAACGGAATCGGCATTGGACGCACGCTCGGAACGGTCCCTTTATAATCCAATGTCGTGCCTCGTTCCTGCGATGCCTCTGGAGCCTTCGTCTAGCTCTTGGGTCGCTCGAGACAGTGGCCAAAAAGAGCCATTTTCGGTGGAATGACAATTGGCATTGCCAATTGTCACCCCCGCGCGTGCATCCATTCTATGATTGGGGCATATGCAAAACTCGGCGGCTGAATGGACTCGGACTGGGACACCCAGTTGCTATGCGGAGGCTCTGTGGGCATCACAGTTGGAATGGAATCGGCATTGGATGCACGCTCGGAACGGTCCCTTTACAATCCAATGCAGTGACCTGATACTGGGATACCTCGTGCGCCTGCGTCTAGCTCTTGGGTCGCTCGGGAGAAGTTCTGGGGTATGACGCTTGGCATTTGGTGGCGTGCCTATGCTGACCCCGCGCCGCGTGCCCCCTCACATGATCCATGTCCTGTGCCAAGGCATTCGTGCGGCCCTTCGAACGGCCAGTCCCAGGAGGGGACAGCTCGGGCTCCTTGGTGCGGCACATCATTCATGCGGTGGGAGCTTTGCGGAAGCGCGACTCGGATCTCGACACCCAGTTGCTATGCGGAGGCTTTGTAGGCATCACAGTTGTAACGGAATCGGCATTGGACGCACGCTCGGAACGGTCCCTTTACAATCCAATGCAGTGACCTGATACTGGGATGCCTCGTGAGCCTGCGTCTAGCTCTTGGGTCGCTCGAGACAGTCGCGAAAAAGCCACTTTCGGGGGAACGACTGTTGGCATTGCCAATTGCCACCCCCGCGCGTGCTTCCATTCTATGATTGGGGCATATGCAAAACTCGGCGGTTGAATGGACTCGGACACCCAGTTGCTATGCGGAGGCTCTGTGGGCATCACAGTTGAAAGGGAATCGGCATTGGATGCACGCTCGGAACGGTCCCTTTACAATCCAATGCAGTGACCTGATACTGGGATACCTCGTGAGCCTGCGTCTACCTCTTGGGTCGCTCGGGACAAGTTCTGGGGTATGACGCTTGGCATTCGGTGGCGTGCCAAAGCTGACCCCCCGCCGCGTGCTCCCTCTCATGATCCATGTCGTGTGCCAAGGCATTCTTGCGGCCTTTCGAATGGCCAGTCCCAGGAGGGGACAGCTCGGGCTCCTTGGTGCAGCACATCTTTCATGCGATGGGAGCTTTGCGGAATTGCGACTCGGATCGGGACACACCCAGTTGCTATGCGGAGGCTTTGTTGGCATCACAGTTGTAACGGAATCGGCATTGGACGCACGCTCGGAACGGTCCCTTTACAATCCAATGCAGTGACCTGATACTGGGATACCTCGTGAGCCTGCTTCTAGCTCTTGGGTCGCTCGAGACAGTCGCGAAAAAGCCACTTTCGGGGGAACGACTGTTGGCATTGCCAATGGCCACCCCCGCGCGTGCTTCCATTCTATGATTGGGGCATATGCAAAACTCGGCGGTTGAATGGACTAGGACTCGGACACCCGGTTGCTATGCGGAGGCTCTGTGGGCATCGCAGTTTTCACGGAATCGGCATTGGATGCACGCTCGGAACGGTCCCTTTACAATCCAATGCAGTGACCTGATACTGGGATACCTTGTGAGCCTGCGTCTACCTCCTGGGTCGCTCGGGACAAGTTCTGGGGTATGACGCTTGGCATTCGGTGGCGTGCCAAAGCTGACCCCCAGCCGCGTGCCCCCTCGCATGATCCATGTCGTGTGCCAAGGCATTCTTGCGGCCTTTCGAACGGCCAGTCCCAGGAGGGGACAGCTCGGGCTCCTTGGTGCAGCACATCTTTCATGCGATGGGAGCTTTGCGGAAGCGACTCGGATCGGGACACCCAGTTGCTATGCGGAGGCTTTGTTGGCATCACAGTTGTAACGGAATCGGCATTGGACGCACGCTCGGAACGGTCCCTTTACAATCCAATGCAGTGACCTGATACTGGGATGCCTCGTGAGCCTGCGTCTAGCTCTTGGGTCGCTCGAGACAGTCGCGAAAAAGCCACTTTCGGGGGAACGACTGTTGGCATTGCCAATGGCCACCCCCGCGCGTGCTTCCATTCTATGATTGGGGCATATGCAAAACTCGGCGGTTGAATGGACTAGGACTCGGACACCCGGTTGCTATGCGGAGGCTCTGTGGGCATCACAGTTTTCACGGAATCGGCATTGGATGCACGCTCGGAACGGTCCCTTTACAATCCAATGCAGTGACCTGATACTGGGATACCTTGTGAGCCTGCGTCTACCTCCTGGGTCGCTCGGGACAAGTTCTGGGGTATGACGCTTGGCATTCGGTGGCGTGCCAAAGCTGACCCCCAGCCGCGTGCCCCCTCGCATGATCCATGTCGTGTGCCAAGGCATCCTTGCGGCCTTTCGAACGGCCAGTCCCAGGAGGGGACAGCTCGGGCTCCTTGGTGCAGCACATCTTTCATGCGATGGGAGCTTTGCGGAAGCGCGACTCAGATCTGGACGCCCAGTTGTTATGCGGAGGCTTTGTTGGCATCACAGTTGTAACGGAATCGGCATTGGACGCACGCTCGGAACGGTCCCTTTACAATCCAATGCAGTGACCTGATACTGCGATGCCTCGTGAGCCTGCGTCTAGCTCTTGGGTTGCTCGAGACGGTCGCGAAAAAGCCACCTTCGGGGGAACGACTGTTGGCATTGCCAATTGCCACCCCCGCGCGTGCTTCCATTCTATGATTGGGGCATATGCAAAACTCGGCGGTTGAATGGACTCGGACACCCAGTTGCTATGCGGAGGCTCTGTGGGCATCACAGTTTGAAAGGGAATCGGCATTGGATGCACGCTCGGAACGGTCCCTTTACAATCCAATGCAGTGACCTGATACTGGGATACCTGGTGAGCCTGCGTCTACCTCTTGGGTCGCTCGGGACAAGTTCTGGGGTATGACGCTTGGCATTCGGTGGCGTGCCAAAGCTGACCCCCCGCCGCGTGCCCCCTCTCATGATCCATGTCGTGTGCCAAGGCATTCTTGCGGCCTTTCGAACGGCCAGTCCCAGTCCCAGGAGGGGACAGCTCGGGCTCCTTGGTGCAGCACATCTTTCATGCGATGGGAGCTTTGCGGAAGCGCGACTCGGATCTGGACACCCAGTTGTTATGCGGAGGCTTTGTTGGCATCACAGTTGTAACGGAATCGGCATTGGACGCACGCTCGGAACGGTCCCTTTACAATCCAATGCAGTGACCTGATACTGCGATGCCTCGTGAGCCTGCGTCTAGCTCTTGCGTTGCTCGAGACAGTCGCGAAAAAGCCACTTTCGGGGGAACGACTGTTGGCATTGCCAATTGCCACCCCCGCGCGTGCTTCCATTCTATGATTGGGGCATATGCAAAACTCGGCGGTTGAATGGACTCGGACACCCAGTTGCTATGCGGAGGCTCTGTGGGCATCACAGTTTGAAAGGGAATCGGCATTTGGATGCACGCTCGGAACGGTCCCTTTACAATCCAATGCAGTGACCTGATACTGGGATACCTCGTGAGCCTGCGTCTAGCTCTTGGGTCGCTCGGGACAAGTTCTGGGGTATGACGCTTGGCATTCGGTGGCGTGCCAAAGCTGACCCCCCGCCGCGTGCCCCCTCTCATGATGCATGTCGTGTGCCAAGGCATTCTTGCGGCCTTTCGAACGGCCAGTCCCAGTCCCAGGAGGGGACAGCTCGGGCTCCTTGGTGCAGCACATCTTTCATGCGATGGGAGCTTTGCGGAATTGCGACTCGGATCGGGACACCCAGTTTTTATGCGGAGGCTTTGTTGGCATCACAGTTGTAACGGAATCGGCATTGGACGCACGCTCGGAACGGTCCCTTTACAATCCAATGCAGTGACCTTATACTGGGATACCTCGTGAGCCTGCGTCTAGCTCTTGGGTCGCTCGAGACAGTTGCGAAAAAGCCACTTTCGGGGGAACGACTGTTGGCATTGCCAATTGCCACCCCCGCGCGTGCTTCCTCTCTATGATTGGGGCATATGCAAAACTCGGCGGTTGAATGGACTCCGACACCCAGTCGCTATGCGGAGGCTCTGTGGGCATCACAGTTTTTACGGAATCGGCATTTGGATGCACGCTCGGAACGGTCCCCCTTTATAATCCATTTCCTTGTCCCGTTACTGTGATACGTCTGTAGCCTACGTCTAGCTCTTGGGTCGCTCGGCAAGGTCGTGCAAATTCGGTGTACGCTGCGGGAAGTATGGATACGGCGAGTCTCCGACTAGGACAGTTTCTCTGCGAAGAGTGGCATGATGGTTGATGAGGCAATTCGATTCAGTCCCCAAGCTTTGGCCTCGGGCCACTGTGAGGGCTGTCGATTCTCTCTTTCCAACTCGTCTCCACCCAGTAACAGACTTGACGACAGGTAATCGGTCTCATTCTCGATTGTTCCTGGAGGTAGTCTTCGGAACTTTTGGAATTGACCTCTCACTTCGTCTCCTCTCTGTGTGAGGAGCAGTGTGCTTGTGCCGTTTCCTTGGTGGCATTCACGTCGCAAATATTGTGGAGGGAGAGTCTCCGCAGCTGCCCTGCCCTCGGGGGCAATCGGTGGGCTCTCATCTCCGTATTCGGTTGACATTCGCCATGCACGTAGGTCGCAGAATAATTTGCGAGTCTATTGGCGTTTGGCGCTTGTCCACGAATGATGCGTTGGTCCCGAAGTGCATGTTACTAGCATTTTCTGCCATTGTCTCGGATCTTTGGCACGTCCATTCCTTGCAATCGAACTTCTCGGAGCCATCTATGAGTTTGAGAGGGGTGGGCAGGGTTCGACACCTCCGTCGTTGCGTGCTTCTTCTTCCCGAGATCTTTTGACTGAGCCATGTCAGTGCTCGAGCCAAACGACTCGTGGTGGGGGGCGACGTTACACGGCGGAGTTGTCCGCGGCAAGTTTTTTCGGTCTCGGTGCCCCATTTGAAACCCTCGAGCACATCGACGACACGGTCTCGCCCTTTGGTTGCGGCCTCGGCATACATCTTGCGAGTGCTCTTCACGAAGCATTTCGATGTCCCCCGGAGGTTGCCTTGAAACTTGGTCGCACAGCGGTTCGGGTCGTCGTATAGATGCTTTGCATCATACGTTTCCCCACCACCGTGTGGCGATACGAAATGCTTTCGAGCAGGGGCTCACAAGAGGACGGATCCGCGGAATTGGCACGGGCGTGTTCGTCGATTGTGCGCGAGTGCTAAATAACGGTGTGTTGTCGGTATCTTCGTCCCTGAGAATGCGGTCCTTCGAGGCAGGGTGTTTTATGTTGGTCGAGCCGGTCTTGTCTGTGTGCGGTGCGCCACTCCAAGTGCGTAGGGGGCATATGCCTGGGAAATGGATGTCCTTGAGTGGCCTTACTCGGTCGCGTGCACGGCGCATTGTCTCACAGCATTACCGTCGCGAGCAGGGGCGGCCTGGAGATGTCGGGTAAAGGGTTCCGTACGGGATGTTCTTCCCAGGTTCCTGTGAACCGAGGCTCCTTGTCGTCACGCTCCGGCCTTCGTAGAATCGTCTGTCACGGGCGGCCTCTTTCGTCAGGGACGACGATGCGCCGGGCCATGTGCCTCGATGAAAAGAGTTTATGCTTGTCGAGATGTGATTTGTTTGTGTGGTGCGTGCCACTCCATGTGCGTAGGGGGCATATGCCTGGGAAATGGATGCCCTCGAGCGGCCTTATAATAGAGGTGGCCGCGTGCACGGCTCGTTCTGCACATGCAAGCACATCGCGAGCTGAGGCCAGTTTTGAGAAGCAGGGTAAAGGGTACCGTACGGGATGTTCTTCCCAGGTTCCTGTTAACCTGAGCTCA